>OX457040.1:48922042-49169542 GCA_949752735.1 Lumbricus terrestris
CTGGACATCATCCCCGGGTAGGACATTATCCTCCTGGTCTATGATACCATCACCTAAAAATGATGCAAAAATATAAATAAAAGAAAGGCCTATGTCAAGGCAAATTATACATCACAGTTGAAAATTGTTAGAATATGTTAAGGCTTATATTTTATATTATAAATGAAAATTATAGATAAAAAATCTACATAAATATGTTAGGATAGGCCTATATATTGGCATATAATCATTAAGATAATATATCGAAATATACTCATAAGAATATATTATCAATTTATTACACTACCGTTCAATGTTCTTGACAGATGTAGTTCATGGGAAATAGCCTATATATTTGAAACTTAAGTCGCAAGCAGCATTAAAATGTCGTAATTGTGTATTTAACTGACACTAACAATTCTTTGTGTTAGAAATGAATAACTAAATTACACTAACAAGACTTAGTCTTTAGTTTGCATATGAATGACAGAACTATAGTAGCCTAAGTCTTGTCGGTGATGGCATTAATAGGTTGACATAGCAGTCAAAACCAGGGCAATTAAGCCTTATAACTACATGAAGAAACAGACTAATTGCACAGAGGGGGATTTTGTCCGGGGGGGGGTGTTTGTCCAGGGGTCATAATATCGCGGGGATAATGTCCAGGGGGGATAATGCCATACAATCGAATAAAACAGAGGGTGATCAAAACAGAGTGATCAACAGAGGGTGGTCAACAAAGGGCGACCAAAACAGAGGGTGGCTGAAACAAAAGTTTGACTAACCATTGACTAGCCAACGGGTGACCAACAAAGGTATACAACAGAGGGTGACCAAAACAGAAGGTGACTAAGACAAAGGGTGACTAACAGATGACCAACAAAGGTAAACAACACAGGGTGACTAAAACAAAGGGTGACTAACACAGGGTGACCAACATAGGTAACCAACAGAGGTAACCACCAGACGATGACCAACATAGGTAATCAACAGAGGGTGACCACTGACCAACATAGGTAATCAACAGAGGGTGACCAACAGAGGTAATCAAACAGAGGGTGACCCCCAGAGGGTATCCAACAGAGACAGCTAGTCCAAATAGGATAATTAGGAACCTGGATGTAGAGACGAAATATCTACAACCCTTAGGTCTATTATATATAATGATACCCCTTCTCGATCTTGTCTTTCTCCATTATAATACTCCATCCCTGTCAATTTATCTGTGCTAATCACAAGACCTGCTAAACACCTACCAACTGCAATGGCCGCAGTGATGGTTGATTACATGCTGACAGCAACAGTCACCTACTGACAAAGCACGCTAAAGGCTTCAATTATATCCAGTCATTCAAAGCCAATTCAGAAAAGCCTTTACGACTCAGCGAGATATTAAAGCTGTCATCGGCGACGCCGTTAAATCAACTTTCACTGGGTTCCAAGCCATTCGTCAACAACTTCCACAAGCAACAGAGTTAGCATATCACTAAACGGTGGCACTATAACACGGAGAAAATAAGCAACTGGAAAGACAATAGGCATGCAGCGTTTGGAGATATTGGGAGATGGGGGAACCATAGCCCTCTGGATTGCAATATTATGCAGAGGGCCATGGTCACACAGAGATGACAATGTAAAAACTGTTTTAATTTTAATTTTTAAGTAATACGTAGTGTAACGAGAGGTAAAGCAAAGCCGACAGAACACGCCATCCAGTGGCAGAAAGACCTGGAAAGGTGTACAGAGGAGACGAAGGTATATAGCAGCGGCCGTATATATATATATATATATATATATATATATATATATATATATATACACACGCATATATATATATACATATATATATATAGAGCAGTGTAAGTTGTGAGTGAATGGCGCCGGCGGCGGAAGGTATGCTCGACTCCGGCGTTGAATAATTCAACTGATTAAACGTCAATCAGCGCAGCACATGTACATGTTCAACAATGTTTTGTTGTACAATGTTGTACAACATTGAACAACCCGACATTCTGTTGTACAATTGCACAACGTTGCACATGTAGTGTTGAGATGCAATGGAGGAATGACAGAGAATTAAGAGAGGACAACAGCGGCATCCCGAAGGGGCCGAAGGTATATAGTTGGTTAAAATCAACGACGTTCATCATCTCTTCCTCTGTCTCTCTCTCTGCCTCTCTGTCTCTATATGTCTCCTTTTCTGACTCTCTTTCCCTGTCTATGTGCCTGTCGCTGTTTCTGTCTATTTGCCTGTCTGTTTGTATCTCTCTCTCTATATATATATATATGTATGTATATATATATATGTATGTATATATATATAAGAAGATATACAAGTCTCAATCCTCGTCTCCGTGTCCGCAGTTCAACGTACTGGAATATATATATATATATATATATATATATATATATATATATATATATATATATATATATATATATATGCATATATATATCAAACTCATCGCACGCGGAACGTATAATTATAATAGGCCTACACATTTTCACGAGCAATGCAGAGCAGCAAAACGCCACGTGGAAAATACACAATTAACGCTATTATGTATGTACTATGTATAATATACACTGCAATGGCGGAACGTATGCAGACTAGTATACATTATAATTACAGGCAACCTTAACAATTCTGCATTCATGTATATATACATAAATACATATATATATATATATATTAGTCGATTGACATGCGTGTCAGCGAGGATTAGTATTAGCATGATGATTGCTTATCTCATCACCACCACTACCACCGCCGACGCCACGACCACCAACAACCACCAACCCCCACGATCACCACCAACCACCACCACCACGGCCACCACCAACCACCACCACCACGGCCACCACCAACCACCACCACCACGACCACCACCAACCACCACCTCCACGACCACCATCAACCACCACCACGACCACCACCAACCACCACCTCCACGACCACCATCAACCACCACCACGACCACCACCAACCACCACCTCCACGACCACCATCAACCACCACCACGACCACCACCAACCACCACCTCCACGACCACCATCAACCACCACCTCCACGACCACCATCAACCACCACCACGACCACCACCAACCACCACCACGACCACCACCAACCACCACTACCACGACCACCACCAACCACCACCACCGTCTTACGTTAAGTCCTTTTCCTCATACTCATCCTCCGCCATGGTAAACCATCTCCACATCCTCTGCCATGGATGGTTCTCTCCACGGCTACACTTCTGCGTGTGCTGAAGATAGGAGGAGGAGCAGGGAGAAGGAGGAGAAGGACGAGGAGGACGAGGAGAAGGAGGAGGAGAGGGAAGATAAGGAGGAGGAGGAGGAGGAGGAGTAGGAGGAAGACGAGGAGGAGGATAGGGAGGATAAGGTGAAACGTAGACAGTACGTCTCGTGGACGAGGTCTGTGCGATGCTCGCCATATTATGATTATTTACAAAGGAAACAAGGCGAAGAACAACCAATTACCGAAACAGTCAGGTCAAGGGGTTCAAACTTATGGCTGCTGCTGCTGCCGCGGCTATAGCGCCTTCCGCTGCAATGCGCAGAGTTATAGGAAACCCACCGGTTATTTCATACTTTTCTGCGCATATACAATATACACCCACGTGCACACAGGCCCACATATTATTATATATACTTGTATATATACATATTATACTTGTATGTATATATATATATACACATATAATAATTATATGCATATATATATATGTATAAGTGTGTGTGTGTATATATATATTCACACATATACATATATATATGCATATATATATATATATATATATATATATATATATATATATATATATATATATATATATATATATATATATGAAAGTAGCATACCTGAAGGAGCATAAAACAAGATGGCGCTTATACACGGTGAAGATGCGCCGAGATTGGCGCATGCAGAACTTTCCTATATTTATTAAGCGTCTGGGAGTCTGCGTTTAGACCGTAAGTCTACGGCGTCGGTCGGCCTAAATAACTGCACCGGCTTAGGCAGCCTATAATATAGGTGCAGGAGCACGAAGCGCCCAGTGCTGTTTTGTTATTGAAGGAATATTGGAATCATATTGGAACGGGCAACATACACGCTTGACTTCAGTATCAGGTTGGGGTATTTAGAGGGAATGTATTTATATGTACAGGTGTATACGCAGAAAACATACATAATTATATACAGCAGCTATACACACAAACGCATATATATATATATATATTATGAGGGATATAATCATGTATAATATACTGAATACACACATGTTGTATATAGGCCTATATACTTTATACAATACATATATAATAATATATATATATATATATGTACGCCGTATACGGTAGTGTAAAGAAATGCGAGACCACAATGCTGTCTCCTGCAGCAGCCATGCATGGGGTATTGTGTGCTGTGGAGTGGAACAAAGGAGGTGCACAGCAGGGAGGATGTATAGACATAAAGCGGGGATTAGGAGGATCGGATGGGAGGAAGTGGACTACATGAGAGGTCACAGAGATGAAAGAGGAAGAGGGCAGAAGGTGATTATGATGCTAAGGAAATGATCAACGAGGGAATTAAAACAATGAGGGTATTAAAACAATGAGGGAATTAAAACAATGAGGGAATTAAAATAATGAGTGGTAACGATGATAATTATGATGAATTGATGACGACGACGACGACGACGACGACGACGACGACGACGACGACGACGACGACGACGACGACGACGACGACGACGACGACGACGACGATGATGATGATGATGATGATGATGATGATGATGATGATGGTAACAAAGACTCCTATAACATGGCAATCGTACACAGTATAGTCTTGTAGATGGATCTGCTTCACAATACGAATATTGACGTTATGGTACTTGGGAGCGGCATGGGCAACCGCCGCGACACGTGTGTCTCGACATGTGCTTTTAATAATGCAGAATGGCACACACAGCATATATGCCTACACACAACAGTTGTGTCCCGGACCTAACTCAGGCGGTTGACTCAATTCAGGAACGCCCAATCTGCATCACAAGTCTTTCATCGCTGCGGGCTAAAGGTGCAAGTTTTACAACAGCAACTATAGGCCCCGACTGCAGCCTCCTCCTTATAGATGCAAGTTGTTCTGTATGCTAGAGCTCTTCACTGAGTTGCAGTCGAAACTGCAGGTTGTAATCGCAGTCGGTTAGAGAGGTCAAGTGACGATGGAGAAAGGTCAGGAAAACATGCAAAGGTCAAGGAGAGCAATCAACAGATGGTTGTAATGCATAAGAGGCATGGAGTGGAGGATGTTGATCCTTGTGTCTGGATTGAATCAAGTTTGTTATCCCAATTTCATACAGAGGGTTAGGGAGTGTCGTGCGAAGCGCAAGGGCGTTCAGCAGAGGTCAAGTGACGATAGGCTACAAGGTCAAAAAGGCCAGATGATCTGAACGAAGACACACTGATGTGGCCAAGCAACTTGGAAACTTGGAGGAGACGGCTGGAGACGAGGAGGTCGCGCAAGGCCGTTCAGTCGTCGTTTGGTTCGAATAGGTTTTTCATAGCTGACTGCTATTCTGCAATATTAACTCCGTCAGGATTATATGATATAGCACTCTCATTACATAATGTACATCAAATCTTCAGCAGCCAGTGCATGCTTGTTGCTCTTTAACAACACTGTGTTAACGTTGCCCTCCTCTTCTATCAAGGCCTGGGACTGGCATCGTCAAGGTACGATGGCCAGACGAGGTGAGGTTTATATATAATCCTGATTTCAAATGTATGCACACCCGTGCACCTGCAGAAGCGCTACTGGTTCAGCCAATCTATAAAGACCTACCTTAGAGGCTTAGACCTTAGTCCTTAGTGTAAACTCCGCCGCTGGTTGCACTCTCCCAGTGCCAGTCCCGTGCCTGGATAAAGGAGGAGGGCGACACTAATCAACTTTCATACGGCAGTGTCGCTAAACGTGTAACAAGCCTCAGTCGTTTCCGTGCGGATCTGCACATCGGGCAACGCAGTTTCGCCACTCCACTCCGTTCATCGCCACTTCAACTCGATCCAGAGGCGTGAACAAATCTCTCGATAAGCTCTGATAGCCGCAGACACCATAAAACTCACCGACCACTTCAAGCGCGACACTGCCAATGCTTATATGATGAACGTGTTCTAAACACAAAGCAACGTATAGCGAGGGAGTAAATAGCACTTAGCGCTGCATATATCTATCCACCTCTTCGCGCACTTATAGCCAGGCACCACCACTCCCCACCCCACCCACTCTGGTTCCTGCCGACTGTTTGTGGTCATTGTCTCTCTGCAACGACTGGGGAGTGTGGTATGGTGGGGGGAGGGGTGGGGGGGCAGAGAGACGCTGGAATCGAGGTTGACATAAATACACCATATTAAAGAATCGCTCGGTCAAGAAATCCGATGGGCACACAATCACCAAAGACGTTATTTAGGTTGAGAGTCGTCGATACGTCAATAGCAATTCAATACAGCACGCAGTGTGTGTATGTGTGTGTGTATGTGTGTGTGTGTGTGCTCTTCTAATACATACATACATACATATATATGTATGTATGTGTGTATATTATACACATACACATGTATGAATATATATGGGGCATAGCGCACAGACAATATCAATACTTAGTCATTGATTTGTACTCGGCGATCAGATGCATGAAATGCATTTTGAAAGCGAAGTTCAGCAGAAGCAATCTCGGCAAAATAATTATACTTAAAAATAATAATCAGATGGCAACAATATTAAGGCGCATAGACCTATCTCTAATGCGCTGCACACACACACACACACACACACACACACACACACACACACACACACGCATAATAATTATAATGCGCGGTCGGTGAGTAAAAATATTAACATAATGAAAAGCAGCATTACCGAACAGCTAACTGAAATTATAAATGCGACAAATATGCCAATACGGGAGAATATTATATATATATATATATATCATACATACATATATATACACACATAGGCATATATACATATGTACATATATACACATATACAATTTTATACTTATATATAATATATATACATTATACACGGACTGCATGGCAATAAGTGCGTGCGGATATTGCGCTAGTATCAGAGTTGACTGCCTGCATTGCATGCCATGATCAGGGTCAAACTGCACGTGGAGGACGTGGATTCGCACGCATCAGAGTCAATCGAATGAACCGATAACTGATAAGAAATCTTGACATTGGTCGGATCCGTATAATTATAAGAAAAATATCGACAGACAGAGGCTGGCTGTGTATGGAGGGAAGCTGGGGGGGGGGACCGTCAGAAGGCGAACGTGACACCTCGTTAGGATTCTGAGATTAAATTTTCAGTGGACTATTACTGCAGGGAGTTGGAAATTAAATTGGCAAATATCAAACTATAATCGGAATGGGTTGCAACTCAGAACGGGGGGGGGGGCTGCTCGGCCACAACCAATTGCAATTCAATTTTGAAGACTGCTTTATGTACACACATCGTGAATATATACTCCAGTAATATACATTAATATAAATCCCTATATTTCTAATGTAATATAAACAGTGAGCAAATATATCCATATATCTACATATATATTATATAAATAATTATATAGATCTATAAAATATATATGTAGAGATACACACATATATATATATGTATAGACTATGTGTGCTCCATCAGTACTGCATGCCCAACACCATGATGAAAGGAGTTGTTAAAAGCAGACGAACTTGTTAAAGCAGAATATATTTGCCGATGACTAAGGCAGCGACGACGACGACGACGACGACGACGACGACTGTTGACGGCCGAAGGTTTTGCTTAGAATGAGTGACAGGTTAATCACACTTGCGATGAAGCGCTCTTGAGACTAAGGTAACAAAGCAAACATAATGAAAATGGGACCCGACAAACTATGGAGACGACCGACTGGGTTATATAGAGAGAAGAGAGAGAGAGAGAGAGATAGAGAGACACACAGAGAGAGAGAGAGAGACAGACAGACAGACAGACAGACAGACAGACATAGAGACTGAGACAGACAGACAGAGAAGCCGCTGGCAGAACCATTGCTTATAGACAGACTGCAAATAATATAACCACGGGCGCGTTCAGTATAGTATGGAGTACGTATACAATGTATGCCAGGTGTCAGAGAATAGGCTTATACGAACAACAATGAAAAGTAGATGCGTTGACTCCATGGATAGTTTCCAGCGTTGAGTAATCACCGACATCACTCAATTATACGCAGCACATGATATATTATACTGCACACGAATTCAACCCTAAGCACGACAACGAAAGACCGCCGAAATCTTAAATTGAATCTTGCCGTGCATGCGATAGCAGCGAACGCATTTGAACCCCCTCTGTGCCAATGCACATGGAATCACCTTGTTAACCACCGCGGTTAAGGTTGCTCTGCCGCATGCACTTAGGGGACTCCACATGGAACACTACAACTACATGTATAGTCTATTATTATGTCAGCAGAACGCATTCATATAGGTTACACACCGATAGAGGTACAACGACCACTACACACGAAATGTACATGCTATGATACAAAATTTAACATGTTATTACAAGTTATTAAGCATAGCATATACATATTATACATATATAATTATATGCATAATTGCATATGTATATATGTATAGGTACATTCATATGTATGTATATATAAATATATATATAACTATATATATATATAAATATAAATATATATACTACCGGAAACTTCGTCACATGAACAGACAAAAGCTGCCTGATACGTCAGCATAGTATTGTTATATCAGAATATCGCCCTGAGAAATGAACAAGGAGGAAACGAAGCACCTGACGCCTGCATGCATTGTATTGCATTGTATTGCATGCATTGCACTGTGCCCCACGGATGATAATAATTATTACGGGTGAAATAAGGAAGGAAGAGTTGCTCCATTGAAAAGGGAGTCTGTGTAAAAGATCGATGCCTCGCATAACGAATAATTTCTATGATTATTGTAATCGGCCTAGAGCTAGTGCTCTGCAGTTGGTCTAACTAATTAGAATGTCTGCACATTGATTACTTTCATAATTAACTAATTATCCACAGCTTATAGCAACAGGACACCATCCGGTCTCGTCACTGCTGCTGCTGCTGTTGTTGTTGCTGCTGCTGCTGTTGTTGCTGGTGCTGCTGCTGCTGATGGTGCTGTTGCTACTGCTGTTGCTGTGCTGCTGCTGCTGCTGCTGCTACTGCTGGTGCTGCTGCTGCTACTGCTGTGCCACAACCGGAAGTAAGAACACCGACGTCTACTGCACCTAAACTCACTTGGAAGAAGAGGAAGAAGAACTCAATATCCTCATCGCAGAAAACTGGAATTTTGTTACATTATGGTTCGAGGATATTTGACAACTTGAACTGGCGTTGGCTATTATATATACATAATCACACATGTATATATATATATAATATACACACATATATATAAATATATATATATATTTGATATACACATATATCTATATCTATAAGAAAGGATGTACGTATATTTATTTGTCCGCGATGCACGCTCACAGTTTTTGAGCTTTTCACTCCAAACCTTCACTACTGTGTAGGTCTCGGCATGATACACTAAGTTGAGGGGTTGGCGATTCTCTACCACAATGGGGGCCAGGGTGGGAGGCCAAACCCCCCAATTTTTCCCCCAAAAACCTCAGCTATTGATTTGATTTTTTTTCCTAGATAGAGGTCCATCAGAACCACCCGAATCAGTGCTTGACAAATCTCTATCACCATAGGGGCCAGGGTGCGGGGGGCCGAAAACACTAATTTTCGCTAAAAATTTTCATTCGCTTTCCACGTATAAAAGCACTGATTTTAACCGTTTTAGAGGGGTTTAAAGTCACCTCTGTTGCCAGTACGGATTTCACGGGTCGCGTACCGGTGGAGGCGGGGTGGGGAAGGGGGTGGGGTGGGGTGGTGTGGAGGGGTGAAAGTGGGGTGGAGGTGGAGAGGTGGGCTGGGGGTGAGGGGTGGACGTGGTGAGGTGGGGTGGCGTGGGGGTCGAGGGTTGGGGTGGGGTGTGGGTGGGGAGGGGTGGGGTGTGGAGTTGTGGGTGAAGTGGGGTGGGGTTGGGTGGATGGGTGGGGTGGAGGGAGATGGAATGGGAGGTTTAGTGGGGTGGAGTGGGGATGGTGGGGAGGGGGTGGAGGTGGGGTGGAGGAGGTGGGGTGGGATGGGGTGGAAATTTTCGTCAAATCAAAATTTCTCCGGTGGCGTACTGGTAGAGGTCGGACTGTGGTGGGGTTGTGGCCGGAGCGAATCGAATCCTAAATTTCCCGGGCAACGCCGGGTACCCCAGCTAGTATATAAATATAAACATATTTAATATACACACAATATATAGTTTCTCACTAGCTGTGAAATAAATCAACTGCCAAGTCCCGTGCATGCATGATCTTCCATCAGCTTTCGCTATAGATCCACAATGCATGGAACATGAAACGTATTTATAATACGACGAAATGACATATAATCAGCCACATCTCTGGAGCAGAGCCCTGCGCCGACATGAGAGTGTCGGCGGCGGCGCGCCGGTCATTTTTGGTCGGCGGCGGCGGCGCGCCGACATACAAAAATCGGCGGCGGCGGCGCCCTCAAAATGTCGGCGTCGGCGGCGCAGCGCGGCGTCGTGGAATTACTTCTCCAGCGTCGCATAATTATTTTGAATGTTGTTACACAAGAACCATATATTATCAAGATAAGCGTGTTCAGCCATTATTTTGGCAATTAACTTGTCTTTAGTCAGCATTGATTAGAAACAATTAGGCCTGTTCCCTGAATTAACGTTCAATTACAAAACTCTGCAAAGGTTTGATTAAGAAAAACACATGACAACGTTTTCAAATTCAGGCCGCCAGCTTACGTAGCCTACTAAAAACACTTAAAGGACTGTTTGCGCTACCTGCCTATTTTACTCTTGACCTGCTTTATGACCCGTCAGAAATTATAGAGGCCCATTTTTCTTGACGCGACCTGCTGAAATTGTATATCTGCATGCATGCAAACATGCATACATACATGCACACAGACATGCATAAATACATACATAGATTATATGCATACATGCATACATGCATACATACATACATACATACATACATACATACATACATACATACATACATACACGCATACATACGTACGTACTGTGTTTGCGTAGAAATATTTATCTGCCACAAAGTGGGAGTTATCATGCAATCTTATCAACAGAAGAGGTTTCGTGCAGTTTTTTTATTTTCCCTTGTCAACGCACACTGAGTAGTAAACTTGATCAGAATTCACCACCCTTTGGATTTTCGGCCAATAATCCGAACGACTTCCAAGCGAAACTCTTAGCATCTTCTTTAAATCCAAAAATTGCTATGTACAAGTATTTCCATCTAAGCAGGCCAAGTCACCCTAAGTTACACTTGTTTTGTGCGAAAAATGTTTTTATTTTCCTAATCTGATCCCATTTATGAGACGTTGCTCAAGTTGTTGACAAAATAGGATCTATTGTCCAATTGCCTAACATTATTCCACTGTGCATATAGACAAGCCTATTAATGTTCGAAAGCTTAATTAATCACCAATTTCACATAGGTCACGTACAGCGTAGGAGTTTAGACACGACCAATCGCCTGCAAAAAATTGCAGAGCGCCACCTCTTTGCAACATAATAGTAACGTGTATCCTAGCGGACTATCAGGAATTAACGCACACACGGCATAGCCTTCACTTAGGCATACCTGGAGTTCTTTTTGCCTTTGTTGATGCCATAATTCAAATCAAATCACAAAATCCTCAAAATTTTAAACGTTAAGCGCACCGTTCGAAAAGTCCAAACAAATAGGTAGCATCATAGGTTTCATAGCATTGATGCAAAAACGGGATTGCCAGGAAAAATCAAAGTATATAAGAGAAAGATTCTATTTTCATTGACGCAGCAATTTATTATGCAACAGATGAAAATGCAACGAAAAGAAATAACCGAATCCACGTGGCATCGGCGGCGCGCCGACAAATTTTCGGCGGCGGCGGCGTCGGCGCGCCGACTCAAAAAAATCGGCGGCGGCGGCGCCCGCAAAGTGTCGGCGGCGGCGGCGCGGCGCGGCCGGCGCAGGGCTCTGCTCTGGAGACATGCAATTAGTTACAATTCACGACCTTTTAAATGTAATCTTCTGACTTTCGCTGGTTTCTCAATTCATACGCAACGCCCTTTCTCAACGACATAGTCGTAGTTCAGCGCTATATAAATCCTTTGATGTTTATTATTATCAATATAGGCTGCAGCAGGCAGGACTCAACAGAAGCAAACAGTTATCTATATATGTGATGAAACGCATAAAAAGAGACCCAGCTTTAGAACCTATTTAAGAGACAATTAGACAGAGGTAAAATAAATAGGAAAACAAAATGGTAGACGGACATATAATAGGCGTATACACCGGCAAACAGAAGCAGAAAAACTAAGAGTTGTATAAGCAGAGACAAAGAGATATATCTAGAGCCACCTTTCGTCCGTTATATTAATTGCACGCATAGAAACATAACAATGAAAAAAGACAATAAAAACTCTGAATAATAAAGGACGATTCACAAATGAAACAAACGCACTCATTCGAAAACCGTTCGCCTGCTGCATTGTGTACATACTGCTACACATCCAAATGAATGAACAAAACGAAACTTACTTATTTAAATAGACACACTGTGCATTGGCTACCTTGTAATTTATCTCAACACGCTTTCACTCTTCGCGCCTGCCAATGTCAGGTTGCCGTGTTGACATCGTGGTTGGCTCAGTGGCGTAGGCAAGGGGGGTTTCGGGGGTTAAAACCCCCCATTGGCTCCGGGAAAAAGTTTTTAAGGTTATTTTTCCATTTAAGTAAGAAAAATAGCAAAAAACAGGGTTTCCGGCCATAAACCCCCCCCATCAAAATTCCTGGCTGCGCCACTGGGTTGGTTGGTGGCCAAGGGCCATACAAAGGGTCATAGAAGACCCGATAGCGTTGGCAAACATTACTTGGGAATAGACAATAGAAATTAGAAAAGGTTACAATTATATTTCCAGTCCATAGCCTATATACGACTATTGAAGAAAAGAAACAAATCACGAGGAATCATTATTATCGTCTGCCACACAATTTTGGCCAATAAGAAATTTATGCACATCGTGGTGCGTGTACAGTAATTGATTTTGACTTTGATTGATTGATTCAAGCAAATTTGCTTCAGATGCTCGAGACATTTTTATGATCTAAAAGGCTACAAAGAATTTCTTCTAAGTTTCTCATGTGCGTGAAATTGTTTGAAGCAGAAAGTGACAAATGACATCGTGAGGGATTCGGTGAGTTACTTCAGCTGCTCAGTGATATGTTATGAATGGGTTTGTTTTATGTAGCTTCTTGAAGCAATGTTTCCGCTCCTTCCAGAGCATAGGCTATTAGTACTATAATGCGGTTATTCATTTTCAAATTACACAATCATTACCGCCGAAACATGCATCCCTTTGAGCTATGAGAAAATGCATATTTATTTTTTTTACACAAAAGATTATATTGCTGAGGATATGGGCCAGAAACCCCCCCCACCCTCAATGAATCGTTTCTTATATATCCTTTTGACATGTTTAACGACACCCTGTTATATCAATGTCACCCGCCTCCTTTCTCCAGGTTTGGGACAGACACTGCCAACGTACGAGCAGTGTATACATGGCGGAGTTGTTTCTTATAAACAGCATTTATAACTTATGGCTATATATACTACGCTATAGGCATTGCTTCTCATCTTGATTAACACGAACCCACTTTTCATGAATAATAATTATACGCATTCCTAAGCGTATATTCACTGCACTGGAAGTAACATCGACAACAGTTCAGAGAACAGTGCAATTAGTTGCACTGCAAATCTGTATATGATACAATGGCAATAGCATTCTTTTACAAAATTATTATTTTTAAAAAGCGACAAAGCATGTCTGACATTTGTTCAAGCAGGAAGCCTCTAGCAGTCCTTTCATGCAGTTTACCTCGTTCGTGCTGAACAGAATAACATGGACACTTGTGGCCTTGTGTGTCTCCACTGCTGTAGAGAAACCCTAAAGCCGTCACTAGCTAGTCGAGGGTACAAATGCTTTTTTGCACGACGTCATTACAAAGCGAATACAAATCGAATGATGGACAAAGCATTTGCAAAATAATTATCAGGCCTTGAGCACGTTCGTCGCATGCAATAATCCAGTCTGGTCGGTTGAACTAAGGTTTCAGTAAACGTCACACGTCAATTAGTAACTCGTCTCCGAGGCAGGGATACAGCTAGAGAAAGGCAGAAGCAGGCACAGGGATGTAGACAGACATGTAGCAAGACAGGTAGACAGACAGATCCTCATTAGTGCCCACTTCCTGAAGATCACAAGCAATTGCGCTCTAGTGCGCAACAACGACGTATATTATACCTGGTTCGTCTCGAGGCAAGAGACCGACGTATATACGACAGGTGCTCCGCTTGGATCTCTCAGTCTCCCATTGCCTAACAACAGCACGGACTAACCAAGATACCATCATCATCATTGTGATCGTCGTCGTATTCAACATAAATCATCATCATCATCATCATCATCATCATCATCATCATCATCATCATCATCATCATCATCATCATCGTCGTCGTCGTCGTCGTCGCAATCATCATCATCATCATCATCATCATCATCATCATCATCATCATCATCATCATCATCAGCATCATCATCGTCGTCGTCGTCGTCGTCGTCGTTATCATCAGTTTCGTATAGACGCCAGCCATTTAGATTGATGATTTGGCGGCGATAGGTGCGAATAAATGCATAAACGATCTTAGTTCTTTTCAGTCATTTGTCACATATCTACACTACAGTGCTTTTCTCGAGCCGCCTGTAATAAAGATAAATTATATCATTTTACGAAACAACTAAATCACACTGGGTACGGTAAGATCCACTTTAGATGAATTTGCCATCTGTCACAAGACACTGCAATGTAGCCTGCAGTACTATGTACGTAAGTATGCATTAATGTGTGCATGGTTGCGCGTATACATGCATTAATTTTACGATGTATATATGTACACGTGTATGCAACTATGCATATACATGTATATATGTATGATTGTGTGTGTGCACAGCTGATGCTTTTAAGACAACGTCCGCATTCATAAGTTACATTGGAGTTCTATAATAGCTGACCGCCCACCTGTTTCAAACGCCACATGTCAATCATCTGACTAAACAGAGTGCGTGTTTTAACAACAACATCCATCAGTTGTGCTTTTCACTTCTTCTCAGTTCGTCCTTCGTCCATCGCTCATCATGGGTACAGATGGCTGGGTATGTCTAGCGCGAGCCACGTTAGTCACATGATATCAAAAAAGGAGTAGCACGTTGCATGTAAGCCACAACC
Organism: Lumbricus terrestris; assembly: GCA_949752735.1. Lineage (NCBI taxonomy): Eukaryota > Metazoa > Annelida > Clitellata > Crassiclitellata > Lumbricidae > Lumbricus > Lumbricus terrestris. Next base: position 48,937,560 of record OX457040.1, read on the forward strand.
CATGTGCGACAAACCTCAGTCAGTGCCTCCGACGAACTTCCTCACACTCCTATTTTACCAACCAAGTCTAAAGTCAACGTGTTTCCGATCTGTTTACAGCGACACAAAGAGTTGACGATAAATTGACCTTCATTGCTTGCAAATGCATGTGTATACATACAGGTTGGCATCGTCTCGTCTGTCCAGGTTTTCCGATCATATCACGTCCATCTGTCTTCACCTCTTCTGTATTTACGTCTGTCTGTCTGGCTGTCTGTCTGTAAGTACGTAGGTATGCATGCATGTATGCATCGGAACAATTGTATTGCGGCACCCTATAAGTATTCACAAGGGTGCCTTCCGGCATGGCTGCCACTAACCGGACCCTTTTTTCTCAGACTAAGGCAGTTGGTTTTATCTTGTCCTACTGTGTTGTAAAAAGAATGAATGAATGAATGAATGAATAAAATATATATCTATTTAATAAAAAAAATGTTTATAGTTTTCGGATGATCTTTGCAACGCCTCAGGTAGCTAAGACACCTCGAGATCAAATAACAATAGCACTAACACTAGCACTAAGAATAGCAATAACAAAGACAACAACAACAATTAGATGAAGATTAATAATAATAATAATAATAATAATAATAATAATAATAATAATAATAATAATAATAATAATAATAATAATAATAATAGCAATAATAATAATAATAATAATAAGCCTGGAAGCAGACGAATAGAGCCATTCTGGACTGGTTTTATAGCAGTAGTTAAGAGCGAAGTCCCAAGGGATCCTAAATACCTCGAGGCAAAAATTTAAAACAAATAATAATAACAATAATCATAGCAACAGTAACAGTATATAGCAGTAGTATATAGCAGCAGCAGCAGCAGCACTAGTATTATTTACACAGCGGCTTTCAGAAAGCACACAAATACATTTTTGTGTTAATAGCTGAATGGTTAGGCAGTTAACTCCCATTGTATAGGAGATGACTGTACAGTATTATAATACACCATGGGATTCCCGTCCATTTAGAATCATAAAAAATAGACTGTGCTTAAATGCAAATGCCCGTCGTCGACTGAAACTAGGCCACCACAGCTCTCCTTTGATATGAACCGACTGCACTTTTGCTGCTAATTAATTGAACGTCGCCTGTTTATTGTCCGGGTTCAGCTAACGTTTCTCAATTATTATTATCTGTCATATCCTCGAATGCCGACACACAGGCACCTGCCCTGTCACTCTCACCGTCATTCACGAAGTTGAATAAAACAGGAAACGGTTCGAGTGACAGATCGAGGCGTCCAAAGGGTTCGGTAGAGACAGACTTTAATAAAAGACGAAAGACTGGCTAAACTTGAGTCTCTCTGGCTAAAGTGTCTCTGGCTAAACTTGAATTTCTCTGGCTAAAGTGTCTCTGGCTAAAATCGAGTCTCTCTGGCTAAAGTATTTATGGGTAAAATCGAGTCTCTCTGGCTAAAGTATTTATGGGTAAACTCAAGTGCCTCTGATTAAAATTGAGTCTCTCTCCCTAAACCCGAGTATATATCTGGCTAAACTCGCTAAAGTATATCTGGCTAAATTCGAGTAACTCTGGCTAAGCCGGAGTCTTTCTTTTGCCAAACCAAAGCAATGGTAGCATTAGGCGCCTCAATATTTCTTTAATAAGCCTGGACATCTTACCACATGATCCTCCATCTGGCGGTCAGTGTGCTCATCAAAGCAGACTTTACTTGGAGGCACAAGTAGGAAAGAAGCAACTCAGAGCAGTTCTCTCCCTCGATGGGGTGGGTAGGGGATTTGAACCTCAACCTCTGGCCTTAGGTAGCTGTCAGTCCAGCACTTTAATCACGTGACTACTGGCGCATCAAGGCGTTGATACAGAGCAAAGAAATATGGACAGAACCTGGCAAAGAAACAGTCTACGTGAGCGTATACCAGATCTGATATTGTTGTCGCAGATGATGATGACGACTACAACTACCATCGTAGTCATTGTAGTCGATGATGATGCTGGTGGTGGTGGTCGTGGTCGTGGTGGTGCTGGTGGTGATGGTGATGGTGATGGTGATGATGATGATGATGATGATGATGATGATGATGATGATGATGATGATGATGATGATGATGATGATGATGATGATGATGATGATGATGATGATGATGATGATGATGATGATGATGATGATGATGATGATGATGATGATGATGATGATGATGATGATGATGATGATGATGATGATGATGATGATGATGATGATGATGATGATGATGATGATGATGATGATGATGATGATGATGATGATGATGATGATGATGATGATGATGATGATGATGATGATGATGATGATGATGATGATGATGATGATGATGATGATGATGATGATGATGATGATGATGATGATGATGATGATGATGATGATGATGATGATGATGATGATGATGATGATGATGATGATGATGATGATGATGATGATGATGATGATGATGATGATGATGATGATGATGATGATGATGATGATGATGATGATGATGATGATGATGATGATGACTATGAAGACGAGTTTTCTAGAGCTGCTCAAATCAGTTAGTCATCTCGGGGCTTACTCACCGCCCCAAAAGGCGACTCCCCATTAATCCCCAACACCCCATAAAACCCGACGTCTAACGCCACCGTATTCTCTTAGGACAACTGCCATGCGGTCACTATATATGTAAATATATATATATATATATTATGTATATATACGTATATATATATGTATATATCTACTCATTTACTGAAACGCCATGCGACATCTCTCTGCGTGACCTTTCATATGTATCCGTGTCTATCTTTCTATCGGACTCTGTCGACCTCAATCGTCCTGTCTGTCTGGGTGTGTCTTGTGTGTCTGTGTGTCTATGTGTGTCTGCGTGTGTGTCTATGTGTGTCTGTGTGTGTCTGTGTGTGTGTCTGTGTCTGTCTGTCTGTCTGTCTGTCTGTCTGTCTGTCTGTCTGTCTGTCTGTCTGTCTGTCTGTCTGTCCCACATTTCGATTCAACCCGTAAGCCTGCACTTCCTTTCTTCCTTCCTTCCTTCCTTCCTTCCTTTCCCTGAGCCATTACACGCGACGACCTCCGCACGGTGCGAATTCTCCCCCATAGTCCGCACACACACACACACACACATATGCCTGGGACTGCCTTTTCATCAGCCCTCCCTCCCCTCCACTCTGCCCTTCCACCCACCCACCCTCTGCTCGGCTACGCTCTTCCAATAGGCTGCGGCCTCCTCCCCTTCGCCGTCGGTTCGTAATACTGTTGTCCTAAAAGGTTCGTTCGGTGCACGATCATTAACGGATTGTTATTCACTGAGTGCACTGCGTACGCACCCAACACATGGCTCACGCTCTGCGGCTGCGTATCCGTCCGTCCGCCTGCGTCGCCCCGTCCCTCCGCCTCCCTGCCCGCCTGCTCTTGCGGCATCTGCCAAGTCCTCGTTCACCGCAAAGCGTTCATTAATTTTCCGGGTTGATAATGGTAATTATTGTCGAGGGCTGTTGTGCAGATCAACGAATCTGATAAAGTCAACGAAATCACTCAACATCCTTACATGAACTTCGTGTATGTGAGAGCCGCCGCCGCCACCTCCACCGCCGCCGCTTCCAACCCTACGACTCCGTCTTATCTAGGGACCGTAATTTGCCGTCGGTCGGACAGGCCACAGACCCCGGCTGAACCTACCGCCCCTAACCACTGCACCGCTCCACCTACTCGTCACCCCGCGACACCCCGTCGGCAGGTGGCGTGCCTTTGTTCTACGAACCGCCAAACACACGACCGTGTGACCCTGGCGATGTCACGTGGGCGCAGGAAACCATAGCAACGACGACGACGTTGAGTTCTAGCATCTGATCACGTGAGGCATCAGAGACAGGTGGTCATCACGTGACCAGTCATTCTCAGACGTATCAACCCATTCACTACTATATAAAAACGCATAGGTCACTGAACTTATTAGATGACTCATAGACAGCCACCTAAAAAATTCCTATAATACAATACGAGATCACGATCTTCATCCTCTGGCAAACAGTGGAAAAGAAAGAGAGAGAGAAAATCATATCATACTTCTTCCATCCATCCATCCATCCATCCATCCGTCCATCCGTCCATCCGTCCATCCGTCCGTCCGTCCGTCCGTCCGTCCGCCCGCCCACCCACCCACCCATCCATCCATCCTTCAATCCATCCATCCATCCATCCATCCATCCATCCATCCATCCATCCATCCATCCATCCATTCATACACACACTAACTAATCAATCTATCCATCAGTAATCCATCCATCTATCGAACCCACCACCTAACTCGAGCACCCATATGCCCATCAATCCATCATTCTATCCAACAATTTTCCCCAAATCCATTCATCTATCCGTCTATCGAACCAATCATAAATCTATTCATCCATGTATACCCACACACTAATCCATTCGACCCATCCATCAACCTTCCATCAACATATCCAAGTATCCATCACAACCATCCATTTATCCTTCTATTCATTCAATTATCCATTCATTCATTCATCTATCCAATCAACCAACCATAACGCTATCCACCCACCATACAGCCATCCATTCATACCATCTATCAATCCATCAATCAATCGATTCAACCAAGCATATCCATTCTCAAATCCACCCATAAATCCTTCCAACCATTCGCTCATCCGTGACGGGGTCATTTCTCCGCTTCACTTCAGCGATCATATACCTGACCTTTGCATTGCTTAGGTTCATAGTCTAAACGTAAACATTATTTTCTATCTTTCCAAAGTGCAACTGAACTCAAGAATCGTTTCAGGTTTCTCAATGAAATGACTGAAAATTATGATGATGAAAATGATGATGGCCACAACGCTGAGTCGTTGGTTGTTGATGATGACGACGACGAAAATACGACAACAGATACAGTGATGACGATGATGAAAGAGATGACGACGTTAACGTCATTAGGACGATGAGATGGAAAGAAAGACTGGTAGTGTTGGTAGTATTGATGATGTTTATAATGAAAATATTTTTATCGTTGTAGATGATGACGATTTTGATGATGATAACTACCGTCTCTGTTGTGCTGTTATCGTTGTTTGTGTGCTGTCGACCTATCGTGTTGTTGTTGTTGTTGATGATGATGATCATCATCATCATCGTCATTATCATCATTATAGTCATGATCCATATGATAATCAACGCGGTCGGCCAGAGCATAGGTCGGTCGAAAGTTGGCCGCGAGAGAGATAGACAGACAAAGAGAGAGAGGGGAAGAGGGAGAGGGGAAGGGAGAGGGGAAGGGAGAGGTGGAGAAGGAGAGAGAGAGGAGAGGGAGAGAAGGAGGGAGAGAGAGAAGGAGAGAGAGGAGAGAGAGAGAGAGAAGGAGAGAGAGATATAGAAGGAGAAAGATAGGGGGAGAGAGCGAGAGAGAGCGCGAGAAAGAGAGAGAGAGCGAGAGAGAGAGAGAGAGAGAGAGAGAGAGAGAGAGAGAGAGAGAGAGAGAGAGAGAGAGAGAGAGAGAGAAAGCGAGAGATAGATAAAGTGAGAGAGAGAGAGAGAGATAGATAGAGAGAAAGAGACACACACAGAGAGACAGAGACAGAGACAGAGAGAGAGACAGGGCGAGAGAGAGAGACAGAGAGACAGAGACAGAGACAGACAGAGAGAGAGAGAGAGAGAGAGAGAGAGAGAGAGAGAGAGAGAGAGAGAGAGAGAGAGAGAGAGAGAGCAGCAGAGCACAGATCGTTAGTTCTGCTTTCCACGCATCATCATCATCTTCATTCGTCATTAGCATTCTTATCGCCACAAGGGGCTGCGCTAAGATCACCATGGATACAGGACACACGACACAGCCACCGCTGCACGACAGACAGGCAGACCCATCAGCCAAGATCGGCATCTGACCGGTGGCCTACAGATTGCAAAACGAGAGAACGAGGTCGTACTTACTGTGTAATTACAAGACTGTCCCTTGCTTGGTCCCTTATGCAGCAACAGAGAGAGATGCATGCAGCACTGCTGGTGAAAATATCGGCTAAGATAACAAGACAGCTACTAGATCGACGACGACGTGTGTATGGACAGCAGATAGACTTACCTCTTTATTGACAGCAATAAGCCGCTGGCATCTAAAAAGGAGGCTACGACCTTCTTGCCCTCTTCAATCCGCACGCACGCGTTTGTCTCTCCCTGTCAGCTTCGTCGTCGTCTTCTACTTCTTATCATAATATTAATGTCTTCGATTGGACGAACAGCCGAAACCTACGCATCAACACACGCGCACGCACAGACGCACGCAGGCAAACACGCACGCACGCACGCAGACACACCGCCGCGGCTACTACACTGGTACCGAGGGAGTCCGTCCTCACACACACACGCGCACGCACCACAGTCAACGCCAACAGTCTGGCCTACTACTACCACCACCAATCAATCGTCCGTCTACGGCGGCGACGACGACGACGACGACGACGCAGTGCTGTCATCCGACCGCTCATCAAATCACCTACTCCAACTTGCGCTGTCTATGAACTGCCATCCTGTCTCACTGCCTCCCGTCGAAGCCCATTCCCATGCGCGCCGACGCCAGTCTACAGCGCGGGCAACCTAAGACGCAGCCAACGGGCCGAGCGAGAGAGAGAGAGTCTCAAATGCACCGAGTGGAGTAATGGCATGCGCTGTCGTCTGTTCGAAACTGATTAGCTCGTTTGTTTTGTTGGAATCATTACTATGACTATTTGACGTATGCAAGCGTCATCTTCAAGAGTCATTATAGTACCGTGTATGGAACGAAAGGTGATTCATACCTCATCGAGTGCAGTTTTGCCCGTTCCCATAGCAGCAGGCACTGGCCTGACGTCACGCGCATGCGCAGCTATTGAACTGACTGAATCGACCCGGAAATCGAAACGAGGCAAGTGCGCGCGTGGGCATTAACGGTGACGGACGGGTGAGGGGGTTTAAGCTGCCCCCCGCCGAGATGAGGCCCCGGATCGACTAAATGGGTTTATTATTACGGGGAAATACAGAATAAGAAAGCTGGGCGTTCGAAGGAGTGTAGAGCAACTGGGGCGGGGTTTCGTAGACGGATTTTCGTCGTGGATAGAAGAAGAAGGCGAGAAAGATTCGGGCAATTGCAGCCGACGATTCCAAATTGCCAGAATGATTCAGCTCTTAGACATATTAACGAAGACTTGGAGCCTCAGCGTTGAACTTCTGAAACGCCGACGAATCTGCCTTTGCGTCTGCCTTTGCCTTTGCCTCTGCCACATCGGCTAAGCGAAATAGCGGGTAACTTTTCGCAGACGCGTGTTTATTGGCATTCATTAGAAGATGTCGTTGAGGTCAGATTTAACGGCCCGAGGAGCTGTCTGTCTGTCTGTCTGTCTATGTCTGACTGTCTACCTGTCTCTTTCTGTCTGTCTCTGGCTCTGTCTGTCTGTCTGCCTGTCTGTCTGTCTGCCTGTCTGCCCGTCTTATGTCTGGCTGTCTGTCTGTCTGTCTGCCTGTCTTATGTCTGGCTGTCTGTGTGCTTCTTTCTTTCTGTCTCTGGCTCTGTCTGTCTGTCTGTCTGTGTGCCTGTCTTATGTCTGTCTGTCTCTTTCCTTCTGTCTCTGTCTCTGTCTGTCTGTCTCTCCCCTCTCTCTCTCACTAACTGGTGTTATTAGTAATAGTCTACGTCGTCGCCTCGCGTCGGGTAATCAGTGCGCCACAGCTCAGCCACCGCGGTTGGCAACGGGTGGAGGTGTGCACCAGTACGAATAGATTTATAACACGGGTCAATCGTTGCCAGGAGGGATCAACATTTGCGCAATGGTTAACTGCCAACTGATCCCTTCGCATAGGTTTCGATCGAAGCCAGATTCACTATTTCTACCGTCAGAAATCTAATTCGAATCTTTTAAAGCGATATAAAATGTTTCCTTTGTCCAATATTTTCTGAACTCTACTATAATTATTGTGCTATGCCATCGAAGGCTGCTGGAACGGCGCAACAATAAATACCTGGATACAAAGTGTCTGTCGGTGCATGGGGTGATTTTTGATTTATCTTGAAGGTGCGCTATATAAATTGATGTGATTGATTTGTGCTCGACTGACTCAAAGTTTCTTCATATAAATCGTGTTACTCCACTAATGGGATAACTCTAAGTCTTCTGGGATTAATAATTAATTTGTAAAACGTTGACCCACAAAACTTAAAACCAGCCATTACTTACTAACTTACTGTATACCCAGCCATGGCCCATTATTTCGCCGCTCAACTGATATTCGGTAGGTCAAAGATATAATTATATGTAAAGTAGCTATAAAACATTTCGAAGAGTTTTTGGCAGATCATAACTTGCCTTCTGCTGTTTGACGACATTGGGTCATCAATCAATCAATCAATCAGTCAATCAATCAGTCAGTCAATCAATCACCGAATCAATCAATCACTCAATCAATCAATCAATCACATCATATCAAGGACAATAATCAGTGTCGACCTTCTCGGAGGCTCCTTCTTTCTCCAAGCTTAGAACTGGCAATGCCAGAGTGCATATGCCTTGGCGGGGTTGGCAGGTCATAAACATAACATATGCAGCAGGTCAAATGACCTACCACGACCCATGGTGGCGTCGCCATTGCCCCCACCACCCATCGCTATTCAACCACATCATCTGATTGCCTTCCTCCAGTCATACATAAAGGAAAAATAGTTCTTTGTGCACCGATGTCTTCCGTTGATCGACCCGAGATAGAGGCCTACTGTGTCGCATTCGTCGTTTAGCTCTTAACTTGAGAGTTACATTTTTACAAGCTACTAAATAACATGGCATAATTAACATAATTAAAATGATTGAAATAATTAACACAATCAACATAACAGAAGTAACATGATCAACATAGTTAGCATAAATAACATGTTATAATTAACACAACTAACATAAATAACATGATTAACATAATGATTATTAGCTGTCACTGTAGACTCATAGACAATGTCGGATACTTTGCCAGTGTGTGCCACAGTTATTTCGATGTCGTTAGCGTTTCTTTTGTGGCGAAATTGAGAAGTTCCAGGACGCTTGAAATTTTAGTTAGCTAAGTGCAGATATGGCACAATATCCGATATGATTAATTTTAAGTTTTTTGGCCGATTCTTGCCACCAGACGGCAGATCAGTTAACAATACGATGTACTATAGCGACGCGTCGCATACCAATCGAGGTACCGATATATGGCACGCAAAAGTACTGAGAAAAATAAATATTTTTATTTTATCACAGCAAATGCAAGCAGCAAAATTCGTGCCTGCGTTTCAACAATAGTTTTATGCTTCCGAACTGAACATTTTGAATAGATCTAAAGAAATAAACAAATAATCGGTCTGAAATCGGTATCGACAGTTCTAAAAATCGGCTGCATGTGTGCAAGCGGAAGTGGCATAATCGGCAAAAAGTGATATCGGTAGAACTCTATAGACTGCTGTATATATATATATGCCTAAGTCATTGAAGCATGAGCAGGGTCGCTACACAAAAACGAACACGGTGGTATTTTTGGGTGTAGGACATTAGCCCCCGGACATTAGCCCCCTCGGGGTAGTACATTAGCTCCCCGGGGTAGGACATTAACACAAAGTCTGTGATATCATTACCTAAAAATGATGCACAAAATATAACAATAAGCCTAAGTTAGCCTAAGCGAATATCTATAAATTGCACATTGGTTTAGCATTGTAAGAATATGTTAATTGAAGGTTTAATATGCATATTACATGGGAATGCATTAGTATTAGTACTTGTGTGGCGCGGTGGTGTAGTGGTGGCGTCGTTGCCTTGAAGCCGGAAGGTTCAAGGTTCGAGGTTCGAATCCACCTCAATTCGCCGCGTATATAGGGACATTGGGCAAGCCCTTCACTCGCAATTGCTCAGCGCTTCGGCGTGAAACTCCGATGCAGTGCCCGCGCTGTAGTCTGGAGCGCCTCTGAGTAGTGAGCTTGAAGGGGCGCTATAACAAATGTGTATACAAACGATAGATTTTTATTTAAGGGAGTTTAATCTGGGACAAACACGATCCTTTCACGGGAACCCTGACTATCCCTGGATGGCGTGGCACCCGTTGGCACCCATTCAAACGGACAGTGACAATAAAGGGTCTCATGCACCCGCGACATTCAGTGCAAGATAAGTTGGCCCATAAAGCTAAACAAACATAGGTCGTATAAGTGTACACGGTACACGGTTATCTATCATGAGGTGATTGGTGAATAGAAAATCGTCTTGTGTGCATTTAGTGAAGTCGTCAGATTTATTTTACTTGAGGCTAAGATTAGCTCAGTGGAAAATTGTAAATTCTGAGAGGGCCCCACTGCATATATAATACAGGCCTATACTGCTCGCATAAGATGACTCAGACAAAAGCATTGTGAGTTTTCTTGAGCAAATCAAACAGATTCCTACTTAAGATGGCGGTATTATAGGCACTATACTTGTCTACTTATAAACAGCCGGCAATGTGACAAATGTATCCAGCAATAATTGCATAGGACATTTGTCACAACCGTGTCTTTATATGTCACAGTTTGCATGCGATATAAACCCCACAGGCTATAAGCTTATGCATCAAAAGCTGCGCTTTGAAGCAATAGCTCGCGCGTCGGCAAACACTTTCTGAATTTTGCGCTAACCAGTAACCCCTATTCGAGAGAAACAAGGCCCTAGGCCTAAACTTCCCTAAAGCAATACAAAAATTCTATTTAAATCCGGTGCATGTTCGAGTAAGCTGTATCACTGTCCCATCGTGACCGATGTGAACTTGTAAAGTAAGGTTTCAGCTGGGTTGTATAGTTTAAACTTGTTGAGGTCATGATACATGCGTTTATACCCTCGTTTACAGGTTCCACGGTCAACCACGAGGTTTGGAAAAAGCTCTTTCTCTGTGTCGGGACCCACTGCATGGAACAGACTTCCTGACCGTGTGAAGAATGCACCATCTCTAGAGGGATTCAAATCCAGACTCAAGACTTGTTTGTTTAAACAATCGTATAATTGACAGTAACATGTGATCCCGTGTGCAGCGCTCTTTCCTTCGGCCTCGGCTGAGCTACGGCGCTATATAAATCGTCTTATTATTATTATTATTATTATTATTATTATTATTATTATTATTATTATTATTATTATTGTTGTTGTTGTTGTTGTTGTTGTTGTTATTTAAATTTCTTTAAATTTCTGCAGATAAATTAAGTTTAAAAGCAATTTAGTGCAACAGCTAAGAGTCTAATACCTTAAAATTAATGAACAAGATGTGCGAGTAGGCCTATACCATAAAATAATATGTCATATGTCGAACCGAGCGTATTTATCAGCCTTGAGGACCATTGATGGTAAAACATTATCGGAAAATTCATACGGTAGATATGGCATATAATACGTTTTGTATATGTAGCTGCGTCTCTGTGGTCGCTTGCAAAGATATCCTGAGTTCATCGAGACAAGGCAAACCCAAGAAAGATCTATGGCAGTATTTTTTATCATGATAGTGATCAAAGACAGGGGTGGATCCGGGGGGGGGGTAAATCGGGTCACTGCCCCAACCCCATTTAGAAATTTTCTTATTTCTTTCTGGCGGGGAAGTGGATGTGCCCCCCCCATTAGCTTCGTAGACCGCTCCCAATGACGTGTTCGACTGTTCATTAGTGTGGTTCACAGATACATGGTAAAAAATAAAGTTCAAGCTAAAAACCAGGGCGCCCTCCCAGTTTGTTAGACTTATCAATCGTATTATTGAAACAAAATTTCAGCATCCTATTCCAACTGGAAGGCGGTGCTCAACGACTGTCTTACTTTGCATGGGCCAATGAAAAGACGTTAATTGTAGAAATAAATGTGTTGAGCATATTTTCAAATACAATTGTGCTTTATTTCAAGATAGATCATACATTACTGTAACATGACAATATGTGTGACACTTAAACAATTGGTGAGCTTGAAATATAAAATGTCAGTAGGTTTTAAATATTGAAAATGTCAAAAAATGTCACAAAATCGTTAAATCCACGAATGTCTATTGTTCTCGTTTTATGACTCCAAACATACGATGACGTCTACACTGTAGAAGGCTTTGCAAGCACAGTGTCAACAGCATATTTCTTTGTTGATTGAGTGGGGACAGCTTTTCTATTTGCCTCAACCACTTGGAGAAAATACTGCTTTCTTTTTCATCAGTGATGAGTCAGTTTAATTCCTTGAACAACTTCACACTTCTCTCAGCCATGTCGTTTACCACTCTCAATTGCTGACTTCAGCCTCTACCCTGCTGATAATCATCATCGTCAGGCTATTGCACTGGTGTAAGTATAAAAAGGAATCCCCAAATTTCAGGCGTGGCAGTAGTGTCAGTGTTCGCTGGGTTGCAATTTCGCCCAGGCAATCCTCCTCCTTCTGTATCGCAGCACTACCGTCAGCATCCTTTCACTAGGATTTGCAGTCATTCCGTAAAAAATCGTCACCTTATCTGAACCATATCAGGCAGATGGCAGCATAACAGTGTCAAGACATTCAGCCTCGTTTGAAAGGCACTAAGTATTGATAATTTTCTAGAACATTCATGGCAGCAACGTTGAGCTCCTACAAATAATAGTCACCTGAATCAAAAGTCCTATATCAGTCAAAATTGACAGATCTTGTCCTGGAGTTTCAGCAGCAAGAGGATGCCTTTGAGTGAAGGAGGTCACCCAATCACACAAAAAGATGAATCTGAGTTTTTCTTTTCCCTTAGATTGAATACTTCACGTTGATTGCTAAATCGTACAATTATTTTGATGATATGCAGTAACCTGGCCATTCAACGTGCATGGTAAATTGGACTCTCAAGTTTCTTATTGAGGGCTGACTTCCAAGGACAACCATTGACACTTCAATGACTTCTTGGTAGTCGTCTCTGAAATTGACTTTAATTTCAGCAGTCTACTTGACGAAACTGATCGCTCTCTCATGGGAGGCTTCAGTAGCGGATACGACTTCCAGTACTCGGATGTTGTCACGCGTCACACCATCACACACAGCTTTAAATCTCTTTAAGATTGGATTCTATTTTGGATTAGATAGACAACAACACAAGATGAAGATTTTGGCTTAAATCAACTCCATCACAATGACGACAGCAGGCCAACCACAGGAACATTTTACATATCCTGTTTTCCCGAAAAACGTACACTTCACTAAACCGTCCGGTGTTGTGTCAAAGATCAAGTCTTAGCCATTATCAGCGAGTCTCAAAAACTTCAGAAGATGATGAATGACCTTGGATTTAAATTATATCCTGTCATAGAGGGACATTTGGGCATACCAAAGAGTTTAGCGACACCATCACCTGAAACGAGCACTCACAGGCGGTCAACATTTCCAGTGTATATACTGCAAGTGGTTAATTTGGTACAAATTCAGATCTTACAGCGTCAACATGCTCCATCTTGGCTTCTTAAGCACTCCATATAAATGGTTTTCCGTGAAAATGGCAGGACAAAAGGATCGCGCATAAGCTCTGCAGTAGCCTTATTGTGACCAACAATCTCAATTCTTCATGATCAGATCACCAGGAGTGTTATTGCTATCAAAATGCACTTGTTACTTGATGGCTAAATAGCTGTCAAGTAGCTAGCACTGACTGTAATAAGTATGATAGTGCAATAGAATCTGCTTCAAGTTCATCTACATCAGGGGTTCTCAACCTTTTTCGTCCCGCGACACACTTAAACTTGTTATCAAATTTGGCGACACACCATTCAAACATCATATATATATATATATATATATATATATATATATAATTGTCGTAAATATATTAAAAAAAGTGTCAAAGTTAAACACGTCTATTTATTTCAAATCGGCTCTCAAACTTATCTATCCTTCTAAAATGCTAAACTGCTGACATTTTTAATAAATGAAAATAATTAGGCCGAGGCCTCTATTGGATGTCTTTCCAATTTTTATGATTCTAAAATTCTAAATTATTCTTCTGATCCCAATCTATAGTCGTTTCTACAACTAGACATCAATTTAGTCACCTAATTACTAAGACCTTGTAGTCCTAACAGTTAATGGGATCTTTGTTCTTGAATTTGTTTTTGGATCATATTAAAACGCGGTTCCACAGTTTTTGTAAATGCAATTCGTAAGCAGGCTGAGAGGGCACCTCCGACAAGTTTGTTCCGATTCTTGTTCTTTATGTTGATCATCTGAGAAAAGCCCTGTTCAGATAAGTAGGAGCCATGAAAGGAAGCCAGCTTCTTGATAGCTTTGCTTGCAAGTGATTTGTAATGTTCTTCCTTGTACGTCTTTGCCCAGAACTGAGTTCTTGATAATTGCTTATAGGCCTACATGTCCTTCATTCTGGAATCACATTGCAGCTCAACAAGTGTTTCCTGTTCATTGTTGTTCAATTCTGCTCCATTGATGCTTTCTCTGAGGAATGGGTTCAACATCCACCTTGTCTTCTTAATATCAGCGCCTGAAGAGGATTGCTAAATTTACGTTTTCTTACGATAATTTTTTTCATTTTGATTGCTGACTTAGCCTAGGTTAACAGGTAAAAATTAACAGGTGCGATCGCAAACGTGTTTACATAGGCCCTATGTCATATCCGTTGAACATAAACGTCATAACTACTCCAGGCCGCGATAAAATAGATAGATAAATAGAGCGCAACAAATTTTCATTGCAGTCATCCGCTAAACTTCTAAATTACCTGTAGCTAAAGGAAGTCAGTGTATAATGTATGAACAACGGACGTTTACTGTGAGAATTTAATAGACTGATGTTATTTAGGATTATTTCGTGTAATCACTACTGGCCTACTGCGTTGTGTCAGTTTGGAAAAGAAACGAAGATAATTTATCACCTTTATTATTAATTCGCGACACACCAATTCTTCGCGACACACCAGCGACACACCACTTTTACGCGACACACTGCCGGTCAAGTCGCGACACACCAGTGTGTCGCGACACACCGGTTGAGAACCCCTGATCTACATGACAAGGTTGAGGTTTTTGATCAAGCTAAAAGGTATCAAGATTTCTTGCTAATACAACTACATGGTAATATTTAGATGTCGTTGAGCACCGCCTTCCAGTTGGACTGGGAAGCTGAAATTTGGTCTCAATAATACTATTGACAGGTCTAACAAACTGAGAGGGCGCCTTGGTATCTAGCTTGAATTTTATTTTTTTGACCACCCTACTGTTCATGCAAGGTTTCAACAACACACTGCAGTGGGAAGGAAAGGTGACAGAGGAATCAGAAAGGTGATAGAGGAGTCAGAAAGGTGACAGAGAAGTCAGAGAGGTGACAGAGGAGTCAGAAAGGTGACAGAGGAGTCAGAGAGTAAAAGGGAGAAAGTATCGTCTGACTAAAAAAGGTCATCCGCCCTGATTAGATTAGCCTTATTCATCACTGCTTTCCTTAATCGGCACTTTTAACATTCAGACAAAACCAACGTTATTATGTGAATGAATAACTGACCTTTGTCAGAAGTGTCTCAAGACTCTTCACGTAGATCACGAGCCGCTTTTCCTCCCTCACAGTCTGGGTTTAACTTTTGACGTGGGGGTCCGTTCAAACCCTCCAACCCCGTGCAAATTAACCTTATATACGCTACACGTGCTCACGTGACGCGCTTTCGACGCACTAGCGCTGTAGTTCAGAGCAATTAATCCATTCACTTGTCAAGCTGTTTACAAATTTTGACACCCAAAGCACTGAGGACGTCGAGCATAAATTAACAAAATACAAGTGTTAGGTAATAGCTACAGACCCGTCACATTTGCATTACCGGAATAATTATGTATACGGTACATCTGTAGAACATGTGCATTATAATCATTATAATAGTTAATCCGACAGCGTGCGATATGCATCGCATTTTATAATGAGACTGCGGTGGTTCAGCACTTATACGCTCATTTTGAATTCACTTCATGTATCGAACCTGTATAGCACTGAGTTATTATACAGACATAATTCGGTGGATTGAACGATCGCCGCATTTGCATTTACATTCAAATCAGTTTTATCTCTAAAACTCAAACTGTAGTCTCCTTCTGATGCAGCTGCAGTAGTAATATTGATGTCTTGTTTACGACTAATACCTGACATCTTCAACGCGATGGAAGAAATTAGCAAACACAACAATTTAAAAGTGCGCTTCCAAGACACGAGGCTCGATGGCGACTCAGCCTTTAATAACAAAGGATTAGCATACAGTTTTAAATATTAAAAGTACATTTCTGCAGCGCCACGAAACATTATTATGAGCATAAATAAAATGGGGACTAGGTAGTATTGTAATGTATAGTAGCCTAATGCGTCAGAAAATCAGATGATAGTAGGCCTACATAATTAGGCTACGTACGGGTTAAGTTGTGTGTGTTTATGCGAAGGTTTCCTAACTGCAAATTGAAAACTGTCGTTAGGGGCCAAACGCCCTTAAATTAGCGAAGCGACCGGATCCAGCTTCAAGAAATCTAACACCCAATAAAGAAACTCGGAAAAGGTGGAAAAACATCGTGCAGACAACTTTTATTACACAAAAAACATCACGTAATGCGAGAAAAACAAAGCTATGCCTGTGCAACCTTACGTCCATGCGAACATTGCGATGAAAGCCACTGGGAACGAGAGACGGACAGACAGACAGACAGACAGACAGACAGGCAGGCAGGCAGGCAGGCAGGCAGACGAAAAGACAGACAGACAGACAGACAAAGAAAAACAAAGAAAGATACAGACAGACAGAGAAAAACAAAGAGAGACATGCAGACAGACGTCCAGACAGACAGACAGACAGAGAGACAGGCAGGCAGGCAAGCAGACAGACAGACAAAGAAAAACAGAGAAAGAGACAGGCAGAGAAAAACAAAGAGAGACACGCAGACAGACAGCCAGACAGACAGACACACAGACAGACAGGCACACAGGCAGAGAAGCAACACGTAATCTACTGGTAAACGAATCATAGTGTTCACTGAGGCACTATAAACCTGCAGTAGACCTACTTATCATTAATTAGAATCTACTGGATGATGGATCAATAAAGCAGCGACTAATTGTTATGCATAAAAACGAGACAACGAAGATATAAACAGTTGAAACAAATTCATTATCTGCAGACGATGAATAATAATCGGAATAAAAAACGCGGCAACTGAACACGTGACGTGATTGTTTATGGATGAGCGGATAAAACGGAGGAACTTAAATCCTGACAACGAAGCATAAATCATACGCAAAGCTTTTGTGAGATACTTAAAATACGCTACACCAGGTTTCCTGATCCATGCGTAGGCTATTATACAATATACACACAGGCATATACTGTGACATACACGAATAGCACGTGTCGCTACAGTCATCTAAATAGGTCGCTATTTATAGTCGAAAACACAATGAACTGTTCACTTATAACGGTTTTGTTCATTTCATTTCTATACCGCGTCAGGCTTTTTGACGCATTGATTTGTTTCTCGTTCTTCTACATTTCTTCTTTCTCTGGCCTAAACATTTGCTTGCTGTCTGTGTCCAGCAGAGAAAATCGTGCAAATCGAGTCTGGATGGATGAGGGCTATAATGGTAGCTAATTAAAGGCGCTACATGAAGAATTTTCTGTAATATACGTTCTCTGCTACGAATCTCATTACAAAACATTCAAGTATGATACAAGCTCAATCAGAAAAAAACATGTCGACAGCAAACATACATAGGCCACATTCAAACACACAAGCAACCAACGACGTATACATTCATTCATACGTGCACACATATAAATACAAGCATACATACATACATGCATACATGCATACATACATACATACATACATACATACATACATACATACATACATACATACATACATGCATGCATGCATGCATGCATGCATACATACATACATACATACATACGTACGTACGTACATACATACATACATACATGCGTACATACATACATACATACATACATACATACACACATACATACATACATACATACATACATATACACACATACATACATACATACATACATACATACATACATACATACATACATACATACATACATACATACATACATACATACATACATGCATGCATGCATGCATGCATGCATGCATACATACATACATACATACATACATACATACATACATACATACATACATACATACATACATACATACATACATACATACATACATACATACATACATACATACATACATACATACATACACACATACATACATACACACATACATACATACATACATACATACATACATACATACATACATGCAGAACTCGTGCAAGTATGAAATCCGTTTAGCCAGTTTTCCCGTCTTCGCTTCGAAATTCAGCAAACTATAACAGCGATCATAAATCATGGAAATAATTTCATGCTATCGATCAAAGTCACTCGTTCTAGCCTAGCTTTTATGAGTTCTTTATTTAGACCTCAAAAGTCGTCTCTCTACAATCCGACATCTATTGTTCATAGACCTATTGTCGGGGTGACACATGTCTCAGGATTGGAATCGTGGTCATAACATGAGTATGCCTTTCTCCAACAGGCAATCAATTTGCCAGAGGTTTCTAATCGACTAAATTAAAAGGCTGACGATCATGCTTCTGACGTGGGCGTCTTCACGTGCATGCTTGGATGTTAGTCCGCTAAGCCTCTAACCTTTAAGACAAAACCCATCCATTAGGTCTATGATGTATCGGCTGATCTGAATAGATCTATGATTAGACGCATGTTCTTCAATTTTCAAGATAATTTCATCAGTGGCGGCGCTACGCCAGGGCATGGCAGGACAAACGCCCTGGTAAAATGTCTTTGGTCTGGTCGTTGTCCTGCCAGAAATATTTTCTTGCCAGAATTTGTTCGAGCTTAGGCCTATTGTTTCTTAGCCTACTGTTCACGTCCGTCCAATTTTTTTCATGGCAAAAATACTGGCAGTGCAAAAGTTCTGGCAGGGCAAAAATTCTGACAGGACGAAAAGTTCTGGCAGGATAAAATTATGGCACGGCAATAATTCTAGGAGAGAAAAATTCTGGCAGGGCAACAATCCTGACTGGGCAAAATTCTGTCATGGCTAAAGATCTGGCAGGGAAAAATTATGGCAGGGCACAAATTTTCGTAGCATAAAAGTTCTGGCAGTGAAAAATTATGGGGCTGTTTATCCGCATTTCCGTATACAACTAACAGCCTAGGCCTAACTGTCGCTATAACTATTGTTTTACAAAAAAGTGAAGCATTTGCGTAAACAAGAGATTTATATAGGCCTATACCTTTTTTGCTGAACTTTTTGCTTTCGAAATGCTACATAAATGAAGATTTGCAATGCTTCGCTAAGTAAGTTGTTAAGTAAGTAAGCAAGTCACTGAGTTTAGTCTATAAGATTTGCAAGATTTTCTTTCCAACTGTCAAATTAGTGTTCGGTCTTTTGGTTTCGCCCATTTGATCATCTGCCAGACTAGCCAACACTAATAGTCTAGGGTGAGTGATTTAAAGTGTTACCACTGAGGTTTGAGAGATAAACACAGATTTCGTTATGAAAAAACTCAGGAAACCTAGACTATTTATATAAGCGATTTTGGACTCCTTTATTCAATTGAAGTTGGATTTTCTCTTGTTCGGATGAATGATAACAGAATGTTCGTCAAATGAGTCGAATCAATATGTACTTGCAACTTTAACTTTCGAAAAAATTTTAACTGTCAAAATTGCTATAGGCTGGACATTCATGTCGATAATAAGCTGAAGCGATAGGCCTATATATGTCGTATGCGCAAGCACATGCAGCGGGTCGGTCGAGCCTCAATGGCGGCGCCAGGATTTCAGTTTTTTTGGGGGGGCTGAATTCCCGGGTAAAAATTTTCCATTTTCTGCCGTCAAAATTTCTGACGACTTGTTTGGTTTTTGGTCCAAATCTTCTGGTCCTTTTTCATATCCGCAAAACTGCCTGGCAGATCTCGTGCGTGCCTTACGCTTAATTTTTTTGTGTGGGGGTGAGGCTAAAGGGGGTAAATCACCCAAATCTTTCATTTTTACATGGGGAAAAATGGATGACCTTTTTAGGGGGGCTTAGCCCCCCTACCGCCGCTACTGTCGAGCCTACAAGAAGTGCAAACACACAAAACGCGTGGCTTAAGTTTACGAAGTTTTCAGCCAAATTTTCTCAATATAACAACAATCCAACTTTTAAACGACCTAGAACATCATTGCTCTCCAACAACTAAAACACTACCTAAATGATTGACCTTATTTCTGCGCAGAGCTATTCTTCTGCGTCACCATGCAGGTTATAGGCCTAAATTATTCGTGAATTGACAAAGAAAGATCTTGATTGTGGATTTTAAAATTAAAGGAGTGGAACAAACAGTGGCGTAGGCAAGGGGGGGTTCGGGGGTTAAAACCCCCCATTGGCTCCGGGAAAAGGTTTTTTTAAGGTTAATTTTCCAATTAAGTAAGAAAAAATAGCAAAAAACAGGGTTTCGGGCCATAAACCCCCCCATGAAAAATTCCTGGCTACGCCACTGGGAACAATAATTATATAGCACAGACGGTTTAAACATTGAATTTTACTATAAAAAGGCCTGCAATGTATATTGTTGAGTGCACAGAATATTCACGTATAACTTAAATAAACCCAGATTTTGTCCCATCCCAAAAAGCAGATACCCAGACAAAGGCCAAACAACCCAGATCTAGTGGAAAACCTAGCTGTGACATTTATGACGAGCACGGAATAATCTAATTATAGGCCTATGTAACCTAAGCCCGTACTACCGAGCACGCAACTTGCCCTCTGCTCTGGTTACTTATAATTGTGACTGCCCTGGCTATGCCCTGGCTACAAAAAGTGTCTGGCGCCGCCACTGGTCTCAGGAAAACATGTGCTATTAGGAACCGCAGGCATAACATAACAGTATACTATAAAGTATAGGCCAATAGAATAGAATAGATAGCCAGGCAACGACTTTCTCTTCGCCAGATGGCTGAATATATTTTCTGTTCGCTAGAACGATGGCAGAATATAAATGCACATCGACAGATCGCAAGAGCATAAAGAAATCCTATGGTTAGACCTATTAAAGACTGCAGCTGATGCCGGTATCAGGGCTAGGGTTAGGAATAAACCCAATAGTATAGGAAACAAGCACAGTTTACTCTGTATAAGGTCAACAAAATGCTGGACTGATTTCAAATCATTTTCTCAATTGATATGATGTGACGTATTGTGTCCCCCCCACAGTCGGCGATATCTGTAGGATTCAGAAAAGTCAGTCTATTTCCTCGACAGGTAGTCTAGGCCTAAGCTACTTATTCAAACTTTTCAGGGAACCAGAATATCCACAGAGCGGCACAGACTCTTCTTCGGCATGGCTATAGTATAAATATGGCTGAGAGCCTAAATAGCCTTAATAAATTTATCTTATTTCGGTTTATACTTGATATCCGGAGTTACGATGTGAGGCGGTGAAATATGAAAGACACTGAAAGTGAACACGAGAAAGTGAAAAGCGACATGTGGGAAGTGAAGCTTAAACATGAACGTGGAAACCATAAAATCAAATGTGAAAGGAGACAATAGAAAGAAGAAAACATAATAGAAGTAAAATTCTCTTTGCGAACAGTGACACTCCGGTTCCACAACCTGGCACTCCGATTCCACATTGCTTTCTCGTAGTGTTTTGGAGCTTAACTTCTGATGTCCGCCACATCAGCGTTGGTTTGTTTATTTATACCTTTATTTTGTTTTATTTTAAAACACATCAGCGTTGTTTTTATTGTTTTGCTATTGAGTCTCTTTCAACTCCTACTATTAACTACGCAGGCTGCCTTATAAACCATTCGCTAGGTGGCAGAGGCGGCAGTTAACACGCCGTTTGCTAGTGATTACGAGCGCTGTACTTTACCAGAAACCATTGTAAATAAATACAAGATCATAATACACAATGGTCTCAAACATGCGACCCGCGGACCTGATTAAGTTAATGCGACCCGCGACAGCCACCCAGTGTTTGGTTTTAAAAGTAAGAAATCGGTTAAAAACCGATTTTGCTGTTCTGTTGCGATTTTAACCAAGGTTCAAACTGTTTTCTACTCCTTTTGCTGTGGATATTGAATCTGCAACAGCAGATTGGGCTAGTGGACCTTCAATGCGATACCATGCTTTAGCAAAAGTAAACAATTTAATTCTTGAAATTCCACACGTATCTACCACATGACAAATCCCCAAACATGCTACTCGCTGCAACACGCATAATGGCAATGGCAATGCCTGCATAAGTGCATATGCGAACAGCTATAATTATTTCGTACATGAAGATTACTAAATCTGATAGAAGGACATGACATTGTCTTACAGTCACAGGCAAATATTATTTTCAAGTCCTACTCCGATTGGTCGCATCTCAGAAGATAAAAACCAGACATTGATGGTCTCGTATTTTTGAAACGTTGTCATGAGAGTAGCGCTAAGTCACTAACCACGTGCACAATGTCATGAGCATCACCTAATCACCTAAGATCGATACTCTACGCTTTTCGGTATCGTTTAAAGCTGCTAAAAGTTTAGTTTTAGATATAAATAAATGTGCTGTTGTTGCACTTCATAATCAATTTGTGCATGTAGTAGGCCTAGGTCTACCATATAGCCACACTGAGAATATAATATGTAAATTTTACAGCATTATATCATTTTTGCAGTACTGTATGATGCAATGATATAATATAAAAATAGTTTCACGTGCATAATACATGTAGGGATTGTAGGCTACATTTTATGCTGCGGTCCACAAACCAATGTAAATTTCCAAATGTGGCCCACATGATGACTTGAGTCTGAGACTATACTGGATCAGATATAACCTTCATCACAGCGCTTAAATAAACTGCATGTGAATTTGCATGCATTTCCATTTGCTCTTGCAAGCGGAACGATACACAGTTCGTGAGTGACAACATTCGACCCCTGGGTCATCCGTCTCCTTGTTCCGTCTCACCGCATCTTATTTTTATCTTCACCTCGCCAGACCTCAACATTTTTGCAGCCATGATAATGGACGCGCTATGATTTTCTCCCTATAACCCTAAGGACCATGCAGACGCTGCGCTCGGCTACTCCAAATAGACGGTCTCAGAATACGAAACAAATAAACGCATGTGTTATGGTAAGATGCAATCATTATTGGCGTTCGAGAAGGTCGGCCATTGCAATTCGTTGATGGATGCTGGCATTGCTGGCGGGTGTATTATACGGATTTGTTAATTGAACGAGGAATCAAGGCAGTCGTGGATATTACAGAACCAACGTTAACGAACCGCATGGAAAGAATTGAGCGACGTCATGGGATTGGGTCAGAGGTTAGAGGTTAGAGGTTAGAGGTCAGAGGTCAGAGGTCATCATTTGAGCACTGAACGAAATCGTTACTCAAAAAACTAATTTACTTCCAGTCAAATCTAAATCTTCTACTTCAGAATATTAAATTTTAAGAACAGTCGCAATCATAATCATAATCGTAATCGTAATCGTAATGTCCAATCATCTAAAGCGCCACTCGCTATAGCCAAAGCGCGGTGCACCAGCTTATTTACAATGAATCAGAAAGGTTGTCCGTAAGATATAGTCAAACGGGGGTCCGGTTGCCATAGGATCAGAGGTGGCGGAACAGCTATACTAAGGCTGGTGTGTCGTTTGGGTCGGGAATTGGAAGGTGCATGGGGTCTGGATGATCAGATGAGACAGGGTAAGTTACGATGGACGAATTAAACGACTCAATGGTTGTGGAAGGTTCCTTCCATGTACACTGGACAGTCTCCCAGTAGAAATTCTCGACCCAGTCCGCCCCGGCCACTGGACATGCATACCGCGACAAAACGCGCTAAACAAGTCTGCGGAAAATGAATGAAAGGCCATTGCTGTAGTACTGTTGGATTTCCATCCTGTTATTTCCATCCCGTTATTTCCATCCTGTTATTTCCACCCTGTTATTTTCATCCTGTTTTTTCATCCTGTGATTTCCATCCTGTTATTTCCGTCCTGTTATTTCCATTCTGTAATTTCCATCCTGTAATTTCCATCCTGTTATTTTCCATCCTGTTATTTCCATCCTGTTATTTCCATCCTGTTATTTCCATCTTGTTTTCCATCCTGTTTTTTCCATCCTGTTTTTTCCGTCCTGTTATTTCCATCCTGTTATTTTCATCCTGTTATTTTCATCCTGTTATTTCCATCCTATTATTTCCATCTTGTTATTTCAATCCTGTTCTTTCCATCCTGTTTTTTTCATCCTCTTTACTCAGATGTATCATTAGTAAAATCCGAAAACGGTTGGCAGTATAATCGTTTTATTTTTGCGAATGTCGTTGCTGACATAGCATTTTAAATTGTCTCAGTTCTACAATGATTTAAGTATGAAATTCTACAGTCCATAATGAATATATGAACAGTAGACCTTTTGCCCAATTATTGATACACATCTCTGTTCGACCCTACGCCTCTTCGTTCTACTTAACGATGGCAAAAGCGAAAGATCTACTCGCAAACCGATTACGATAAACAACTATATTACGCCGTCGTTTTTCAGGTCTGCAGAGCAAACAAAATGTAAGCATGCAGAGTCGCTGTAAATTGCGACGATCCGCTCTATTCGGCGTCGCTCGAAATCCGGACGAACGACCGAGCGACTGAGCGTCGCATTAAGCAACCGTTTATGATGTTTTCGTCGTCTAATTCGCCCGGTCTCCTCCTCCTCCGTCCATGGGACAATTGCATTGCCAGCTCCGACGCTGATCCGCGACCAGCGACGTCTTTCGCAGATTAAATTTGTTTCTTGCAGTCGAGCAGAGACGATGTCGTAATTCCGTTTAACATTTCGTCGTCATCGTCGTCGTCGTCGAAAATGGACGAAACAATTTGCTCTTCGATGAGGAGAGCCGATCAACAACGACGGGCGTCTGCCTGTCTGTCCGTCCGCCTGTGTGTCTGTCTATCTGTCTGTCCGTCTGTGTGTCCGTCTGTGTTTCTGTCTGTGTGTCTGCCCGTTCGTCATCGCATTTTGTGTCTAGCGGCGGCGGCGTGCGTCCGCTTGCGAGCGCCATTAACAGCCGACCAATGGCCATTGACAGAAGATTGCCTTCCGTCCACGCGATAGCAGCGGAAACAACGTTGGCAGGGAATCAGACTATCGACGTCCGGTTGATCGTTCACGGCGAACACAGACCAGCTTCACACAGTCAACGAACGGCGCAGATTAGACGCATACAGGGGAGACCCATCTCCTCCTCTTCATCCTCATCCTCATACGCGGGGACCCGTCCTCCTCCTCCTGCTTCCCCTTCTCCCCTACTCCTTCGTCGTGTGTCCGTTCATCGGGCATTAGCGGCATCTGCAGTAGTAGTGCCAGCAGCAACTGCGGATCCTTGGGTCCTTGTTACTTCAGCATTTCCGATGTGTAAGATTTAAACTGGACATAGCTACGAGTGTAGCTGCGAGTGTAGCTGCAAGTGTAGCTGCGAGTGTAGCTGAGAGTGTAGCTGCGAGTGTAGCTGCGAGTGTAGCTGCGAGTGTAACTGCGAGTGTAGCTGCGAGCGTAGCTGCGAGACTGCGAGTGTAGCTGCGAGTGTAGCTACTTGTGTGCTACTGTTTCTGTGTTCGCTTTTCTTCTCCGTCTCCTCTGCTGCAGTCTTCGTCGCTGGGAGAATTGCGATTCTGCTAATTACCGGCGCATTCGACTGCGTGATTCGGACGACAGATAGCGCGTTCCACGTCGTCGTTGTCGTCCCAGAGGTAAGGACTGGAATGATTGTTCATTATTATTATCCGCTATTGTCTACTATACGATAGATAAAGTCTACGCGCTGCTCCACTTATTCAGGAGAATCTTCAAATCTCCACAGGCATCGATGCGCGCAATCTTATCTACATCTAAATCTGATCGCTTTTAAAATGTATTCGATCAATGATGTTACTAGTAAATATGAGTAACTTATTGACATCCATATTGGATAGATCTACATCTGCAGCTGCAAAGCGATGTAGTGTTTACTCTACAAGATTTAATCGATGTAATAATATATGAATTTTTAATATAAATGATATATGTCACAAAATTAGGCATGTATTCTTTCTGCTCATATGCGATTACTCGATAGCGAAGCGATGCGTACTCAGCAATAAATACTGAGTGAAGTTGTTTGTATATTATTGTTGCATGGATATTATTTTGAAAATGAGGAAGCTCATGGCTGCCATCAATTCCAGTATAAATACGTCTAAACTTAGAACGTATTAATTTAAAAATCCAGTCTCTCTTTATTCACTGCTTATTCACTAGAATATGCAATGCAGCCAACAGTTCTAGTCCTTGCGACAATTGCTATTTTGCTGAAAAATTAGATCTATTTAGAACTCGTTGAATGTCTTACTGTAGACAGTATATCATCGCGTCCAATGCTTTTGAATAGATCTATTATTCGCTGTCAAGTTCTGTTAGGTCCATAAGCTATTTGAGATCATTCAGATCAGCCATCGGAAACTCATGCCTTTCAACGTATTTACAGATATCTGTCTTTCAGACCGGGAGACAGATTTCCTAACCATATAGCCTAGTGGATTTGAATCTGGACTTCTCCAAATGTGGGCCATAGACCATATATATGGCACTTTGCGCACAGTAAATTTAAGATACTGCTTGGATTATGGTTAGGGTTGAGATTCATGCCGACCACTATTATTTAGAGAATTATTGCTCTATAATAATAGGTTAAATTTATGCATGAAATCACTGCATGCGATATAATGCTTTGCCTATGCATTATTTTGTCAAATGCAATTAAAGGCGACTCATGCACTTTCTAACTGGCTCATTTACATTCTTCTGGTGATTTTCGCACCTTACTGCATACATGTACATGCTTGGTGAAAATGCCTGGTTATCCATTATTATGATTAGGACTTCTTTGTTTAAATAGTAATTTGAAACGGCAATCATCATGCCAATTATATCGAATTGAACTCTTTTATCCAGATTGGCTTTCTGAAAAGCTCGCCCGAACCCTATATAAATTTAAAAATTCACCCAGACACATAGGCTACGTAAGGCCCACATAGTATTTTCTAAAATGTCTAACTGCACTGTACTTCAGACATAGTGGTCTAATAATAGAAGCACAGATCTCATCCTTCTGTCAACCTGATTTTTACGTGGATTCAGATTGTTACATAGATTCCGATTGCCACATGAATTTAAAGCCGACACCTGCCTGCTTTCAGTGGTCCTGGGAAATGCACAATGTACATTGTACAAGCATGTTTGCATTACAACTTGTACATTACATGTCTGACTAATTGCAGAGCTGTATAATGACCTCACAAAGTATAGTCCCAGCTCTGGTTTATTCAATAGCCATTTCTCACATGTTCGTCGTCTTCTTTATTCACTTCCTCTGTTACTTCTTCTTCTTCCGCGTCAGCTGGTTCTTGTCCTTCCTCCTCCTCCTCCTCGTCCTCCTCATCGTCCTACTTGTCCTCCTTGTCCTTCTCTTCCTTCTAGAATTCTTCCTCTTCTTCCTGATACACTTCTTTACCCTCATCATCATCAAATTACTTTTCTTCTGCCTCATACAATCCTTCTCAAGCAAATTTATTTTCTTCTTCTTTTTCTTCTTTTTCTTCTTTTCTTCTTCTTCTTCTTCTTCTTCTTTTCTTCGTCCTCTTCTTTTCTTAATCTTCTTCTTCTGCTTCATTTCTTTGTCTTCTTTCTCCTTTCTTCTACTTCTTCTTCTTCTTCTTTTTCTTTTTCTTCTTTTTCTTCTTCATCTTCCACCTCTTCGTTTTAAAATATCTTTTTAGAAATTCATATTCCACTTTGAATTCTTCTATTCCATTAATTGATCTCACACATCATCGTCATTTTGTTCTCCTTCTTCGCTTCATCTAATTTTTCGTCATTATCTTTTTCCTTTTAAAATTCTTGGTTTATTTAAAATTCCTCTTTTAGAGAACGTGAAAAATATACTTTTCTTCATTGTGTCAAATAGTGCTGTCCATTATTTAACTTTCTCACCATGCCGACCAGGGCACGACTTTTGCATGACTTCATGCTGTCTATGAGTGCTATAGTATATTTCATGGAAACAAGCCCTTATATCTCCACATATCCAGGGCTGTTTTTAAGGAATTTTTAGAACTGCACAACTCCTTCCTTCCTTTCCCATCCTCCCTGGTAAATTACATCCAATCGGATGACAATGACCTTTTTTGCTAGTTTTAACTGCACGGAACTTGTGACATAAGTGCTTCTACAGCTGCACAAATCCATTTAGAACTGCACAATCTGTGTACAACTGCAAGTTAAAAAAGCCCTGCACATATCTACCATCCTTCAACCATTTACTCCTCACATGGCAACATTGCCACAACGAAGACTTCGGATATAGGCGACACACGCACGCAAAACTCACAAACAATGCACCGACACATCTCAGTGTCACTGAGTCAGTGATGATCTCACACGTCTAGTGCCACATTATCACATTTACGACCACATTATTATTACTGACATCCTCGCGGTACGTTGATGATAAAACGTGCTTTGCTGTTGCAAATTATTTTCACTCGAAAACACGCGCACGTGGATCTTCCTAGCCAAAGATACGCAGACATAATCAGAGGCAGATGCAGTAAGCCATGGACCAAGACTGACCGGATTAAGTCGATTCGAACTGGTCGATAATTATTGTGCTTTGATTTTGCAAATGAATGACATAAACGCCTATCGATAAATAATACTAAGCTCCCCATTCTGACTTAATTACTTTCGCTTCCGGTTGATCGACTTCTCCCGAGAGAACGCGAGATTTCGACGAGATGTCGGTGCAGTCGACCGTCGCCGAAGACGCCAGAAATAATAAAATATCGACATTTCCTATTTAATTGGAAACTTAAATTTATTACACGCCGCTCCTTCGACTTATCCATCATTGTCGCTCTCCGAGTCTGAACGGGAGAGAAGGAAGATGAAGCGAACCGGAAGCGTCTGGAAGAAGAAGAAGAAGTGCACTCTGGGAAGACGACGCCTGATTCATTTCCGGTGGCGGTCGTATGTCAAACTCAGTCAACGGATATTTATAACGGACGCAGATCGAATAATTTGGTTCGGACAAAGCGTCGTTGTTGTACTCCAGCTGGTCGCTAGGGGGACGATGACGAACGAGAAGATTCTATAAAGAGGATTCGGTGTTCGACATGACTTTCAACAAATCAGTGAGACAGAGTCAGAGACAGAGACAGAGACAGAGACAGAGACAGAGACAGAGACAGAGACAGAGACAGCGTCAGAGACAGAAACAGAGACAGAGACTGAGACAGAGACAGAGACAGACAGAGACAGATATAGAGTTGAGAGAAATAGATTGATATATTTAATAACGCATAATATTTATGTATGTGTCCCGCAGTGTGCCTGTATATGTCGAAAGAGAGATGGATGGATGGATAGATAATTATATATAATTATAGTCATACACAATTACACATATAGATGGATGAATGGGTGGATGGATAGAGGGAGAGGGAGAGAGAGGGACATTTACGGTCAGAAAGACCCGATATATACCGAGCAATATAGAAACAGAAAAGCAGATAGAGACAAATATAGAATGTATATAGACAGAGACAGTGAAAGACAGGCATATCTCTGCAGACACGTGTAGACGAATATAACTGGAGAGCGAGAGAGACGAATGCAATAACAAATAGAAAGACTATGAGAAATAAGTAAGAAAAAGATGCAGAACCGTGATTGATAGAAGCAGATGAGTCCTATATATATATATATATATATATATATATATATATATATATATATATATATATATATATATATATATACATACAGCAGCAGAAGACAAACAGAACGGCCAACTGAATGAGATAATCACAATGCTAAATACAGAATGAAGAGACATTAAATGGAAAGAGATTCACGAACATAACAGTGAGTCATTTCTGCGGCTATATATATATTTATTTATATATGATATGTTGGGTACATATATACATGTATATATATATAAAATATATGTATCCAGCAAAATTATAGACTCAGACAAAGTCCCGCGCCGATTACTTGTCTGGCCATGGTGTAGACTATACGAAGCGAATGTCCGACATAGTCATCCATCCAACAAAACGCAGAACTATTTGCAAGAGGATATAAATATACGTTGCATATTAAAGTAGGCTAATCCTTGAATTCTTATCGATTTCAAGGAAAAACCGAATGCATTCATCGAAAATAATTATGTTTGAGCAGAAGTGAACTATATCTGCTATATCTGATCTGCCTCATGAGCAACCTATGATCGGCTTCCTATTCTCTTTCATCACTGCAGGAAACTTCGTAGCTGACCATAGGTTTACTTTGATCCCACGTCTGCTGACAGACTGCAGTCATGGTCTCCTCTCGGCGGAAAGAAACGTCTCTCTCGAGTAACCGGTCTCGAAGTCTTCATTCGAAGCGAATCCGTCTTTAAGTGACGAGTATAGCAATATGTATGATGCGATCTGGTTTAAAACGATATGTGGCGGTGCAATGGCATGTGATGCGATGTTGCGTGATTGCATGCAATGTGAGGGACAGTTGTTAAGATCAACTAGATCAAGTGAGTGCCCACGACGTTACCGAACAATATAAGCAGAGTTACAATGATGAATAATTGATGTTGAATCATAAAGACTTGCCATGTGCCATTTTCCGGTAAATACTAAATAATCTACTCGATATTTGTGGCGTTTGTTAATACAATAATATACAATACAATACAACTGCATTTTTAAAATAATGTCTCTTCAGTTTCTTGCAAAGTCAGAAGTGCACATTGAAGTTCGCAGACCATTAATAACTATACGTAGACTGGGTCAGAGATACGACACATTCGGCGGCAGAGTCCTTCACAGAGTCAGACTCATCGCAAGTACCCTACCACCTCCTTTGTTTGGGCATGGATTACGAGAGATTAAGAAAGTGAGGAGTTTGGAAGGTGTGCTATATGCTATCAGTTCTGCCTGACCGATGGGGAAGGGATTTCAGCAAACAGAGATCTCACCCAATTTGTGGGTGTCCATTGAACAACGATCAAGAACGTGGTCACACGGTCGCAACATAAAAACGAGTAAATTGACATTTTGCATTATAACCATCTGCATGGGCTTCCACTGTGACCTATATGAATTGATAGACCTAGGCCTACCAGTGTGCACGGCAGGAAACGTGAGTGCGAGTCAGTGCCGGATTAACTTTTTAGAGGCCTGGCGCAAACAATGCAACAAAACTAAAGTAGGCCCTCTATCCAATCAAATTATCAAAAAATGGGGAAAAAATTAATTATATAGAAAAACATACTTTAATAATTTATTAACACAAAATGAAGCTGTGATAGGATCATAGGAGATTTTTAAATTTTACTTGTTACAGTTCAACTGTTCAAAAATGTTCGTCGAGTTTAAAAGTCTTTCCTTCGCGCTTTTAAAGTAGAGAAAAGAATCAATGATATCTTGAAAGTCAAGATCTGTCAAGATTTCCGACTCAATGTTCAAAAGAGTTAAATTTGCCAATCTATCCTGGCCCTTTGTTGACCTCAAAGATAATTTTATGCGTTTTAAATAGTGTGATCGTAAAAAAGCAGAATCGTTTAGTTTTCTTTTGGTACTATTCAATTTTACTTTATTTCCATGTTGTTTTATGGATTTAGAGTACATGCCATCTTGATTACGACATGGTTCAGGTCACATCTGCAGCCAATAACTGACCAAATCTTCATTTATAGTCCACAGAGCAGCATCTGTTTGTGGCACGTTTCCAACAGATTGATTCTCTTGTTTTAATGGTAGATCTATGGTAGTTTCAGATTTAGGCATGTCAATGATATCATTGCTGAAATCAAGGGTGTCTGTTGTTGGCATTAGTGCTGACACTGCTGAGCGGCCTAAGCCTGAACTGCATCCAGCTTCTGACGCTGAGTCGACACCATCTGTAAATTGCGACACTTCTCGTGTTTTTACTGACAGAAATTTATCAATACTACCACGTTGCTGTTTGCCTACCTCTTCAAGTTCACGTTTTCTTTGACGTTTCTGCCAACCGGACTCAAATTTCTTCATTTTCTTTAGGCCTACTTATTTTATTTGTTTAAAAAAAAATTTAAAAAAATAAACAAGCAGCTTAGCTACATAAAAACTAAATAGTAGATACTAATATTACATGGAACATACACTGTGTCGTCTGTACCGTACGCATATCTATATTTTATTTGATGATGGGGTCGATCCGCGCATAAATTGATTGCGTCATACGTCATCATTACAGTACACAATTAATTAGTACGTCATCATTATAGTAGTAGTACTGTAGAAGGAATGTTTTTATAATGCCACCAAATTTTATATGCAATGCTTGTTTTAGAAATTAAACATTTTAAATAAGCCGGACTGTGACTTATATAAGCAAATTCGATCGGATAATCGGATTTCTCAATGTTTTTTAAATTTTTACCCCCGAAAGAAGGCCTGGCGCAAGTGCGCCAGTTGCACCAGCGGCGCCCGCAGGATTTTTTTCTTGTAGCCTACGCACAGAAATTTTCGATGGAGCGGCGAACAGGGAAAATTTTCGTTAGGTCGCCGAAAAAACTGATGACTTTTTTTTTAGGGGTCAACCTAGAATTTTCCAAAAACATACCTTTTCTATCCGCCGAAAAAACTGATGACCTTTTTTTTCTTTTTTTTTAGTCATCAACCTAGAATTTCCCAAAAAACATACCTTTTGGGTCATCGCGCTGTACGCACTTACGTATGTTCGTACGTCTACGGGCGCCGCTGCTGTACGCACTTGCGTAAGTGCGTACGCCTGCGGGCGCCGCTGAGTTGCACCATAGTTAATCTGGCACTGGTGCGAGTTCCATGAGCGGCAAACCCTAGCACAGTCTTCTGAACTGATAGGTATTATATCCAATCATAGTTTGTCATTTCGATCCATTTTGTTTCATTGAGGTCCATTTAGCATTCATTTCTCGTCTGCTTTCTCTGCTTTCGATCTCTCTTCAATGTCGACGTCTTGTCACAGGGAACCATAATAGCAGAGTCTCGCCGCCGCCGCCGCCGCCGCCGCCGCCGCCACCGCCGCCTACTCACGATTATCTTTCCCAGGTCGTCAGTAAACAGGTAGAGTTATTTATTTTTCCCAGAATAATTATATTGATGCGGTCCCTAGCGTGGTCATCAATCATCCGGGTTTTTATCATCTGCACCAATCTAGAAAGGCGTCAACGTTTCCTCTGCAGCAGTCTACACCCACACACATCAAGACTAATGCATGTATACATAGAACATAGACATACACACGCATACATATGCACTGAGACAAAGAGAGTGACCTATGCGGTCGCACACAATATATTACACTTGGCCTACATAACGCCGATACTTCGTTCTAGTTGGAGTGAACACAAGAGGTGATTAGTCATGACGTCATCCAGCAAAGAGTTCGAGGGTTGAATCTCTGTTTAGTTGTAGACGTATAAAAAGTGATTAGACATAATTTATTGTTCAACCGAATGAAAGTGTCATGTCCGCGCTCTCTCTTTAGCAGATATCTACGCTCGTCTAGTTCCGGAAAGAACAGAGAGCAGACATGAAGGGTGCACGGTAGTAAAGGCATACGCTTCCTAATATACGGTCGTACTTAGAGGCAGCATATTTCATTCATTCATTCATTCATTCATTCATTCATTCATTCATTCAGTCAGTCAGTCAGTCAGTCAGTCAGTCAGTCGATCAGTCAGTCTACTGACTTACTGATAATTATTAATTATAGAACAACAGAGTCGATTTCATGATTTTTACGGGTCTAATATACATGCATGACGATATAAAGTTTACAGCAAATATATACGAAATTACGAATAGAGTGTCAATACGATCGATTTGTTGGTTATGTGCGGAATTTGTTCAATTTGATTTTTCCACGTCCATGATTCCACTCTATCCAAGTCTGCGCTGATAAAGTTGCTTCTGGAATAAGACTTATGTCTTTGAATTTTTTTATATCGGGACGGTGGTACGGTTGCATCTGACTAAATTCTAGCCACTATTTTGGAACGGTCCACCAGGTCAGAAGTAGGCATACAGTATATGTCCAGCTGGATCCTGAAGAAAAGCCAGGAAATTATTTCGAATGGCGTTGCAGTCAATCACCTGCATACTGGTTTTACGACCAATCGGGGGGCTGCTGACCGATGCTTGTCCTGCCCAGACCCTTTGGATGAAGAAGGGAGACACCATGCATGTCTTCTACCATTTACACACGAGAGGGCGCTCAACACTGAATTAAACGTCTGCCACGATCTTCGTCGGCCGCAGCTGATGTCGTCATTCTTCACTCTCGATATAAAGCTGGTCTGCAAATTGGAACATTGCATCAAAAACGGCAAATGGGTGGGATACGTTTGTTGACAGCGCAGTGTCGTATGTATGCAGGAGCGTTCACCAGCAGTTACTATTGTTTTGATGGGGTCACCACTTTATTTGCTCATGAAATTGTTGCTCTTAGCGACTTAAGTCGTCATTTAGACTAAAGTAGATATATGTAGATAGAGTCAGGTTTATCAAAATGTGTTATATTAAATGATTCGTTGGACATTTTACATAAGCCATGTATATATTATATGCATGCATATAATGAAAACACAGATAAGTAAAATACATAAAGTGCCGAATTGTAAGTTTTTGCGGATATAATTAAGTTTTTGCGGATATAATTATAACAATGAACATTTTACATAAGCCATGTATATATTATATGCATGCATATAATGAAAACACAGATAGGTAAAATACATAAAGTGCCGAATTGTAAGTTTTTGCGGATATTGAAGAAGACAATAGGTCCTTATTCTCCGCCAAATCCAATTACCGACTTATACTTCAACGCCATTGCCAACGCAAATTCACGACACCATTATAAATGGAAACACTCTCGCCGTCTGCAGCTGCACGCAAGGCAAGCGAACCGACGCTTACAGATAAATACATATACATAAAAAATTCACACCTACAGACACACATATTGTGCCTATACAGACATAAGCCTAAATACAAGGCGTACACAATCATCCAAACACACATATTGAGTTTATTGACCTTCATGCTATGCCTGCATACATAATTATATACTTACACACATATAAAAAAAGACTTCTTTTTAGAAAATTTGACACCTGAACAACCTCCTCTCCTCCATTGTAAATAACTCTTAATCGGACGACAATGAACATTTTAAACTATTGTTTTCCCACAGAAAATGCTTGTGTAGCTGCACAACTTCCGTTTACAAGAACTGCACTTTTGTGTAGATCTACACGCCGAAAAAACCCTGACATATCACCTAAAAATATTCAGACCGATGATAGTGCATGGGAGAGAGGCATAAAGCGAACATATAGAGACAACCTTGAAGACGAACAAACACACACATGCAGACAAACAAAGACGCATACATACAGACAAAGACACATACAGACAGACATTGAGGCAAACAGAGAGAGAGCGACATGTCTTTATTTTTGCGATGGTTTTGGCCCTCGTGGATCGTCTGTCTTATCTTGACGGGGCCAGATGATCTTCAGCCGATCGCCGACTTAAGACCCGCAGCAGCACCGACAACAGACCGACTCGCGACCAACTCGACCGCCCTTCGTCTTTAATCCAGCCGTCGAGTTATGAGGAGGACCGGGGATATCTCGAAGCGCACGATGACGAGGACGACGCAACGAGGAGGAGGAGGAGGAGGAGGAGGAGGAGGAGGAGGACCTTCTCCATGCATTGAGTTATGACTCGGCCATGGATTAAGTCACGTGACGAATATACGCAGCGTGTACAACGCTGTTGTATGTCATTCAGAAATACACATGCGTGCATGACCAACGCGAGGTTCACTCAATTGTCTGGGTTCAAGCAGCAATGAATCCCGGGAATTATGGGGGAGAGTTGCCAGGAAGAATCGTGGGGTATACTATGTTGTTGCTGTATATAAAGTGTGTTATCGGATGGGCGAATATATTGCCGTCAATAATTTATTTATTATATGGTCCACTAAGTATAAGCTATGGTCACACATTGCAATTCTGTAAAAGTTCTCTGCACTCTTCAATCCACATTTGCTGGAGAGCATAAATTATATATATATATATTTATATGTATATATATATAATTATATATATATGTACTCTTGGAACATGTCTTTCTGTGGTTGACTTTCATTCGCAGAGTCCTCTCATCTCGGAATCTCTCTATAACTCCTCATATTCGCAACCCTCTTAACCAGACTGCATGTCTTTCACTCTAAGCCGAATACTTACCTCTTCCTGCAGTCTATTTATGGCTATTAATAGTTTCGCATTTATTAAGACAATATGGCTCTGAGACACTTGAACGCAATTTTTCTCTTAACTAGTCCAGGAAAACCAAGCTGACAAATTCAAACTATAACTGTTGGAGGGATCAAGCATAGGCCGTATATAGATCTATACAATAAATGCTCTACGGTGCTGTAGGGCTTAGGTCTGACTTTGGGTAAATTTGTTTGAGCGTCCAAGCAGATAATTCCGTCAAATGCTAATGAGGTCAAATGTTAGACCTGCTGAACAGTCAGTCATATTTCTGATTGACAGTTTTCTAACAGCCACGAATGGCAAGAGAAGAGATGACGACGATGACGACGACGATGACGATGAATAGCGACAGTGGATGATCGATGACGGAAGTGGACTCGGTGTCAAGAGGAAGTCACGTGGAGAGAGAGAAAGAAAGAAAGGGGGAGAGAGACATGGAAAAAGACAGAGACAGAGAGACAGAGGGAGACAGAGAGAGCTAGAGACAAGAGGGAGACGGAAACAGAGGGAGATAGAGAGACATGGACAGAAAGATAAGGAGAGAGAGAGAGAGAGAGAGAGAGAGAGAGAGAGAGAGAGAGAGAGAGAGAGAGAGAGAGAGAGAGAAAGACAAAGACAGAGACAGAGACAGAGTCGGAGACAGAGTCAGAGAGAGAGAGAGAGAGAGAGAGAGAGAGAGAGAGGGAGGGAGAGGGAGGGAGAGAGAGGCACAGTTATAGTGGACTCTATATGCATGGACGAAATGATAAGTAGCCTATAAATACTCAGTTTCGAAAGCAGACGATGCTTGACCCTAATCACACTTAGTAAGAGTTAGAATCGAGGGAGAAGACACAGACACAAACATAGACATACAAAGAGTCAAAGACACAGACACGGACACATGATCAGAGAAAGAATCAGAGGCGGACACAGGGGCAGACATATAGAAACCGAAGCATGAACAGGAACACACACAGGCAGACAGAGGCAGACAGAGGCAGATGCAGACAGAGACAGAGACAGACGCAGACAGAAACAGAGACAAACGCATACAAAGAGAGACCCATACATGCAGGTTCACAAATAAGCTGAATGCAAATACTGAGAAGAGTCACGAGGAGATTTGGACAGCACCCAAGAGAAACAATATTACTGAAATGTAGGCCTACCGAGTTTCATGTATACACTACTATTTCATTCATGTTTAGTTTATGACTCTGTGACATGCATGTGTGTGTGTATGCATTATGTATATGCATGTATGGCATTGTATGCATATATACAATACATGCATGCATGCTGCCTCATCTTTCTGGTCCCTGGACTCAGACCTTCTCTAGACATCCATCTCTGGCAACCTTTGGTATACGACTCAAAGATCGATGCCTAGTAAATAAACCACATGAAGGCGCGCATACAATGATGCAAGATCAAATCGGAGGTCCGAACGTAGAAAAACAATCGAGCCATGTCCGACCATGACCGAGTAATTCATAGGCATACCAAGTCATAGAAATGAAATGGTCATCTGGACCATGGCACTGTGCAGCTGTGCTTAATGTATAATGGAATGGAATGTGGGTCTATAATAAGCATGGCTATACTGGCAAAATTAGAGGTGATTACATGTGCACGCTACAGTTGTCTATGAGCCTCAGTAGCACAGAAGTCAATACCACTTCTCAGCCTTTTGGCTAAGATCTCAATGAGAGAATAATTTTCCCTGCTGGGTCGCTGGCACTGGTTAAACCCCTGTAAGCCCCATAGTAAAGCAGGAGGGTCCCTGGCGAAGCGTAACTATTAACTGACCATAAAACGAGCCAAAAATGGAAGAGAAAATTAACAAGACCATTAACAAGGACGCCGGACAGAGCCGAGGCCGAAAAAGGGCGCTGTACACGAGTTCAACAAATCAGACTAGGCTTGAGCTGTAGGCTACCTTAAAGTAATGTCTCCAAAAATTATTTGCAAGTTCTAGAAGACTGTTCCAAGCAGTGTGTTCTGCAAGTTGCAACAGAGGATTAACAGTCGCCAAATCTCGAAGAAGACTGCGGGACTTGTA
The DNA here is from genome assembly GCA_949752735.1 of Lumbricus terrestris. Classification (NCBI taxonomy): domain Eukaryota; kingdom Metazoa; phylum Annelida; class Clitellata; order Crassiclitellata; family Lumbricidae; genus Lumbricus; species Lumbricus terrestris. The sequence continues at coordinate 48,976,141 of OX457040.1, forward strand.
GCAGATTTCTTATAAGGATGGTAGCCAGCATCTGTCTCCGATAAAAATGTAAAACTTTTTCTTCCCAAAATCTGCCCCAACTGCTATAATATATTTTTGCCGATATGTATACATGCAGGATTGCAGGTGGATGCAAATATATCGGACCACATAGTTATACTATAGAGCCACGCATAGGTCGTTTGATGGATCGTCTGCATATAATATGATATTGTCGATCATGAAATTTTATTACATCGCCTTGAAATTTCTTTCATGTATTAGTGACCTTCCTCTTTTTTGGTTTCGCTCTTCTCTTACTCATCGTACACAGATAATTCTTGGTGACTCTCGCACTTCATGGGTTCCTGAGGAATTTCGAGTTGCACGTTGCATAAGGATCAGTGGTTGGGTTATTTTTTTAAAAATATAATGCTTACAGCTGACAATAATTCTCTTCCCTTTGCTAACCATGCACTCGGCATCTGGTCAACCCTATGCTGATGATGTCCAGACCTTTGCTCATGGTTCCTCTTCCCAACAACACTTTGCTCTTTGTCAGTCTTTTTCGGGTCATTCTGCTGATCAAAATTGTTGGATGACCTCAAATCGTCCTTCGCTCAACTCCTCCATGACCAATTGATTTTCCCGGATACTTGTAAACAGCCAATTATAAATAAACTTGATTAAGATTACGCTTCAAATTAATAGTCAAGCGCTTTCCTCAGTTTACTTTCTGGACAAACGTCCGGCACCTGATAATTTGTAATTCCAACAGCGCCGCTCACAACCACGGCCATTCAGTAGCGCTCCCGGTTCAAGATTCTTCCGAGAGAAGAAATGGGCGTTTATATGTATAACTGCATAAGGCTGTGTTGTTTTATTTTCTGTAGATCAGTTTCGGTCGTTCATGGCATTCAGTATTGAATTCAACTTAACGAGTCACAACGAAGGAGAAGCACAGTGTGGGCTTATTGTCGACCTACGGGCTACGACAGACGCGTCCGTCTTCGATTGGACCAGTATAACAACTAACAAGGACGGTATAACAGATTAAAACACCATAGCCAGCATACATAGACTCCAGTAAATTATCCAGAGACTCCAGTGAATTATCCAGATAATCCAGTGAATTATCCAGAGACTTCAGTGAATTATCCAGATAATCCAGTGAATTATCCAGATAATCAAGTGAATTATCCAGAGACTCCAGTGAATTATTCAGATAATCAAGTGAATTATCCAGAGACTGCAGTGAATTATCTAGATAATCCAGTGAATTATCCAAAGACTCAAGCGAAAATTATCCAGATAATCCAGTAAATTATCCAGAGACTCCAGTGAATTATATTCCATGACGATCCTTAACGGTGTCAGTGCTGATCTTATCCACATGGAGTCGTCACTGCCTCGTTCATCCAGCTGACTGGACCCTCAGAGGACCATGCAAGCGATTCGTAAGAGGGCGCTTGGCCTTTGCCGAGACAGCTGCCATCTACCGACGACGCTCCGGCTGCCGACCTGCAAGAGCTGCTGCTCCACATGCATCAAGGTCGTTCTCGTTCTCGTCAACTTCGTCTTCCTTGTAAGTTCCTTCTGTCACTGATCAACCATGAAATGTTTACTTTAGTTAAAAGCAGGTGGACGATTTCTCTCATGGTTCCGTGCACCGATAAAGGATTTTCAATGTAGATAATTATCTGCATGCAGACATCTTTTACAATGAGAACATATTCCATAAACAGACAAATAATGCGTCACACTTTGATATTTGACTAAACTTATAATGCGTAACGTTTCTGAAGTTTGACAAACTTTAATATGTGTCGGACTATTCAGTATCTTTCGGCCTACGCAGTCGAACAGCAGGCTATAATTATATTTGTTACATGTTTAACGACACTGCCATATCGAAAATGATTAGTGTCGCCACGCCATTTAGGTCCCCGTGGACGGACCGTGCTAGCCCGAGATTTGAATCTCTGAAATAGCCACCTTCGGGAATCGAACCGCGGCCCGCACGCTCTTTCACAGAGTGAATTGCGTGCAGACGCGCGGCCTTACCGGTGTAGCCAAGCGAGCCAGTTAGTGCTATAATTATATAAAGTGGGGCTGTATATATAGCCTATACAGAAGCGAATATGAAGCCAATGTTCGGTACAGTCCTACTAGGCTATAAACTAGGAACAGTGCAACTCTTCAAGACATCATTTGGAAGAAACCAATTTATCTTTTTGATAATAATTCGAAAGAGTTTTTTTAAGATTTAGATTTGGTTACTTCAATTAATTTTTTTATTAACTATAAAGCGACTCCAATAAATTTTTGTCTAGTACAGCCTGTTTCGCTAGAGACGCTGTAGACCCCTTGCAACTAAATTATCGATATGAATAAAGTGCGAAGATTTAACCATCCTTAAAGATGATTTCTTTACAGTATGGAAATTAAGGAATTTGCAATATACGCCGTGAAAATGCATAAGATATAGAATAAGAATGAAAGTAACTGGTAAAGTAACTTATAAAGTAACTGGTAAAGTAACTGGCATCATCGGTTAAAAACGACGTTTGTACAATAAATATTAGATGACTCAGGATGCCTGAAGGCGATTGTATACTTTCTGTGCAATTTACTGTCTTTTGCATGCTTCATTTGAGACATGCCGAAGTTATCCGTGATTGTATTTCGACCGTGTATAAGCGCGTGTTTAAGTAGATAAATAATGTTCATAAACGGTAAGTAGGATCATCAGAAAATTCAACATGAAATACGTTTTGGCATATAAGTCGTTGGTTAAAATGATTGAGTTACAAGAACAACGCTATAGCAGCGATATGCGGCCTCTTACTTTTTCTCTTTGCACACGGTGTATAACAGACATGAAATGGTCGACCATGCATTAGAAGGCGCTGTATTTAAACAGAGAAATTTTTTTTAAAGCCATTCGCAGAATTTGACGAGATTGCTTCGAATTTCCGATGAAATAAGCCTACTAAATATTATTAGGAATATTTTAGAGTGTTTCCTCATCGCAAGTAGGCTATATTATTTCCTGTCCATCATATAATTCATTTCCATGCTTTCCGTCTCTATTCTTTCCGTCTCCATCGTATCCATCCATAATCCGTTAACTCCATTCCATTCATCCATCCTCTTTACCGCCTTTATTCAATGATTATTTGGGTTGAAGCAAATTCCCGGCGTCTGAGTCGACCAGATGCATGGAAGAGTCGGCATTGATGACCTCTATGGTGCATTACACGCCACCCCTTCCTCGATCATGCCCTCGCAAATACCCAGCGTCTGGTCGCCCACTTCCATTGTTTACCTGCCCGGCAGGACCAATCCACTTCTGACCCTCTCAGCCTGCAACGGTTGGCATCATTCGACGGGGGACAGTGGCCTCCTCTGACCACCCTGCTTCTGTCTCCTATACCGTCTGTCCGGATGTACGCACGTGGTCCCACAATTCCTCCTTATCATTGCTCAGTCTGGTCAGATGGTCGGCAGCGATTGATTGGCTCCGTCTTTTCGACGCTAAATGCATTCCTTTTCGTCCTATTGATCAGATTTTCATCCGCCTTTGTCAGCCGGACGGATTTCTCGCTTCCGTCATCCCGAGGCGTGAGAAAATATCGGACGGAGTCGTGACGGGTAGAGCGTCCCCCCACCCCCTCGGGGGAACAATGTCTGCACTACATGCTGTCGCCCCCAACCCCCGGGGAGACGACGGCAGCGCGAACGATGGATGACATGGGGGAGCGGGGTAAATGGATGAATCGGGGAGTGGGGGGGTAAATGGATGACTCGGGGAGCGGGGGGTAATAGGCGCTCCAACGGATTTATCAAGAGCGCGGCAGAACACTGCGCGGCACATCGATATAAGCGCAAGTAATCTCGTGGTCACTGAACTATTTCCTGGCGACGCGGATGAGTGATAGGAACTTCTTTTTTATATTCGTCTTACTTGTCTCCGTGATATGAAATTCGGTTTCATCCTTCAGCAACTCGAAGTCTTTACGACATACTTATTCTCCACACAGCCTGCAAGGTTTTTCTTCTTCTTCTTCTGCTCTCATCACAAACCGTTACGCCGTCTTACTCTCCTGTATATTACAGCGCATACGTGGACCGGACAACTTCTAAATCTTCGCTAATTTCTAGCACGGTCTGCCATTAATCCCGCTACGCATCTGCGCATGTCCGATAGCGAGACTGTCACGTGACATTTATTTTGTTAGCAGTTGTCTTCGGCATAGCAGCTATCAATTCCGTCTAGATTAAGACTTTAAAAACGCAGAAGAGAGAGAGATGTTATTTTAGTTGCAGTCTATTTTTCTTGTTTTAACTTCCATTTATTTGTAAAAATTCTCTGCGCGGTGACAGTTATCAGATTTAAACTGTTCGCTTCATCGTGGTTTTTGAATTATTTGATCAGGAGAATCCTTGTGACATTTTCTCTTAGGTAGGCCTATAATAAGTTGCGCTGTTGCGTGATTGCGAATGTTCAACTACCTATTTCATCTGGAATCTTGCTATAATTATATATAAGTGGCCCTTTTGACAATACAATTTCTTAATGCGTTTGTTTGTCTCATTTCTCACTCTCCTCTGTCAGGAGAAATCCAATCCATTCCTCTTTTCAACCATTCCATGTTTCCTCTCCTTTTAACACCATCCTCCATCGTTCACCTTCGGCCAACCTTCTCCATCCTTATCCGCTCCAATCATCGCATTTCCTTCTTTCGAAGACTGTAAAACTGATCATCGCGTTCTTCGTATTCGGATTCAACGAAAGCCATTAACGAAATGGCTCCTACACTAAAGGATTCGCCATTAGACAGATTCCCCGGTCGATCTGTTAGGCATTGGTCAGTCTTGACCCGGTCAATGACCAGAGGTCAGTGGTCAGCGGAAAGCGATGACCCCATGACCTGTCGACTTCGATCGATCAAAATCCTCCAGCGCTCTCCTCGCTCGCCTGCAGTGTGCGTTCGGACGGTTGCGTTGCCATGGCGACCGATGTCCGCTGTTGCTAATGGTGATTGCGTCGAACGGGAATTTGGGTTTCGTCCTCAGATGCAATCGTCACTTGCTGCTAAAGTGATTTATATTACCATAGGAACCGTTTCTATAATGATTGAAAAGTAGTTGCAATGGTGAAAGAGTTTAGATAAAGTCACAAGATCTTTGCGTTTACCCATAGCATTTATTTATTTATTTTATTTATTTCAAGTATTTATATAGCGCCTCTTCAAGAAATCTACTCAGAGGCGCTCTCTGCGCTAACTAGCCGAAATGATGTTAAGTGTCATAACAGCAAGAAAATTCCATCAATTAGCAAAATAAGTCACAGTGAGCCGGAAACAGTCATCAGTGGCGATCCCTCGCAGACACGTAGAATCATCCAACGGAATCCCGTCAACAGCATGACGATGGTGCAGAGGTATGTTCGGTGCCTCTGAGCCGGAAGGTGAGAGTTCGAATCCACATCAACCCGCCACGCAGGAATCCTGAGCAAGTTCTTCATGCACTCGCAATTACTCGTGCACTTTGGTGTGAAACTCCAATTTAGTGTCCGAGCTGTAGTCGGACTCTGAGCAGTAAATCTTGAAGGGGCGTTGTAACAAGTGCTCATACATGCATAATTATCAAGAAAGTTAAACAGATAACCTCGTATTATATGCATACATGCACATACACACGCGCAAGCGTCGCGCATACGTACGTACATACATACATACAAGTCATACATACATACATACATACATACATTCATACATACATACATACATACATACATACATACATACATACATACATACATACATACATACATACATACATACATACAAGTCATACATACATACATACATACATACATACATACATACATACATACATACATACACACATACAAGTCATACATACATACTTATTTATTTATTTATTTTATTTCAGAAATTTATATAGCGCCTCTTCAAGGTAGGCTACTCAGAAGCGCTCCCGGCCCAGCCACGGCTAAATAAAACAGTTTTTAGGTTCTTAAGGAACAGAGCGGAGTGACCCCTGGGAATTAAGCGCAGTGTAACAGGGAGACCATTCCAAGCTGTAGGACCTGCAACAGAGAATGAACAACGCTGTCGGATAGCAGTCCGTGAGCGGGGAACCAGAAGCTCAGCGTGGTTCGCCGATCGAATACATACATACATACATACATACATACATACATACATACATACATACATACATACATACATACATACATACATACATACATACATACATACATACATACATACATACATACATACATACATACATACATACATACATACATACATACATACATACATACATACATACATACATACATACATACTGCTTAGTCATGCTGCTTAGTCATGCAAGTCATGCGTGCAAGAGATTAAAGAGAGGAAATCAACTGAAGTGATCCAAACGAGTTTATTTGTTATGGATGTCTCAATTTTAATAAGTTACTTTTTGACATCCTGCTAACGGATAAGGAAGGCTGTGTGAAGTCAGAAAAAACTTTTATAAATCCGTTAGAAAAGCAATCATCAAAGGCACTTCCAAAGTTGCATCATTCATTTCTGGCTGACCAGATTTATTAAACGAAATCATTCTGCATGCAAAGTTATAATCCCCGGGCTGTGGACGTGGTAGCACTAGACATAATTATTTCCACGTCAATTTTAATTAATAGCCACCAAGCGAGTCCTCTGCATTACGATGTCCAGCATCAGCAACATGGCAATTCTTGTTGCGCTGCTTTCTCTGGACATCCCTTTGCACGGAATATTAATGTCATAGATTGATTTATACGCGAGTCCCTTTTAAATGTCGCTCTGAAATGGCGCAATTATGTGTCCGGCCTGTGGTCCGAAGTGACGGGCGGAGGCGTTGGCGTGGCGGACAATAATTCCAGTAATTAACCCATACACTGCAGGCGAAAGAATGCGACCGGCCACAGCGACGTTTAGCATTAATCCTAAATAAATATTCCTTGACCGGCGCGGCGTATACTCGGTAGCGCGGCATCGACTGCACGCGGACCCGCTCTCCATGTTAGGATGCCGTGTGTGTGTGTGTGTGTGCGTGAGTGTGTGTGCGTGTGTGTGTGTGTGTGTGTGTGTGTGTGTGTGTGTCTGTGCGTGTATTTGCGCCTGTGTCAACAATATCACAAACCTGAGTGAGAGCTGAATATTAATCATCAGGCTCTGTTGGTTCGGGCAAAAAGAGTTGACTTCGTCCGTTCTTTTCCTATGTCCAACCGTTCGTCGGTTCGTTACGTACGACCATCCTCCTATTAGGCCTACCTGTTTCTCTTTCAGCCCCTCTGTCTCTCAGCCCCAAACGGGGTAGGCCTAGGCTACAACTCCCTATAACTTGTCCTCTACGCTGTCCTAGCGTTGACTGTGGCACCGTAGGCTACATGGCGTACAGGCGTCGGTGTTGAAATGCGGTTTAGAAATTAGCTCACACCGGCATAATTAAGGCGGAGCTGCGGACAACTGTCTCCCACGGGACGAACGGAAACCGGTTTGTGTTTGGAGACAAAATCGTGGCGTAATCCCTAGTCGGATCTGCGCATGCGCAGCCTGCGAAATCAGTCCGGATAATATGGCGGTTATAGTGAAAATAAACAGCGCTGTTTGTAATGGAACGGCTGCTCGTCTAAACTCATATAGACTCTGTGAGTTCTGCTGCAGACGTGCAGTTTTAATACGCTAGCTTATGTAGATTAGTATGCATTAGTATGCGCAGTGCGCTCAGTTGCTCAGTTTATTGAGTGGAAACTGCAGCAGTAAAGGTAATGGTAAGAAGTAATGATAACACGTATTTTGTTTGCAATCTTCTGATAACCTTCTTGAAGTGCGTGCTTTCATAAGATCGAAAAGATTTTTCGGTTTAGAGCATAAGGGCAAACAAGCGTCAAGTAAGTGACAATCATTCAAAGTGCTGAATTCGCAACAGTTGTTTGTATTTAGAAAATAAATAGTTATTAGCTATGATACTTAGTAGTTTGTTTATTTATAAGCAGAGCTTAAGGTCATTCGGTGCAGTCCAGGTCTATAAGAAATAGGAACTGGCGATCAATCATTCAATTGTTGCATTGTAATACATGTAGCTACTACTAGCTAACAGTATAGAGGCAAGTTTCATTACCATTTCAATTATAAGTGTTGTCAGTTGCACTCAGGGGTAGCCTACCTAGCAGCCACTTGCAATGGACGAACAAACCCTCCACTCATTATGTCAATTGAGGAGAAAAATTATTCTACAGAAATCAACAACAACGCCAGTTTACGTTCAAACCCTTACAACTGTTAAGCCCTTCTCACACTTTAACAATGCGAGCAAGCCTATACACATAGAAAAAATAATATAGATCTGGTCTTGCAGAATTTTATTGTCTTTATTAATATTTTAATCTTTTTTTTCTTATGACGTTTGTTGTTACTGATCTTCCAAAAACCAATTGTTGATCTACTAGTATCTTATAGGGTTACCTTGCTCTTAAGACCCCTATAGCCTACTTTGCGGGATTTTCCTTCCTTCCTGCAGTATTACCTGTTGTCCCCACGCACTGCCTTCATCAATGACCAGTTTCTCTTGTTGCATTTGGTTTTTTTAAATTACTCCCCTTTGGTAAACGCCACCGGATGAACGATGTTTTAAATTCAATAAAGAAACCTGTTATCAGGATCCTCTTTGTAAATGAAAGAGGAAGCTTCCCCGTTGTATTGAAGATGCATTTTCCCATTCAGCTTATATACTTATGCCCGTAGCCTCAACTCTTCTGCCAACCACAAATCTAGAAATATAATTTATTTTACTATTGACCGGAAGAAAAAGTCACGTAGGTCTAAGCTAGCTTGATACTAGCGACTATTATATTCGACTATTATATTCGACTATTATATTCGACTATTATATTCGACTATTATAATCGACTATTATATTCGACTATTATATTCGACTATTATATTAGACTATTATATTCGACTATTATATTCGACTGTTTTACTCGTCAACTTCTGACGCTTGCAATAAATCTGAAAGGGAATAATTCTGTTCGATTCAATCCATTATTATTATCGCTCGCGGTAATTGAATTCACAATCTCTGAAAAGATTTCGTACTATCGTCGCCAGAATCTATGATTGTGTCTATTATTGAGGCAGTTTCATAAGTGAATTGGTGATCTATCAAAGCGAACTCCGGTCCACTGATAATGCTGCGCTGCCGGACTGCATGCAGCTTATATGTGTGGGCAACGACGGCGGACGTCGCGGGCTGCACAAATGATTTCTCGTCTGACCTCTATTTGCTCTTAGATCTGCGGATGGATGCTCGTCGTCCTCGGCGTCTGGCTGCACATCTATCAAGACAGCATCATCTACACGTATTTGCTAAAGGACAGTAATAGCACCACGACCACCACCGCCGCCGCCGCCACCAGCAGCATCAGCAGCACCAACGGCCACAGCGCCGGTGACAGTGGAGGAGGAGCAGGAGGAGGAGGAAGCGGAGGAAGTGGAGGAGGTGGAGGTGGAGGAGGAGGAGGTGGAGCGGGGAGTAGTCGATCGACGGAAGCTGTCATCTCCCTGGAGACGGTTCCATTCGTTCTGATGGGGGTCGGAGGGTTCCTCGCTTCCATGAGCTTCCTCGGATGCTGTGGAGCCTGCGCGGAAAGCATCTGCTTCCTCGGCTTCGTAAGTGACTGCTGCACGGAGTTGTTTTTAGGTGTAGGGGACGTTTCCTTATCTTAGTCTGTGCTTCCTTTGATTTGTAAGTGTATGTACTGTATGCTGGCCTAGCTTGTGTGTGATTCTTCAGTATCTAGTTTTAAGATTGTGCTCCACTTCCTTTGTGAAATTCATCTCTTTCTGCTTCTTCAGTTTGTTAAGTTTACTGAACTGTATAAGCATACATTGCATAGTCTGGTAAGTGTATGGCTGCTGGTTGCTCTTCTTGTTCTTCTGACTGTCCTTCTTGTTCATCTGGTTCTTCTTATTCTCATTGTTCTTGCTCTTGTTGTTATTCTTGCTCTTGTTGTTAACCATGCTCTTGTTGCTGTTCTTCCACCTTTCTTTTTTCCCTTTTTTCTTCTTCTCCTTCTTCATATTCTTCTTTTTGCAGGGACACTGCGCGGGTCCTTTGCTCACATTTGGTCAGAGTCATCGGTGCTATGCCACATTTATTAACATACGAGGAGGTTTCGCTCACGGGAAGCATTGCTCCACAAAATCCACATTAATATTATTTGTCGTGTTATTACGTAATGTTAAAACTATCGTTGTTAATTCAGTAAAAAATTTGACGTCAGTTTGCATTAATCCTCCTCCCCTTCTTGACAAGGGGAGGAGGATTAATGTGCCCTTTAGGGTTAGTGATTAGTCGAACCTTTCTTGTTCGGTGACTATTAGGAACTATGGAATTCGCCAAGGCCGTAGCTAAGGGGGGGGTGTTTTGGGTGTTTGAACACCCCCCGAAATGGAAAATGTGAAAAATAATATAATGCATTTACAAGCATATGACGTAAAAACCATTAAATAAAACCATGAAAACACCCCCCGAAATGGGAAAAAGATTTTTTGGGAAGGAAAATTGGTGAAACACCCCCCCCCTAAATAAAATCCTGGCTACGGCCTTGGAATTCGCTAGTCATATTGTGCTTTCCACACTTGATTCGAACACAAAAAAGAAGCGCAAACCTGAAACTATATTTGACGGTGAAATTAAAGGTGAATTTCAAGATCAATTTTACAGTGAGTTTTAAGGTGAATGAAAGGTGAATTTGAAGAAAGTGAATTTGCCTTGCGACATAAATCACCCTGGACTTTTGCAAGCCTCTCTTTAAGCCTCAGATGCTATTATAGGCTGACGATTGATTCACTGCAGCAGCGAACGCATATCAGGCAACCGAGTTCCACTTTAGGTATCACTCTTGATCCACGTATACGACGATAAAAAGGAATCGACGACATTTGATACCACGACATTTAAGACATGCATCGTCCAAATCAGACGTCAACAACGACCGACTGACTGTGATTCGTCTCTAATCTATCGAAGCTTAATCGCAGATGAACTTCGGAACAGCATTAAATATTAACGGATGCCGTCGGATGGATTCTTTACTGCAATGCATCACTGGCAACGTATTTGCCAATCGTTTCCCAATGCTGCAATGTCCTACAACCAACTTGATGTTGAAGTGTGTTCGGCAGTAAATCTTGTGCCTTCAATGACCTTTGAAATTACGACGACTAATAAATAAACTTTTGGCCTTCATTACCTTAACTTGTTACCTGTGCTTGATAACATATTATATGAAGCACTGCATCTTCTTATGCTGGACCACATCTATGACGTCTGCATTAGGGCAGCAGACAACCTGCTTCTCGTCGACAAATATGTTACATTTATTTTTATTATTACAATTATTATTATTATTATTATTATTATTATTATTATTATTATTATTATTATTATTATTATTATTATTATTATTAAATTGCAAGACGATATGCATAGCGCTGCTGCAGTGGGTCCTAATATACAGAAGGAATATTCGGAAAACCTCGTAGAAAGCCGCAGGACATTATTATTATTATTATTATTATTATTATTATTATTATTATTATTATTATTATTACGAGCAGTCGTTGAATTGCATGAGTCTGCTGTATATTGACTTCCTCTGGACCCAAAGACTTTCAGTGCGACTCTAATCAACGGTTGAAAGCTATTTTCTTTTGCAGTGGTTGGGATTGGATCAATGTTGAGTGTGGGCGCCATATAAATTTACCGAATGATTGAACGAGGAACGAACGACCAGAGTTTTGGTTTGATCCTCATTCCAGTTGATGAGATCTGGCAGGTTCAGAATCCACTGCATGCCTTTGCAGCATTAATAATACGTGCCTCTCTCTTCGTCACCTGCTGTATCTCTTCATGTATCCGTGGTTCTCTGTCTATAGCGCCATAATATTCTTATTGCATTCCTCGGAGACTTCCCGCAAAAGACCCTTCAAGATTGAGCTCAACAGTATCGACCAGTATTTGATCGTTTTCGTTCTGGAGCGCCTTCGTCTGACTCATGTTCGCATTTCAAGTAAAAATCTTAGCTGAAGATGGATGAAAATTCAGATGAATGAACTCAGATCAGCAGGCCGTTGCAACACGTGTGGCTTGAATTGCCGATGGACATTAAATGAAATAATTCTACGTCTATCTCTTTCTCTCTTCCTATCTATCTCTGTATCTGCCTCTCTCTGTCTCTGCCTTTGTCTTTGTTGTCTGTCTCACTGTCAGTCACTCTTCCTGTTTCCCCGCAGAGTAAAAAAATGACGAGAGGTAGACCTGCGCGATTTTCAAATTTATAATTTTTAGAACCATTCGACAAATAGTGCATCAATAATTTAAATAAATATTGCTGATTATTTCATTATAGTATGCATTTGAAAACGCCGTGTCACCAATCTGCCTTTTTAATACAACCAGCTGCCCCAAAGTCGTTAAACGCAGGCTGCGACACAGCTACTTAGAGATAGGAATTAGAAGACAGTGCTGAGGTATTTTTTAATGAGTCCAATGTGGACAGGTACTAAAATGAGCAACATTCTTGAGCTTGATACTGTTTTAGCAATCAGATATAATATTATAATGTTTCTAAACGTTGCATAGGCTTTAGTTCTTTATACAATATTGTAATGTTTAGAGTTTAGACATCAAAATCGGCTCTGGAATAATTTCTTGAGCTGCTGGATCAATTGGTGAATATTACATACAGCATTGAAATACATACATACTTATTGTATGTAGACACTAATTATATATGCATATATGTTTGTTTTGTATGGTTTTCACAGTACACCCTTCTTACATTTATGATCGTCGTCGGTGAAGTTATCGTTGGCACCATATCATCAGACATCATTGATCAGGTTTATCAGCTGGTTCATGTCTACTATACAAGCATATGCACAAATAATGAATATGTCAATATGTATGTATGTATGTATGTATGTATGTATGTATGTATGTATGTATGTATGTATGTATGTATGTATGTATGTATGTATGTATGTATGTATGTATGTATGTATGTATGTATGTATGTATGTAATATGTAATTTATGTATGTATATATGTATGTATGTATGTATGTATGTATGTATGTATGTATGTATGTATGTATGTATGTATGTATGTATGTATGTATGTATGTATGTAATGTATGTATGCATGCATGCATGCATGCATGCATGCATGTATGTATGTATGTATGTATGTATGGATGTATGTATGTATGTATGTATGTATGTATGTATGTATGTATGTATGTATGTATGTATGTATGTATGTATGTATAGCCACCTATAGCCCCCTGTCGCCGCCACTGTATATGTTCATTGCATAATATGTATAAACATTGTATATCATAAATCTTTTTGGATCATTTCTGTAAGTAGGGCCTATTCAGTTCATGCTACAATGCACGCACTTGTTGAAATACATTATAGTTGTGTATATGAATATTTTTTGCGCTTCCACTTAGTGTAATTGAACTGCATGAATTCTCATCATTGTTTAATTATATAGTCAGATTCTAATCGATTCCGAAGTCGACTTCACTTCTGTCTGACTGTCTGCCAATTTTTCAGCTGTAAAGGTGTCGTCCCTTCTTGTATTTAAACAGAAACTCTGAGCTTAGCTCAACAGTCAACACTTTATATTGATAAACTAAGTTTCCGTATTCATCTTGAGTAATAAACACGTTTTGAGTTGTGCTGACTTCGAGATAATAATTATCTATTGATATCTTTATTGTTACACGTAGACTTCGAAGAGATTGCTGAAGAGCATGCAGTACCAAGTGCAGACCCGTTACAACGTGACGGCTCAAAGGTCTAACAACACGATGACGGATTCATATCGACTGACCGTTGCTTGGGACTCTCTTCAGACCGAAGTCAGTATATCTGTCTTTGTAGTTGTCTCTCCTTCTAGTTATATTGTATGTGTCTGTCTGAGTGTCTCGTCCTCCGCCAGTCCGTTCCTCCCTCTCTCCATCTTTAATTCCGAACTCCCTCACACGTCGTTTCTGCGTCATTCTTTGCTGTGTCTTTTGCCATTCGATGTAATTGATAAGAGCCGCAGTGCAATTAGTTACATGTATCGATTGCGCGTAATAGCATTATAGCATTAGCGGGCGAAGCTATTGATGCGTGGATCGGATTGGATTTTATTGCGACGTTTTTTGTCTTTCTGAATGTATTTATCTCTCTCGCTTTTGATCATATTTCCGACTACAGACTTCATTGCTTGAACTACATGTACATTATACCCTGCATGAGAGGATATACAACTTAGACTATTATCTTATTATAAGCGACCGTCAGTAGTAGATTACACATTACAGCATCTTTGGTTTGTTCTTTTTCTTTTCTGGCTGCCTTTGTTGACCTATTATAAAATATCTTACTGATCTTCAAAGTTAGTTTGTAGGATGTCTAACACGCTCTGAATTCTGCCTGGGTATACCTTTGGACTTCTAAAACTGCATGGTTCTCCAAATTTGGAAATGGGTGTGCACTGTGCTGGCTAATTGACTGGAAACCTCATTTAGCAGTCTATAGTCGAATCCTGTCATTAATTATTGGCCAATAAAGAACTTTCCTAGAAAGACGTGGTCAACTCAAAAACAACACAACTGCCACGATGACGATGATGATGACGACGACGACAACAATGATGTTGATGATGATGATGATGAATACTTTGACGATGACGACGATGACGATGACGATGATGATGATGATGATGATGACGATGACGACGACGACGACGACAACGATGATGATGATGATGATTATGATGATAATAATGATGATGATGATGACGATAATGATGATGATGATGATGATGACGACGACGACGATGATGATGATGATGATGATGACGACGACGACGACAACGATGATGATGATGATGATTATGATGATAATAATGATGATGATGATGACGATAATGATGATGATGATGATGATGACGACGACGACGATGATGCTGCTGCTGCTGATGATGATGATGACGATAATGATGATGATGATGACGATGATGATGATGATGATGATGATGATGACGACGATGATGATGATAATGATCGGATAGAGAGATGATCAGTTGTTGCGTCGCCGTCTCTCTTCAGCTTCAGTGTTGTGGAGCGGCCGGTCCGCACGACTACCTGCGCAGTTCGTGGTTCAACCACACGAACGACTTTTCCGGAGTCTTCATTCCATCCACGTGCTGCAGTCTTCTCAATGACGACCCGAGGAAACCGATGGTGAAGGACGAAAACATCTGCCAGGTGGAGGCGATCCTCATTGGACGAACAGACCAACCAATGACTAACATCCACGCTCAGGCAAGCACCAATCGCAATCCTTCAACTGACTATCGATTGAATACAAAATAATTAAATACTTCTTTAGTTCTATAATATATTATTAATCTTCGCTTGATTTCGAAAATGACACAGCGCAGAATGATTATTGCAATCCAAAGAATGAGGGATGATCACAAGTCATTAAAAGAGTCGAATATAATTGTTGGCAGCCAGCAGGGTGCGCATCACGTGTCCTAAAACTCGTTTTACTAACGCCACCTTCCGAGTGGAAGGTTGAGTGGATGTCATCTGTGGTAAGGTAGTGGCAAGTGATCACGCATCCGCGCGTTCTTCGTGTCATTGTCCTTCTGAACCACGACCCTATACTTAATTCTTTTAACTCCGTCACTGGTCGCACCCTGCCAGTGCCAGTCCCAGACCTGGATAAATGTGGAGGGCGTCGCTAATGGTCTTTGTTACCACACAGTGACGTTAAACTGGAAATACACATACACTATACATCTCCATCATTTGAAGATCAACGCATGAGACAAACCGACAGGCGGACAGGCAAGCAGACAGGCAGATAAACAGAGAGACAGACAGACAGACAGAAAGACAGGCTGACAGACAGACAGACATATATCCACACGTATTTACATACATACGTACATGCATACATACATACATGCATACATACATACATACACCCATACACGCATACACGCATACACGCAGACACGCCCATATGCACATACGCACACATACACACATACACATATACACATACACACATACAGACAGACAGAGTCATAATGATGGATAAGCAATTTTAATCAGATCAGTTCTGTTCACTCTCCTGCTTTTCTCGATATGCACTAAATAATCGCCGTTAATTTGTTAATTTAATAAATTATAATAGGCCTTAAAAGCTTTCGCGTATCATAATTATACAATTTGCATGTTTATGTCCATTAACACGAAACGTCAAATAAAATAGCACTTTATAATACGACAGTATCTGACATGATTCTAGCCTGTCTTTCAAAGCCAAGAAACGCACATCGATGGTACTGCAGAGCATTGTGAATGAATTAAGGTTCGAAATTAATTGACCATATATTCCTGACACAGATGCCGCCTTAGCGGAGCCAGAACTATATAGGTCTTTTGGATATATATATATATATATATATATATATAATATGCAATGACCATCACATATATATATATGAATATACACATGAATATATATAGTTATTTATACAGCTATTCTTCTTTGCAGACATCTATGCATCTAAATCGATGCTAACGCAAATAAATTGTTCTTCTATACACGGTTTCTGCAGCAAGAGACATTTCCACCTTTCCGTTTCTTTGTTTCCGAGTTGCAGAAACGTGACGGATATTTATACTATTTTTCTTCTTTATTCTTTCTGACAGTCGTTGTATTGGTGTTCTATTAAATTACAATACATGGGAAGGAATATCCCTCTCCCTGTCATTCTTTCTGTTTCATTCTGTTTCACAGCATGTCTGCCTCTGTCATTCTGTGTCGTTGTTTATATGGTTGTGTGTCTCTCCCGTGAACTGCGATGGTTCTACTAGGCAATTTTCCTTGGCATGCCACGTTGGATAGAGAAATGCATGTATGCATACATACATACGTACATATAATAATATTCGTTTATTCAAATTCAATCTGACACACCGCAGAACGATTACAGGTACAAGTTATACGAAATACGGCCAGCTTCGCACGACACGCAGGTCGGCTACAACAGGTTCGGTAGCTTAACACTAATGGCCTAAGTGCTGGAACGCTCCTGATTCGGCCAAGCCAGGAGTGTGGGGGGGAGCGATCTTATTTTCAGCAGATCCCGAGTCAAACAATTATCGCAACAGCAAAGCGCCACTGGAAGCTAACAGAAAATTCAAATAAATTTTTGCCCTGAGCGAGGCTTGAACCCGGGTCGCGATAATGACTCTCAGTTTATCGGCCAACGCTCTCTCCACTGAGCTACGGACCCCCCCGCATACATGCATACAGACATACATACACACATGCATACATACATACATACATACATACATACGTACATGCATACATACATACATACATACATACATACATACATACATACATACATACATACATACAAACAAGCATACATGCATACATGCATACAAGCATACATACATACATACATACATACATGCATGCATACATGCATACATACATACATACATACATACATACATACATACATACATAGGCCTACATATACACATGCATACATTCACTAAAGCACGCACACAGTCATATACACATACGCGTACACGTATACCAATACAATACAAGTTCGTCTGCTGTTTTAGGGTTGTCATGAAGCGGTTACCAAATGGTTCAGACGTTACGAAAAAATCGTCATCTGTCTTCTGTGCGCAATCATTCTGATACAGGTATAAATAATTATGTATATTAATATTAATAAATATAAATATTGATGCGTGTCAGCAGAAAAATCGATTTTACTACTGTGTTTTCAGGTTTAGCACATTAATTATTATATAATTTATTATCCGCATGTTTTAATTGTTTAACAGCGCAATTTCTCCTTGGCTAGTGGCATGCAATTGCTGCTTGTTCTCTTCTGAAAATAATATGATATAGACCTACACTTCAATGGTCTCTGTCCTGAAGCAGATCAGAGTAAAAAGCAGATTGATCAAAGTTGTTATAGGGACTTATAAGCTTACGCTCACTTAGTCTACACCTGTGAATTCTGGGAACCCTGGTGCGTCAAGATTCAATGAATGGATTTAGTAGTGCATAAAGCACTGCATATACACCGTGGTTCAATGAAGAGTAAGCCAAACTGTTTTTCTTATATATCTAATGCCTAATCATACTAAAATTTTCCCAATATTTTGACAATTGAACCAAACGAGTAGGATTCCAAAATATCATGTCACAAGTTTGAACGGATAGAAAGATATGAATAATTCTACTTCAACTCCCGAAGTTTCAGTTTTCAGCAAGTTTGTTATGGTGTTCGTTGCGGTTTCGACACTTGATATAGGCCTACTTTCCAATTTTGGTGTTCAGTGATCCTGTCGTAAAAATTAACGGAATATATTGTAGAAACGTTCTGCTGTCACAACATCTTCCACCTGTTATCAGAAATCTCTAGCACCACACGGCTATTTTATTTTTCTACAGACAGTGTCAGCCCACAGAGCCAGATAAACCACCGAATTGCTAACAAGAGTGACATCATACTTCATTTATCCCACATTATGGCCTCCGAACAGTCCAGATATAAATCCTGTCGTCTAGAGCATCTTCTTTATGTAAATAATCAAACAATAGCTAATTAAAATTTCCTCACAAAACATTCAGGACAGTTTCATGTTTGAAGTACTTTATTACAAAATCTAAAAGAAAAAATTGCTGGTAAACTGAAATTTCGGCAGATGAAGTTGAAAGAATCATATCTTTAATTCTATCCGTTCAAATTTATGAAATGATATTCTGGAATCATATTCTTGGTCCAATTCTCTAAATATTGGGAAAAATAATAAGGCGTTGGAGATATATGAAAAACAGTTTGGCTTAGGTTTTTCAACCACGGTCCTCGGTGTATTATATAGAAACAATAATTTTTTCATTGTGTTGATAGTCTAACAGCTTCGATGAGAGACCTTGGAATTTTCTCTACATTTGAATATCTTGCGGCATATTTTACATTCAAGGATTTGCATTCACTCATTGTTGTCATTTACCGTCCAGGCTCGAAAAGCACAAATGTGGAGTTCTTTACTGAATTTTCAAGCCTTCTCGCAGCTATCACCAAATTCTCCTGCAATATCATTATCCTTGGAGACCTGAATATCCACCTGGATGAAATAAACAACTCCGATTCTAAACGTTTCAATAAACTCATAACTACACACGATCTCACTCAGCATGTTACAGGGCCAACTCAAATCCATGGACATACTTTGGACGTTATCATGACCCGTGTTGATGACAAGCTGATAGTGAGCAACATTAACATTTTTCCGCCATCAATATCTGATCACTCCATCATTCATTTCAACATTGCGCATCAACTTCCGCCAATAATCCGTCAGTCGGTTGTACGCCGCTCTTTCGGAAAATTCGATCAATCAGCTTTTGGTTCTGATCTCGAATCCACCGACCTCTTTAAACAAGCATTATGGAAGGAAGACTCAAATGTTAACGCTGCAGAGCTCTTCGATCTCTACGACTCAACCATGGAAGATCTTTTGGATCAACATGCCCCTCGAAGAGAAATAACTATACGAAAAGTACCTGACTGCCCATGGTTCGATGGAATCTGTGCTACATCAAAAAAGTCAACTCGTCGCCTCGAACGCCAATTTCGAAATTCGCCTTCTAAAGACAGAGAGCTACGCTGGAGAACCCAGGTTAAAGCTCAACGAATCTTGTTTCAGCAAAAACGTTCAAATTATCTTCGTCACAGCATCGAGAGTGCTCAAGGTGATGGTCGAACACTCTGGAAATCCTTGAACACGCTACTTACACCTCCTCAAGACACCTCCTCACGCATCTCTCCAGATACACTCCTTGATTATTTTGAAAATAAAATAGACATGATCCGTGATTCGACTAAAGATGCACCGACTCCGGATTTTTCAAATCTACCTCCGATTTCACATTCGCTATGCAAGTTCGACAAAGTCACAGTTGGTGAAGTTGAAAAACTTGTAAACGATTCGTCATCAAAGCAGTGTGAATTGGATTCTGCACCTACTTGGCTCCTCAAATCTCTTTACGTCATTTTCGCTCCGATCCTTGCACTCCTCATCAATGTTTCCATAACCCAAGCGTGTCTACCATCTAAACACAAGCGCGCCATCATTCGACCTCGTGTAAAGAAGTCAGGATTAGACCCGACAGATCCGGCCAGCTACCGGCCCATCTCGAATTTGTCCTTCATCTCGAAACTCGTCGAACGTGTTATTCATAAACAACTATCTTTCTACATTGAATCAAATCATCTGCTTCCAACAACGCAATCTGGATTTCGTCGTCATCACTCTACCGAAACTGCAGTCATTAAAGTCTACAACGACATTGTTCTGGCCCTTGACTCGGGACTCATTGCAGCCCTGCTACTTCTGGATTTCTCTGCGGCCTTCGACTGTGTGGATCACACCATTCTCCTTAAACTCCTACAAACTCAATTTGGCGTGACTGCTTCAGCTATTCAGTGGATTACCTCTTTCCTCTCCTCACGATCTTACAGTATTAAACTTGGTGGGTCCTCTTCTAAAATGTTTTTTGTCCTTTTCGGCGTCCCCCAAGGCTCCATTCTTGGCCCACTCCTCTTTATTTTATACACCTCCAACATTGTCAACATCGCCTTGCAACATGGTCTCATGATTCACTTATATGCTGATGACACACAACTCTACATAAAGCTATCCGGACAGAACATTGGTAACATCAAAGTCAAGATTGCAGCCTGTTCCCGTGATATTCAGTCTTGGTGTGCATCTATGCGTTTGAAGTTAAATGCCACCAAGACAGAACTCATTTGGTTTGACCGTCAAAGTGGACGAATCGATGATAAACTAATGAAAACTCTTGACCTCGACTCCAACTGCTCTATTCCACCATCTGATGTGATCCGTGATCTTGGTGTGCTACTGGACTGCAGTTTAAAGATGAATCACCATATATCTTCTGTAGCCAGAGCATGCTTTTTCCACCTTCGTCGAATTCGACAAGTGAAACGTTGTTTGAATGAAACTTGCCTTCGTATTCTCACTCAAGCCCTCGTCATCTCTCGCCTCGATTACTGCAACTCGGTTCTATCTGGTCTTCCATCATCAACACTTCAACCCCTGTCTTCAGTTCTTCATACGGCCGCTCGTCTGATAAAAGGTCTTGGTCCCAGAGACCACATCACTTCAACTCTGAAACAACTACACTGGCTTCCTATCCGTGCTCGAATTGCTTTCAAAATTTCCCTCCTGATGTTTCATATCCACTACGGAACCTCTCCATCCTACATGGCATCGATGGTCACGCCATGTTCCGCCTCTAAGTCCAGAGGACTTCGTTCGTCCTCGCGAAGTGATTTTGCTACACTTCGCACATACCGGAAGCTTGGAAGCCGTGCCTTCTCAGCATCAGGACCTAAAGAATGGAACAGTCTACCAACCTCCATTCGCCAGTGCTCATCTGTTGCAGAATTTAAATCAAAGCTAAAAACCTCATTTGTTTTCATTGTATTATAACTAGATTTGTAATGAAGCGCGCTCTTGTGCAAGACTTGTTTTGTTAAAGCGCGTTATAAATGACTAATTGTATTGTATTGTATAGTCTATTGGGATTTGGGACTAAGCACCTGTTTTTATGGCTGCATGCTAGATTTTATTAGCGCGCATGTTTTAATTTGGCAGTTTTAAAACATTTCTAATCTTGTTTGTTTGATATATACACTGAGTTGGGAATGGAGCCGTGGACAGTGGACGCACCTGATTGGGACTGAGTGAGGATACGAACAGGTCTTTTGCGAGATATATAAGATGGAGATTAATTGTAACAGAATCGAAAATGGCGGCCTGGAATTGGAAGAGCCCTGATGAGGTTGAGATATGTGGGATGATGAGAAGAATAGATTTGATAGAGTATAGGGTGAGGATTGAAACAATTTGTGTGTCCTTGTAACGGTCCATCAGCTGCCTGGACAAATTATAATTATTATATACCATTTTATTATTAGAATGCATTAGCGTTCGCGAGATAATTAAGCTTTATATGAGGCTTTCAATGGAAGATGATTCCAAGTCTGCGGATCGGAGATACGCCTCTGGTCTGATATATATATATACATATGTATATAGGTATATATATATGTATATATACCACTTTGTCAATGCATGAGTATAGAGTATATACAGGACAACATAGGTTTACACGTGCACGCCATCTGATATATACCTGCAGGGATTACGGATTCGTGAATTAACTGAGCGTACAAAAATAGATCATAGATCATAGATCGTTTGATTCCTGCATGTATGTATATATAATATCGATCACAGATTCTTCTAATTACAAGCCTTATATAGCGCACGTTTGATGTTCATACTGATGTCGTCTCACCATGCATGATGTGCACATGCGTCAGTCTATACGGCCTGATCCTGATCCTGATCTGGTTGATGAGCAACCGAAAGGTCCTTAAAGATCCGCTGTTGATATATAATGAACTGCGAGCAACGATGAACATGCATCAGGGTCCTGATGTTGTTTTGCCTGCAGCGCATCATCATGCCTCATGTGCTAAGCCGAAGTGTTCAGCTGCTCCGTTCTCACGGCAGGTGCACACTTTCTCTGCAACCCGAAGAAACGCAGGAGACTCTCAGCTTAGCGCGCACACACACACGCACACACACACGCACACACTCACGCACACAGACACACGCATGCACACACATACGCACGCACACACACACGCACGCACACGCACACACATCCATTTGTGTGCATAATATGCAATTAATCGGTCTATGCCTTTTACATAGATTGAATCTGTGCTCGTATATACATGTATATGCTTGGCACGTAAAGTATTCTTTTTACGTTACGTTTAAGAGATTTTAGTGGTTTTTGCCTACGAGCAATTTATAGCATTCTGATGAAACTGGGGTCTTGATTAGGCTAGTATATTATGCATACCTCCCCGTCTACACGTGTAGCCTATGTGAGTGGGTTAGTAGGTAAGCACTGAGAGTGCAAGGCCACCCGGACTTGTGCATGCGTAAAATGTAGAAAGGGTAGCATATTGGAAAAGGAATGCTGAGTGAATCTTCGGTTTCTGTATTTGTCTGTGCATGAAATGTGTAAAGGGTGCCACATTGTGAAAGGAATGTTGAGTGATTTTTCGGTTTTTAAATTTGTGAGGTGCTAAGGGTGTTTGCAGCACCTGAACTTCAAATGACATGACAGCTGTGTGACAATCTAGAGAGATAATTATATCTTCATGAGCTATGATCTTAATCTCATCCGAGATGATACGTTCTTCTCTTGGCCGGAAACAGTGCCTAAAGTGTGGAAAAATAAGTACCTGGACGCCCCTTACCTTTCCATGACCGTCCAGGCACACTTTAAGCCCTGGCCGGAAACATGCGTGTGCATGAGTGTGGGTGCGCGCGCACGTGGGCATGTGCATGTGTGTGTATGTGTGTGGCCTATGATTATAGGGAGTATGTCAAACTGTTATAGGAGCGTGGCATAGACTATGCATGTGTTGATAGCATAGATCCGACGTCGACGCCGGCTGCTTGATGATCGTCCTGGTTTTGCCACAACCGGGAAGAATCGCTGCCAACGCAGCGACGCAATGATGGCGACGGTGTCGACGATTTGTTACGTCGAGAGAATCGATGAGGAAGAGACAGAGACAGAGACAGACAGAGAGAAGGCAGACACAGACAGACAGAGACAAAGACGGACAGAGAAAGAGAGAGAGAGCCTTACACTGGCATAGAAACAGACAGACAGAGTCAGTCAGACAGAAGACAGAGACAGAAACAGATGGATACGGATACAGAAACATACAGAGAGAGACAGACAGGCAAACAAACAAATACAGGGAGATAAATTCAGAGACAGGGAGACAGAGAAGGTGGGCCAACACTCGTCCGTGGTCGGTCTGGCGATAGGCGCTGTTTTATCACTCCTCCCTCCCTGCTCTTCCTCCTTCCCTCCCTACCTCCCCCTGCTCTTCCTCCTTCCCTCCCTACCTCCCTCCCTGCTCTTCCTCCTTCCCTCCCTACCTCCCCCTGCTCTTCCTCCTTCCCTCCCTGCCTCCCTCCCTGCTCTTCCTCCCTGCTCTTCCTCCTTCCCTCCCTACCTCCCTCCCTGCTCTTCCTCCTTCCCTCCCTACCTCCCCCTGCTCTTCCTCCTTCCCTCCCTACCTCCCTCCCTGCTCTTCCTCCTTCCCTCCCTACCTCCCCCTGCTCTTCCTCCTTCCCTCCCTGCCTCCCTCCCTGCTCTTCCTCCCTGCTCTTCCTCCTTCCCTCCCTACCTCCCTCCCTGCTCTTCCTCCTTCCCTCCCTACCTCCCTCCCTGCTCTTCCTCCTTCCCTCCCTACCTCCCCCTGCTCTTCCTCCTTCCCTCCCTGCCTCCCTCCCTGCTCTTCCTCCCTGCTCTTCCTCCTTCCTTCCCTACCTCCCCCTGCTCTTCCTCCTTCCCTCCCTGCTCTTCCTCCCTGCTCTTCCTCCTTCCCTCCCTACCTCCCTCCCTGCTCTTCCTCCCTGCTCTTCCTCCCTGCTCTTCCTCCCTGCTCTTCCTCCTTCCCTGCCAACCTCCCTCCCTGCTCTTCCTCCCTGCTCTTCCTCCTTCCCTCCCTACCTCCCTCCCTGCTCTTCCTCCCTGCTCTTCCTCCCTGCTCTTCCTCCCTGCTCTTCCTCCCTGCTCTTCCTCCCTGCTCTTCCTCCCTGCTCTTCCTCCTTCCCTGCCAACCTCCTCCCCGCTCTTCCTCCTTCCCTCCCTACCTCCCTCCTTGCCTCCCTCCCTGCTCTTCCTCCTTCCCTTCCCTACCTCCTCCCTGCTCTTCATCCTTCCCTCCCTCCCTCCCTCCCTGCTCTTCCTCCCTGCTCTTCCTCCTTCTCTCCCTACCTCCCTCCCTGCTCTTCATCCTTCCCTCCCTACCTCCCTCCCTGCTCTTCCTCCTTCTCTCCCTGCCTCCCTCCCTGCTCTTCATCCTTCCCTCCCTGCCTCCCTCCCTGCTCTTCCTCCTTCCCTCCCTACCTCCCTCCCTGCTCTTCCTCCTTCCCTCCCTGCCTCCCTCCCTGCTCTTCCTCCTTCCCTCCCTACCTCCCTCCCTGCTCTTCCTCCTTCCCTCCCTGCCTCCCTCCCTGCTCTTCCTCCTTCCCTCCCTACCTCCCTCCCTGCTCTTCCTCCCTGCTCTTCCTCCTTCTCTCCCTACCTCCCTCCCTGCTCTTCATCCTTCCCTCCCTACCTCCCTCCCTGCTCTTCCTCCTTCTCTCCCTGCCTCCCTCCCTGCTCTTCATCCTTCCCTCCCTGCCTCCCTCCCTGCTCTTCCTCCTTCCCTCCCTACCTCCCTCCCTGCTCTTCCTCCTTCCCTCCCTGCCTCCCTCCCTGCTCTTCCTCCTTCCCTCCCTACCTCCCTCCCTGCTCTTCCTCCCTGCTCTTCCTCCTTCCCTGCCAACCTCCTCCCCGCTCTTCCTCCTTTCCTGCCTGCCTGCCTCCCTGCTCTTCCTCCTTCCCTCCCTACCTCCCTCCCTGCTCTTCCTCCCTGCTCTTCCTCCTTCCCTGCCAACCTCCTCCCCGCTCTTCCTCCTTTCCTGCCTGCCTGCCTCCCTTCCTCCTTCCCTGCTCTTCCTTCTTCCCTGCCTGCCTGCCTCCTTTCCTTTCTCCCTGCTCTTCCTCCTTCCCTGCCTACCTCCTTCCCTCCCTCCCTGCTCTTCGCCCGACGATCGACGCCCACCCGCCCCCCCCCACCCGCCCGCCCGTCGTTTTAATAGAAAACAGGGTCGATTAATGGAAGCGAATTGCGCCGAGACACTTTTAACCGCAGTCTCGTTATTGACGACTCGACCCAAGTCATTTTTCTATTCGCCGACCGTTGTCGACCACCGCACCCGTCGTCTCTCCCCGTAGACACCACCGCTGACAACGGTGGCCGTGGTGGTGGCGGCAGAGGTAATCACAGTAGCCGCCGTTATAACGCCTCGCCGATATATACGCCTCTGATCGGGGGACAGACCGACCGACCGACCGACCGACCGACCGGCGGACTCGGAGGGAGCCTCCTCAGTGAGGGAGCCACAGTCTCGGTAGTAGTGAGGGGCTTCAATCGGCGCCATGTCGATTGGTCGGCGGAGGGCAATGACGGATTGACGCCAACGACGATGACGTCGTCCCCTGTGCCTAGTTGGCCAAGTCGCTTTTAGAAATCGTTACACTCATCCTATTGAGTCCGTTCTTTATCGAACGCTAAACTGGATTCTCCGAGGACCATGTCGGCTGCTGCTGCTGCGCTGAGAGGCAGATGCTGAAAGGAAGGGAGATTGCATGGGATGAAGATGATGCGGGGTAGGATGAAGAGAAAGATGAGGGATGTGCAGAGGAAGATGGACAATGAATAAGACGTTGGGAGGAGGATTAGGAGGAAGATGGGAAGAGGGAGGGGTGAATGAGAGGAAAAGGGAGACAAAGACATCAAGGAAGAAAGAAGGCTGGAAACGCAGAAAGGAAGGAAGATACGAGTGAAGATATATATAGAAGACAACGTCTGCGGCAGCAGCATTGAGACAGGATAGCAAAGGAAGTGGAATAATGGCGAGATATACTACAGCCGGATGAGCAAGAACGCCTCATGATGACAGAAAACGAGGATGAGTAGAGAGTGGATAAAGACGCGGCGAGAAGAAGGGAGAGAACAGAAGAAGGGACGGATGGACTGCAGTGATGACTGGACGTGGGTCACATCATCCCGTTGATCGCCTCTGGTCGACGGCGCATTTAGAGCTGGATGTATACACACGTCGCCGGAAAACGATAATGGATCTCTTGGATCGTAGTCGTCGATAATTAGGATTTACGACGGATTCCGTTTTGAGCCAAAGACGTCGCGTCGGGCAGAGACGGGTCTGTATGCAGGATGCCTTCGTGAGATTCTTGTTAAGGCGCTATATAAATGCTCATATACATACATACATGCATGCATACATACGTACGTACGTACATACATACATACATAAATACATACATACATACATACATACATACATACATACATACATACATACATACATACATACATACATACATACATACATACATACATACATACATACATACATACATACATACATACATACATACATACATACATACATACATAAGTAGTGAAGGACTACGGCTGATAGGACTGATTGCTTTTTAATTACCCCACTGACGGGACTAATTGCTTTTTAATTACCCCGCTGACAGGACAGATTGCTTTTTAATTGCTTTTTATTACCCACTGACGGGACTAATTGCTTTTTAATTGCTTTTACGACTACCACTGACGGGACTAATTGCTTTTTAATTGCTTTATGACTACTACTGACGGGACTAATTGCTTTTTATTACCCACTGACGGGACTAATTGCTTTTTAATTACCACTGACGGGACTAATTGCTTTTTATTGCTGACTAATGACTTCTTTGATGTGCTTACTAATGACTTTTTATGATCGGCTGTCCCAGGAACGGGGTCCTTTGATGTGCTGACTAATGACTTCTTTGATGTGCTTACTAATGACTTTTTATGATCGGCTGGTCCAGAAATATTTACGACTGACTTCCTTTGATGTGTTTTAGCTAATGACCGCTTTTGATGACTAAAAGTACTTGCAGCTTTTCGAGACATATACAATTATTCTTCTGCCACTTTATTAATCAAAGGATACACCCCATTCACTATGAAGAATAAAGAACACACACAACTCTTTTAAATTCGTACAACTTTTATTCTTAAACTTCACAAACAAATCTATGCACTAAAAAGTCGTTCAACCCTGTATCGGTACTGAACTTGTTGCAAATCGCATTGACGTTATAACCTCTAGCTCTATGTAGCGAATAGAAAATGCAATAATGTCCACAGAAACGACTTGTCACGCTCTGAAGCTGTTTAGTTGTATATATCCAATTTGAACAATATTTGTGTAAAAATCGTCTGAATGGAATATCTGGAGCTCTGCCGAAGGAATCAAAGTATTCGCCATACTCAGGACTTTCAATATACATTGCTATCCAATGTATACCAGGTTGACCATATCTGTCTGTATTGCATACAATTATAAACGGTCTATTTCTATTGATCGTTGTAGGTAGGCGATCGCTGGCGAAAACGCCCAAGAACATGGGTGCACACCTCGGATCTCGCCGCAGAAAATTTTCTATCGTAATGCCATCCATATTCTTCCTTTTTAGTTAGTGTAGTCGAAAAGGACGTTTCGCGATCTGTCTATCTCAAGGATATTTTCAAATTCTGCAAAGGCGATGACGTTTATGGTAGCATCCAAGGCTTGTGCAAATTTCATGTCCACACGGACGTTTCCACTTTTAAGCAGGTTGAAATGTCCACCCTCGGCCAAATCGGGAGTTAAATCAAATGCGTACAAGCAATAGCCGTGTGCGTAATCTTCTCTGCTTATATCGTTGTCCTCATCCCTTTGCCACTTGCCAGTGCCCATGAAAAGCGATGCATACGCATTCACAAACTGATTATTTGTAAAGTTAGTTTCCAATGGTTTTATACTTTGCTGCTGCCCATCCAGATATACTTTTAATTGTGACAGATTCATATGTTTGAAATTGAACGGATTCTTCGTGTAAACACCGTTGAATGAGTCGTTATCAATGCAACCAAAAACAATACGAGTGGGAAGCTGACCGGTGAAAAGACACTCTTGCGTAACGTCCAGATTTCCTCTAGGAACAGTAAAAGTCTTGCAAACAACCCTTCGAATGGGAAACTTCAAATTTCCAATCTCTAGCGCTTTGGCATGCGCTAGGAATACTGACGGGCTTAACTTGACTTTTCTGACATACAACTTACATTCCAATATTTTTACTTTGTATGACGCACCAGGCATCGAGGACATTAGACAGAATGAATCTTTATTTCTTATGAGTCGTATTTTTATATTAATGTCATTTGGCAAGAATCTTTCCTGAAAGAAGAGATCGCTGTGAATGCCACCCAGCATATCGACAACGCGGCCTTCGTCCGTCAGAGCACTGCGTTTCTTGAATCCTACGTTCGTACCGGCATCGTCGTGCGGATTGTTTTCTTCGAAGCGTCTGGCGGTATCTTTGTAAAAGAGTGCAGAGGTGAGTTGAGAATTTTTGCTTGACGTGCCGTAGCTGAGCAGAGTCTCAAGATAGCTTCTATATGCATACGTGTTGTTTGAAGAAGTGACCAGCGTATCGTTTAGAGTTATATCAACTTCGGAAAAAAGGCTGTGTAGGAAAAGATTGATAGGTCCAACATGATCTTCAGCATCTATAGCTTCGTTATTCGCTCGAACGATAGAGGCTCTAACGTAAAGCTGCGTGTTAGACAGATCTAGGTAATCTTGGCCTGCGCCTGTTATGCTAAATTCTATAGGCGTGCCCTGTGATATCGTTGCTATTGGATTATATTCCACGTACGACCCAGATTCTATACTGGTCTGCGTAGGAGGAACGCTGAAAAGATCAAGTTCGCTCTTTGCACACTCGCAGGACTGGGGATGAACGAATGCCATTTTTAAACTACACCGAATATATCTTCCTTGACTCTTTTCCTATTTCTTCTCAGAGAGCGCTTACGTCTTTTCCCTCCGTTACCACTTTGAACATTAAAATCGTTTGAAGATGTAAAGGCCTTTATACCTTCTGGTACACGGCGCTTGGCAGCCTCAATGATGTGATCACCGTCCGCCACATCGTTCGCAATCTGAAGACCTGTTCTCAACGCTTGTTTCCCAAGCGCTTTAGCACCCGTCTGTATAAGTGGCCACGCGCTTCTAAAGAGCCCGCTAAGAAAGCTGCCCAGGCCATGACCCCGCTGAAGACGCGCGCCCTGAAAAAACGGCATGCCATCGCCGCTTTGCTGCATATAATAGTCTTCGTATGCCAAACGACTCGCATCGCAGCAGAATGGCTTTTTCATTGTAAAAGATATGGAATTTTACAGTGTCTGAAATGTAATGTGACGATACACTTTCCGCTTTCGAATGAAACTGGATCGCCGGTATCCGTCCTTATATTCACTTCTATAGAGTCGAAATTCTTCTGCTGCAGAGGTATGTAGATGGGCTTTTCGTAGATCATGCGCACGTTGTCGCCAGCTTTTCCACTAACATTAACGATTCTGAGTAATGGCGCCTTTGTATCTCCCACAGGAACATGTTCGAGCACGTCGCAATAAATATACAGTGAAGAAAAGCTTCGATTTATATCGCAAGTTCTATCGCCGGTAAATTCAATAAAGGCCTCGCCGTCCTGACCGTAGTTGACAATAGGAATCTGCCGAACATCGATGCCAAGCATAGAACATAAAGCACGCGAAAAATGTATCTTTACACCTTTGTTTATATCGCCCGTAAATCTTTTCGACACAGGATCGTATCTAAATTTTGGAAATTCGAGCAAATCATTTTCTTCGGCAACGCCTCTTATAAATTTGTTTATGGAATCTATAAGATGGAGCGGCGTTTCGTAGTAGCCGGTCGGCAAGCGCCTTCTCTTATGCACAGGATTGGGCTGCATTGCGCCGCTTTCGGTAAACGTGGTATGCATGTACGATATTCCACCGTCTTCACTTTCTAAATTGTTCCACGTATGAGGGTACTGTATTTCAAGAAGAGCAACTTCCCAATCGCCGCTTAGAGAGATGGAATTCTCCAAACGTGTTGTAAATTGTGCTACTGTATTATTCGGATAAAATGCCATGGAGCTGTTGCTAGGCAGGGTGAGATAGAAGTGTGCCATGATTTACAGAAGACTGAAATTTTTGCACTGCCTGAAATGTAGTACAACGAACGACTTCCCATGCTCGAATGGGATTGCTTTTCCATTATCGCCTCTCATATATATTTCTATCGAATGGAAATTCTTCTGCTGAATAGGTACGTATAAAGCGGACTTGTACAAGACGTGCACATTATCATCACTTTTATCTTCTATATTAACTATGCGGAGTAATGGCGCTTTCGAATCACCAAGCACAACAGATTCAAGCACATTACAATATACGTATATACGCGAAAAGCTCGGATTTATATCGATGCTGTAATCAGATTGCCATTCCCAGTCGGGCACCTCGTCCCACGCTTTAATATAATCCTCGTAACGCTCGTGATAAAAATATGCGCCGTAATTGTTGTTTTCGATAACTTTATGTCTTTCATCTATACCTAAAATATTGCACAAGTGCTCTGAGAAGGTTACACGTGCAGCGAGATTTATTTTACCGCAGACTCTTTTCGTTATGGCATCATATCTAAATTTCGGATATTTTTCGAGCGAATGCAATTCGGCTTCATCCTCTATATTCTTATTTATGGCATCTACTACAGCAGCAATATTTTCGTAGTAGCCGGCCGGTAGCTGCCAGGAGCGCTGGATAGAGGTGCACACGGCATCGAAGGCTCCTCTTTTAGGCATTTGGGCAAATGTAAAGTCGCCCTGGCCAGCTTGCATGTTGTACCAGGTGTGCGGATATTGCATTTGCAGAAGCGCAACTTCCCAACGCCCTTTGAGGGAGACGGCATTTTCCAATCTCGTTGTAAAGTGTGCTGTAGTATTGTCGGGAAAATGTCTCATGGAGCTGTTGCTAGGCAGGGTGAGATAAAAATGCGCCATTGTCGATCGCCTACTCTGGCAGACTGTGAGAAATCCTTTCTAGACTTTGAATATATCCTGAGTCCACGAGTTGAACTTGTCTTCGTATCCTTTCCACTTTACAAAATACTCTGTCTTGCCACGCCGCTTACGACTCTTCAGAATTTTTTCGACCGTGTAAATATCGTCGTCCTTTAAAATTCTTTGCAACTCAAATTCGTAGAATTTCCCTTTTATTTTTTCACCGCTTAAATCTTCGACTTCATAGGTTACGGGGTCGGTAGGCACACGACTTACAATCTTAAAGATTTCCGTCGACCAGCTTGGCAAGTATCCCTTCTGGAATGCTATCCTAGCCTTTGCGATTCTAACCTTGTCGTTCACTTCGTATTTCCAATTGGCAGGGCGCTTCTTCTCGCCGTACAAACGATTTATGATAATATTTTCGTTATCCTTAGAAACCTGATTGGGTGTCATGGCTATAGATCTATGATACGTGTTGTTGTAAGAATGCATGAGATCTTGCAAAATATCTATATATCTATATGTATTCTTATAAGTAAAGTATTTCCACATCTTGGTCTTAAGAGTTCTATTGAATCGCTCGACCACAGAGGCTTTTATGTCGCTATTTTCGGATGTGTAAAAACGAATAGAATTTTTACGTAGCATGGATTGAAAGCTTTTATTAATGAACTCTGTTCCCTTGTCAGTTTGCAAATTAGCCGGCTGTCTATCTAAAAGAATGAATGAAAAAGCTTCGACCAAGTCTGCGGCGGACTTTGATTTTAGTGGGACCGCCCAAGCGTATTTAGACAAGACATCTATACAGGTTAAAATGTATTTATTTTTATCATTATGTTTGCTCAATGCAGAAAGATCCGCCAAGTCCGCTTGCCACAGATTGTCAATACCTGGCGCGAACGTTTTTCGTCTTCTAAATTTCAGTCTAACAGGCTTATGTAGTGTGTATGCATCTTGTTTGATCAACCAATTTTTAACGTCTTTAGTTTTAAAGTCAGAATATTTTTGAAATGCCGACACGCCGGCTAAGCTTCCAGGAGTCTTGGGATCGAAATATGACTCCATCAGTAAGTCAGCCAGGACGAAGAAGTTGACGACAGCGAGGGAAGGTGCTGTTTACCGTGAATGCTCTTTGGCGTAACTGGTGTCGAGTCCTGCGTGGAATCGTTAATATACGACCAGCGTTCTTGATTTCCTATCAGCTCGCGAGGAATGTTTGAATCTTTCAGAGCTTCGGCTAAGAGACGCCATCCCGTGGGTGCGGACGTCGTCGTGCGTTTTCTCATAAGATCGTTCACCAAATCGACCATGTGCGTTTTCGGAATAGTTGCATCCTTCAAAATAAGTTCACCTTTAGAAGTCCACGACAAATCGGGAATGCTCTTCATGTGCGACAAGAGTGTCGCAGCTTGTGTTTTCCATTTCTTTGGGACAGTTTCCAAGACTTGTGCCTCTATGCTGCTAGCTTTGACAGTTTCATCAGGAGTTGCCGCCGCCGCCGCCGCCACCTTTTCTACAGTTTCAAACTTTGTAACTACAGAGGGTTTATCAATGTTCAAGTAACGACTCAAACTGTTGGTATATAGTTTGGCTTTATCATCGTCTGCAATATTCCTATGCAGAATATCATACATCTGCGTATCCAAGTTCGACAATGTTTTGTCTAGCATCGTTTCTTTCCATTTCTCTATCTGCCTAGGCTCCACCAGCACCATTTTCTTTGTATGTTCCATACTATATTTTATTATTCAGCAATGTGCCCAGAAAAGAAAGCACAGGGGTTAGCAAGGCTCCTAGGAATCCACCAGTCTGCACTAAACGTTTCTTAATTTTCACGCGCGTCTTCTTAGAGGCAAGCTTTCTCAGCTTGTGTTTGAATCGACCGAGTCTTTTCTTCTGAGCATCTTTCAAAGGTACAGTACCTTTTAAAACGTTGAGTGCGCACTCACATAGACAGTAAAGCAGTGAAGAATTACAGTCCTTTAAAATTCGCTTCCTTACTTTAGGCGAAGATTCTTTAAGCAGTCTGAGTTTCTCAAATTTCTCCTCAATGGATTCGCACATTTTGAATGAATGAGAGATGCTGCTGGAGCAGGAGTTTATATTCATTTCCTTACATAGACATAATGCGTCTCGCCTGGGAAAATGTTTGTCCTTATGCGACAGCGATCGTCAGTTTCCGGTTTCAGATCGACCAAAAGATAACCGAAAGGTGCCATAGTCGCATCATGGAATGCTTCTATCATGAAATTGGCCTTACCGGGAAACATCTGTCGTGCGAGTATTGCAACCTGTGTGCTGTCTCTAACATTTTTGAAGAGTACAAAGTAATGAGCATTCAAACTGATTGTTCTTGTATGCTTTCCGCTATAGAAAAGGTTCTGCGTCAGGTAGAGTATGGAAACATTCATATGATGGCTAATCTTTGTAAACAATTTGGTAACTCTCTCATCCGTCTCACTCATAAGGTCGTCTAAAATGAGCAGTGTCTTCTGCTTACCATCGAAAATACTCAAGTCTGGCAAACCTTCGTGAAATTGAACTTGTGTGTATTTATCAAAGATTTCTTGATAGATTCCATAGCACCAAATAATTTTTTCTATTGCAGGTTTGACCATATATCCTAAATGATCTATAAAACGTAAAGTGAAATTGGTTTTTCCACAGCCGCTAGGTCCGCTGATTATAGCAGAGAAAGGATGTGACCATGTGGGATCCATTTTAAAAGTAAATATCTTTTGAATCATACCGAGCTTTTTATACGAGGTATATTCTGACAGTTCCAAGAATGCGCTCACCGCAGGAGGGGCAGTGTGTTGCAATGTCCGCGCAGGGGTCGCACATGTTCACATGCGCACATGGAAGAGATAAGGACTGCACTTGCTTTTCTTTACAGACTATACAGATAACAGATTTCTTCAATCTTTCATTCTCCGCTTTAAGTTTCATAGTGCTATACTTTACAACGTTTTCATCTTCACTGTGATCGCTTGCATCATCGTCTTCAGCTTGACACATTACACATTCGCATCTGTAGTTTCCAAAAACATCCATTTCACATTTACTAATATCTGGACACATATCAATTGCTGCTGCTGCTGCTCTTACGAACGTAAGAATAATCAAATGATTGTAAATGAAAAAAGGGTCGTGCTTATATAGTTCATAAAGTTGGTTGTGTGCGAGTAGAAATGTTTCTATTGGATATAATTATGCCAAGAGTTGTATGATAAAAAAGTGTCCAGTCATGTTGTGTAATGGAATAGGACTTGCATGCTGAAGGAGAGCTGTGATGAGTAGTTACAAATGTGTTCTAACGATTGACAACAAGAAAGACATTAAATGAAGCTGTTGAACATCAAAGGGCTCCGTTGGATGTAAATAAAGTCATTAGCTATTATACATCAAAGGAAGTCGGTCGTAAATATTTCTGGACCAGCCGATCATAAAAAGTCATTAGTAAGCACATCAAAGAAGTCATTAGTCAGCACATCAAAGGACCCCGTTCCTGGGACAGCCGATCATAAAAAGTCATTAGTAAGCACATCAAAGAAGTCATTAGTCAGCAATAAAAAGCAATTAGTCCCGTCAGTGGTAATTAAAAAGCAATTAGTCCCGTCAGTGGGTAATAAAAAGCAATTAGTCCCGTCAGTAGTAGTCATAAAGCAATTAAAAAGCAATTAGTCCCGTCAGTGGTAGTCGTAAAAGCAATTAAAAAGCAATTAGTCCCGTCAGTGGGTAATAAAAAGCAATTAAAAAGCAATCTGTCCTGTCAGCGGGGTAATTAAAAAGCAATTAGTCCCGTCAGTGGGGTAATTAAAAAGCAATCAGTCCTATCAGCCGTAGTCCTTCACTACTTACATACATACATACATACAATGTATGTATGTCATACATACATACATACATACATACATACATGCCTTCGCATTCGAAACACTTTATATCCAAACATCCTCGACCGACTCTATGGGGCATACTTCTGTCTTTCCGTGTATACAGTGTAAGGCTGTATGCTATAGAATTTCTCTTTTCCTTTCTTGTCAATCGCCGTCTTCTTCTTCGTCTTGTC
Organism: Lumbricus terrestris; assembly: GCA_949752735.1. NCBI lineage: Eukaryota > Metazoa > Annelida > Clitellata > Crassiclitellata > Lumbricidae > Lumbricus > Lumbricus terrestris. Next base: position 49,012,051 of record OX457040.1, read on the forward strand.
GTTCGATCATCCGTGCAAATTTAATGACTTCCATTGTTCAAAATGAATGAGCATGGTTGTTTTAATTTTAGTCGCAGTTGTTGCCTTGTGCAACTCATAGTCAACAGGTCGATACCCTGCTTACTGTATACATCATTTAAAAAACAGTTAAATGGTAGGCCTATATATATTAATATACTTGATTGAGTCACTGCGTGTTTAACATAATATTGGGGCGAACAGTTGATATGTATGAAACCTTTTCTGTTCATTTCTGAACATTCGCACAGTTTTATCTGCACTGATTCATGCTTTAGTGGTTAGAGCATACATATAAATAGAAACGAGAAACTCGGAGAAAGGGGCGACCCTGCTATACAGGGCCGGCCTTACCTATAGGCAAAGTAGGCAGTTGCCTAGGGCGCCGCAGTCTTTGGGGGGCGCCGCGGCACCTGCGAATTTATTTTTTTACACTATAATTCTTTTAAACTCAAAACATTTGCTAATGGAAAGAATTTAAAACAATTATGGATTCTTTGCACCTGTTCACTGTTCAGGCAGGCCTAACTCAATTTCAAGGACTGTATAAATTTTAAATCGACAAATAAAATTCGATTTTTAACGACATTCCGTAGGCTATACTCTTTGCTTTAGGAGACAGGTTAAAATACGCGACGCTCAATTTCGAGAGTGAAGATGTTGCAAGAAATGAAATGTATGAAATGGGAGTGGGCCTTGCTGAGTATGAAGATGAGATTACAACATTACAGCCTGCCCTTTATTCATATTGAAATAAAATAGTCTAGTAGGGACGTAAGGGTCGTAAAGGTTCGCCAGCCACTCATTAACGTGAGTAGAGCAGGGAGGAGACCCGACCGACGACCCCAATTGGGGCGTAGACTCGGAACCGACCTGGGCTGGCGAATCAAAGTCCACCGTGCCCACCTTCTCGTGGTGCGACCTGTTAGTAGCCTCTCCGTAAGGAGGGTGAACGAACGGGCACGGATGGCAAACGGGGGGGGGGGAGGCAATGGCAAACCACCCCTTATCTATTGCCAAGAAAACAGTCATGAGGTAGGATACATCATGACTGTCGCCAGAGCTCCAAGAGCTGACGGCACCAGGTGACCAGGTGAGTAGCTAGGGACGACGATGAAGAAAGGGCAGTAGCTGCATGAGGCAGGATCGACCTAAGGCATAGGCAAAGCAGGCAGTTGCATGGGTCGCCATTGCAAGTTCCAGAGGGCGCCATTTCCACAAAGAGGGCGCCATTTCCACAAGCGTGTATTTTTAATATTTTTAAACTTATACCATTCTTCACAAAATTGAATATTATATCCAGCTTTCAGTGCACTAATAAAAAATTATAATGAATTACTCAGTTGAGCGTATAGGCCTACAAGACCGTAGCTAGGGGGATGTTTTGGGTGTTTAAACACCGCCCCTCTCCTAAACAGTGGTGTAGTCCTAAAAAATGAAGTGGGGGGACGCCTGGAAATTGAAGTGGGGGAACGCCTGGAAAATTGAAGTAGAAACTGTAGCAAAAAGTGCAATCTTGCAAGAATTTTGCAAAAAGTGGGGGGACGGCGTCCCCCCGCGTCCCCGCCCCACTGCATCACTGTTCCTAAATGAAGTAATGTAAAAATGAAATAATTATGCATTTGCTAGCACATGACAGTGTGTAATGTAATTTTGAGCAGAAAATAGTCGAAAATCGCGGAAGATAGCGTTTTTTGGACGTCAGAAAATTCGACGACTAACAAAAGTCGTCAGAAAATTTCGACCAAAAAAGTCGCTGCAGCGTGTACGCACCTCAAAATTCACGGTCAAGAAAACATCCCCCGAAATAAAATCCTAATGCAGGCCTATGCATGAAGCGCCAAATGTATCTTGCCTAGGGCGCCACTTGGGCTAAGGCCGGCCCTGCTGCTATAGCGGAACAATATTGCTCCTTTTGGGTCTATCCTTCGAGTCTTCGACACTCATGAACTGCTTCAACAAATGAACAAAAGCTTATATTTTGGTGATATATAAAGCTTATGAATTGAAAAATTGAAATGAATTGAAATAAATTTGAATTGAGAATGGATAGACATGACGATATTTGATGCCTGCAGATACTCCCTGTGCTCTTTCTATCTCTCTTCCCACCTTTTTCTCTTCACTTTGACTTCATTCTCTCACTTCTTTTCCTCGTCCATCTTTCTAAACCACCCTCTTGTATACGTCCCTCGTTATCAACACCTCGCTTTATTTTATTAGATTCTCAGTACTATAATTATATCCGTTCTGCATCTACACTGTGTCCCGAAGAAAAGTATATAGACACCAACAGAAAGTGCCAGTCAAAACGTTTGGCATTTGTACGCCTGGAATTTTAAGGAAAAAACACAATATAGCCATTTCTCACCAAATCGTAACGCCGTTTGGAAATGTCGGTGAATTTGTCAAGTTTATGAATGTTTGAGACGCAGTACCAAAAAAAGTGAAATTTCCAACATGCAAGAGCCAAGTTAACTGATGTTCAAAATGTCTTCCTTGTTCACGGACACACAACCGTAGACGTCGACGCTAATGGTCAAACAGCTATAGCTCTTCAATGAGACGCGCCCTTATAAGGTGACCAATGTCACGAATAGACTATAGGCCTACGGGAACGACAGACACGCTCCTCCTTTTTTATTCTAGGTCTTCTTGACAACACCAAGAAAATCCCCGACCCTTCAATACATTTTATCAACTAAATCTTCATCTCTTACCTTTACTTCTGATGCTCCTGCCCGCAATCTTGGTGTAATGTTTGATTCGCATTCTTCTTTTCCAACCACATCTCTACTAACCTATCGCGCGCCTGCTTCATGCACATCCTGGACCTCCGCCGTATCCGACCTATGCTTGATTTCAAAACTGCCTCCACCATTGCCACGTTAATCGTCTACTCAAAACTTGATTATTGCAACTCCCTGTTCTTAAACCTTGATTCCACACAACTTAACCGCCTCCAATTCATACAAACAAAATTCACTAGCTAGAGCAGTCACCACAACATCCAGACATCATCACATCACCCCAATCCTCAAATCACTTCGCTGGTTGAAAATCCCAGAGCGAATCCACTTCAAAGTTCTCTACTTAACCTGCAACTCTTTACAATGCTACCAGCCAAGATACATGTATCTTCGCGAACTGTTCACCGTATTCAGGACGCCATTTTCCAAAATGGCGGCTCGAGCACAGCACGGATATGTTGGACTTTGGTTTTTGCGTCAGTAGGGTGTGCTTGACAACTCTGGCAAGTCTCTACTTCTTGCTAATTTGTTGAGTCGATTTTTCTAAAATTCTTCCACTAAGTTTTACAAACGCAACTTTAATTTGACGTTTCAATAATCTTTTTCTTGCATTCTACATCGAAGCACTATATACAACCCATGGATATCGGAGCTTGTGCGTCCGTCAGGACAGAATTAAATCTGCTCCATGTCCAGCGCTAAAATTCAATCAAACCATCACACAAAAGTTATGTCCATTCGTTTCAATCTACCGGTGACGTGAGCATATGGGGAAGAAAACAGAGCCATTGAACAGAGTAAGGCGGAGCTTTTGAGTTCGTTTTCCGCTTCCATATTCGACTATTGCTTGCTGTGAATTCTTACAATATCCAATGCGATTTGGTCGCACTCCATTCGCCCGGACCTAATCGTCTCAAGACGTCAGACTAAGAATGTAAATCACCCTGTGACTTTAGGTCATGCATATATACAAGCATAAATGAACCAAATTATACACTGGGTCTCTTATATAACGTTACATGTATATATATATATATATATATGTAATATTCAGGTATAGACATCATAGAGCTGAAGTCGAAATTAATTAATATTCCGCGTTTGAATTCTGTGCACAAAGTAGAGAATCGGAAGTTGGATATGCTTGATAAACCGGTTTAAGACTTGACTTATTTCACACCTGCGCCTTTTATGGTCCACACAAACACACACACGTACACGTACACGCACACGCAGGCCTACACGCACGCACACGCACGCACACGCACGCACACGCACGTATATATATATAATAGATATAATAGTTATATGCACATGTCCGTTTGGTGAAAAGAAGCCAATCTTATTGGCTTCTCTTGATCAACGGTCGAGGATAATTAAAAGATGAGAAGCAGGCCTTAGCAGGCAGTGCATTAAAGCAAACACGTTGACATACATATTAAACTCTGCTCTCATTCTGAACCGTATACTTACATGTATGCACAGATTGTAGCCTATAATACGTTCCACGTTAGAGTTTGGCAGGCAACACGATGCCAAAACTTGTCAATTCATTAGATAGCCTAGAAGATGGAACTAATGTTATTTGAACCTTCATTAATTAAAACGAACCGTAGCGTAATAGTAATTACTGTTACAACTTTTTATGTAATGGAATGGACTATTGCAACTTCTAATGCGATGTGGCATTGATAAAAGACTATACTTGCTTAGCTAATAATTGTTGACCATGCAATCAACGAACGAATGAATTGAAAGATTTATGGTGGTATACCTTGGTGCACCATGGTATACCTTGGTGTACCTTGGTATGCCATGGTATACCTTAGTGTACCATGTTGAATTCTGCAGTGCACCGCTGGATGTCACATTTTTAGTAGGTCTAATCGTAATCGGAAATTTATATAGCGCCTATGAACGCCCGCAGGTTGTGGGACAAAACACAATGGCCACGGTTAAATTTGTAGAAAGAGCCTGAAAAGTGCAAAGTTAAAAATTAAGAAAATAATGGTTTCTATAAATGTAACAAATGTAAATTTCTCGGTTTCACATTGCGTATATCAATATATCTTTAGTGCCCTAAAGTGCAATGAAATTTTTGTTTAAAAGCAAAAGTAGTAGTTATCAAACGCTTGCGGAAAAGAAGCAGAGAAAGTCCGAAAGAGAGCAGAAAATGACCAGTTTATTAATATAGAATTAATTATTGGCGGTCTTGGTCTATACTATAGGCTACTGGAGACCTCCAGTTGCCTCGCTTCTGCACATCAACCACAGCGCTGTGTGCATTCGTGCATTTCTCATGCTTCGGAGTAGTCTATTGACAAGTCGTCTACAAAGTTGTGTGTCCATGCTCAAGATACCCACTTCATATCTGTTGAATATCGCGTGCAAGACATTCTGGTGTTTCAAGGGTGACATACGCAAAGCGGGATACACTGTGAAATGAATATAATACGATATTTCTCCTTATTTCTCTTAAAGATTCACTTTATTATTCATGATGGCAATAACGGCAGTCTGTTATTGAGAGATTGGAAATTAAAATCAATGCACTCATAATGTTACAAACTCCAGTAAAATTTTCAATAGTTATTCCGAATTTCAACGTCTATAATCTTAGTGAAAGTTCTTAGCATAAGACCAGAAGTCAGTAATTTTTGTTGCTTAGCAAAATCGATATGAGATCTGCAACTTCGGTGTCAGTTCGATAATGATCCAAAATTTCACAAGACATTTGCAACGCATTTAAACACACGCAGTTCATTACGTTACATTTACACAAAATATTTGATCAACTTTGTCGCTTCAGTGTTCTATTAATTTTGACTGCCGAAAAATATATTAAATAACGCGTATCCATATCTATCTGAAAGAGAAAAGCCTCACGTATTTTGACGATCCGATTTTATTCCCTTTTATGACCACTGTCTATTTTTCAACCATCAGATTTCTTAAAATTAATTATAGGTCTCACGTTGAAGATTTCTTACGTGAGCCTCGTTGCAGGCAGTAGACCTACTCGCCTTTCAAAGGTTTACTTTAGTTTCCATTGACTAACTAATTTTGAAGCAGTCTTTAAGCAATGAAGACATGAACAACACAGGAGTTACACAAGCGCTCAGCGACAGGCTTAACATAAAGTATACGGTTCTCTGCGCGTTTCGAAACCGACTTCTTTCTCGTGTTGTCTGAACATTGTCGAGTACACAGTACCTAACAGTACTTAACGACACTTAGCATCGTCTAGGAAAGAGTAGACCTATGCAGTAGGCTATAATTATACGTGTAGGTGACTCTGTTTAGTTTCCGCTGATTCGGCGCTATATAAGTTTTCAATTATAATAATTAATTTTAGGTCACAGCTGCATTACATAATTATTATTATTGTTGTTGTTTCTTCTGTTTACACAGATAACAAATTTCGTCTTCGCCTGTTTTCTGATGACTTGGGTTCGTAAGAAGCAGTCCGACTATTCGTGGTGCGAAAAGGACGAATTTGAATGAACGAGAAATAGAAGACCAGCAACGTTTCTCTATCTCTTCCTCTCTCTCTTCCCCTCTCTCTTTCTCTGTCTGTCTGTCTCTCTCTCTCTCTTCTATTAGTGTCCTCTCCTCTCCTCTTTGTGTCTCCTCTTTCTTTCTTATCTTTTCTTCACATCTCTTTGCGTGTCTCTGTATGCCTCTGTGTATCTCTGTGTGTCTGTCTGTGTGTCTCTACGTCGCTGACTTACTCAAGTTCTCAATTGGACATAAACACCGTCTTCCGATTCCTGCAGTCTTCAACTGGAACACAGACGCGGCAGCCAACGATCGTCAACGTCGTCTGTGGATCAAATATACTGATGCACATGCACATGCAGTATAGCTGCATAACTACGCAATGAAAAGCAGTACTCAATAGTACTCTCAGTATTAGCTATCGATGCCATTCGCTGTATTATATGAAGTAGGTCGAATACATTTAGATTGAATAGTGGATAAACATTATATATAGACGCATATAAATATACATGTATATATGGTGGATACACATTGTATATATATATAAATATATATATATATATGCATAATGCCTGTACATACTAGAGCAGCGAGATGATGATGATCCTCTTCAGCGTTGAGTGGGCATGCGCGGAACGTTGTATACGACTTCCGGGTCAAAGTTGAAAAGGACAATTCGCTAAGGTCTACAAGATGGACACCCGTGGAGCCATTAGGTCGAGAGCTCTCGTCATATTCAATACTCCACTGGAACCGTGTGTGTGTGTTATATTATGGTGGACGCAAACACCGACGTATATCAGATAATACTGGGCAACAAACGTCGTAAACTGCGTCGAATTGAATATTTACCTCGGCCGACGAATACGTATGTTGTGTGTGTGACCCGTTACCTCACTGCTGTCTGTATATCAGTGCAGACACGTGCGTGCGTGCGCATTGTTTACTGTAAGGGTGGGTGGGTGGGGAGGGTCGCAGGGAAAACGTTGAACGTGGGATCTTCATTGAAGAGACATGTCTTTGTCGCAATCATAAAGCAGCGATGTAGGATAACAATATTATCATATTATGTCTTTTAGTTTGAAATGTTGGCCGTTAATCGTAATTGAAATCTATTTAATGAAGAACTAGAAAATGTGTCCATATTAAATATCTACCTCTGTAGCCTCAAAGACTCCTAGAGGCTCCTCTAGGTAGTCTATAGGAGTCTTTGAGACGAATGCATCCTTTACTTTGCATCGGCTGCATCTGACGTTAACCACATTCTATTAAATTGAATGCTTGTATAAATTTGAAATTTACATTGCTAAGTCTGATGAGGATAACAGAATCATCAACTCGAATGTCAGTATGGACCCGATGCGTTGCGAAAACTGTATCTAAAAATATTATAGGCACAATTCTTATTATTCTTAGCACCCATCATAAGCTTATAATATAAGCTATTTCTCCATCATGCTCTGTGGTTTTCCTTCATCCATTGCAACCTTTCACCTCCAACTGTTCTCGACGGCGCTGCAAAGCTTATATATACTGCTTATCCTCGATCCTGTCATCCGACCTTGTGTGAACTAAGCTTACATTGGCTTCCTATACACATGCACGCATCAACCTAAAAAATCTGTCGCTTAATGCACAGCAAATCTACAGAAAGGTCTTCTACTTCAGACCTTCCTTTATTTATTCCTTCTGCATTCTCTCTCCATATCCAGATGATGGCTGCACGCATACGCTCTTTGTCCCAAGTGGATTCTGCTGGGCAATGCTGTTACACGATCATGCTAAATAGGCTACTTGGCTGGCTAACTGGTTTTTGCGTTAGCAGATCCGGCTGAATGGAGCAAAGCTGCCCAACTTTATCCACAAATTCTTAGCAATGTTTTTTCCAAAACCAACCTTAAAACTTATTTGCACACGACTTACTATATAGGCATAGAACTACAGTAGTTCTAACTGAGTTTCCTTTTACTCGCTTCCGTGCAGGTTCATTATTTTTGTTAGCCCCACTCTAAGTGACAGTTTAATAGTAGTAGTAGTAGTAGTAGTAGTAGTAGTAGTAGTAGTAGTAGTAGTAGTAGTAGTAGTAGTGGTAGTGGTGGTGGTGGTGGTGGTGGTGGTGGTGGTGGTGGTGGTGGTGGTAGTAGTAGTAGTAGTAGTAGTAGTAGTAGTAGTAGTAGTAGTAGTAGTAGTAGTAGTAGTAGTATAGTAGTAGTAGTAGTAGTAGTAGTAGTAGTAGTAGTAGTAGTAGTAGTAGTAGTAGTAGTAGTAGTAGTAGTAGTAGCTATAATAATAATAGTAATAATAATAATAATAATAATAATAATAATAAATATAATTAATCTTGTGATGTATATAAATATGATCATGCACTAAATATGCATTTCTGCGATAGAGTGATTGTAATTGAAGACTTGAAGAAACGATTTCAAACAAAGTGTCTGATATTAATAAGTAGTAATAACACAATTACTTTAAAAGGAAGCGACCTCCTCCGAATTTTCGGAATTGTAGGTAGGCCTATCCTAAAGAGTTCTAGAACAATTACCCCCGGACAATTACCCCCGGACAATTATCCCCCGAAAATTACTCCTGGAAAATTACCCCGTGCCAATTACCCTCCGGGCAACTACCCCCGTGCCAATAACCCCAGACAATTACGGTGAATTACCCTCCCCATGCCAATAACCCCCGGACAAAATTACCCCCATGGCAATTACCAAGTTTTCAGTCCAACGTTGGGAGCTTCCATCCGACCATATGGAAGTTCATTGACTTTATCCAACGGAAACAAGCCTTACAAGAAGTTCACTGTAGCCAATCTCTGGCTGGTCACTAGGGTGTCCCACAAAAACTTTTTTCTTGAAATTCTTAGGTCTCACCAGTCAAAAAGTTTCCTATGGGGATGATAATATCTGTTTAATTTTTTCGAATTTTTAAAATAATTTTTAGGTTCCCCCAAAGAGCTCAAAATTTTATATATAGCGTACTATGATATTCGTGTGCAAATATTTCAATATATGAGGCAACGTCATTCACACCTCATATATTTTACATGCTTTTGCACAAAATATGATATTAATTCATTCATTGCGAAAATTTATATAGCGCCCCTTCAAGAAGCCAACTCAGAGGCGCTCCCAGTCCAGCCACAGCTAAAAAGATAGGTCTTGAGCAACTTGTAGAAAGCAGGCAAATTATTCCGAGATAGTAAGCGTAGTGCAAGCGGGAGCCCATTCCTTGTGGACGGGCCAACAACCGAGAAGGCTCGACGCTGTCTGGTAGCAGAGCGGGTTCGAGGGACCAGCAGCTCCCCATTGGCCGAAGAGCGTAAAGTTCTACGGGAGGCTACGACAGAGACAGGGCGACAGAGATCAGATGAGTAGGAAGGAGCACTACCAATTAAAATCCGCCAGGATATGTCATAGGCTACAATGTAATTGCTCAAAAAATGTTATGCTGTATTTTGCTCAGACTGGTTTGCAGTTAATTGACTGAAATTTGACCAAATTTATATATGCACAGACTTTTCATATAATTATTAGAATTCGGAATATTATTTAACCATTATTGACTACTATAATAATTCGAGCAGTTATTCAAAAAATAGTTTACTTTGAGATGGCATATTAGTACACAGTACCAAATGTGAGATAGTCACATGTTTGGTCCAATCAGTAATAGTCACATGTTTGGTCCAATCAGTAGTTTACTACATCGGAAGAAGAGACTCAAGTGAATCATGGTTGCAATTTGGGAAGTACTTTCGATGTTTTTCAACAGCTTGCAATTAGAACTGTTTATGTCTTTCATTTGTTATGGCATTAAATGTCTGTATCAGGCACAGCCATTGACACATGTCAAGTTGTTCACGATTACAATGGCTTAATTGAACGATTTTCCAGATGGTCAAACAGCAGGACTCTCTAGAAAGCTGTCGTCAATGCCGGTAGTCTGGAAAAAGTTTTGAGAGATATATAGCTCTTATAAAGTTGTGGAAGAAACTTGACCAAGTGAGATCCGATTTCGGGGTCATGTGTAGTATGAGAGTTGCTTCCTTGTGTGGTGTTAAGAGATCAGAAAACAATTCAAGAGTTGCGTGCTCTTGACTGAAGTATCAAGAATGGCATTGCATTACTTTAAGTGCAGTAATACTGAGAACACGCAGGATAATCATATGCTTGTAATCTTCTAACTAACATGAAGCAATTAAATGGAATATCAGCTGAGGTCGGACAGTGCGCCAGGATAGTGAAACTCATAAACAGTTCTAATTGCAAGCTGTTGAAAAACATCGAAAGTACTTCCCAAATTGCAACCATGACTCACTTGAGTCACTTCTTCCGATGTAGTGAACTACTGATTGTACCAAACATGTGACTATCTCACATTTGGTACTGTGTACTAATGCCATCTCAAAGTAAACTATTTTTTGAATAACTGCTCGAATTATTATAGTAGTCAACAATGGTTAGATAATATTCCGAATTCTAATAATTATATGAAAAGTCTGTGCATATATAAATTTGGTCAAATTTCAGTCAATTAATAATGCAAAACCAGTCTGAGCAAAATACAGTATAACATTTTTTGAGCAATTACATTGTAGCCTATGACATATCCTGGCGGTTTTTAATTGGTAGTGCTCCTTCCTACTTATCTGATCTCTGTCGCCCTGTCTCTGTCGTAGCCTCCCGTAGAACTTTACGCTCTTCGGCCAATGGGGAGCTGCTGGTCCCTCGAACCCGCTCTGCTACCAGACAGTGTCGAGCCTTCTCGGTTGTTGGCCCGTCCACAAGGAATGGGCTCCCGCTTGCACTACGCTTACTATCTCAGAATAATTTGCCTGCTTTCTACAAGTTGCTCAAGACCTATCTTTTTAGCTGTGGCTGGACTGGGAGCGCCTCTGAGTTGGCTTCTTGAAGGGGCGCTATATAAGTTTTCGGAATGAATGAATTAATATCATATTTTGTGCAAAAGCATGTAAAATATATGTGGTTTGAATGACGTTGCCTCATATATTGAAATATTTGCACACGAATATCATAGTACGCTATATATAAAATTTTGAGCTCCTTGGGGGGAACCTAAAAATTATTTTAAAAATTCGAAAAAATTAAACAGATATTATCATCCCCATAGGAAACTTTTTGACTGGTGAGACCTAAGAATTTCAAGAAAAAGGTTTTTGTGGGACACCCTACTGGTCACCCACCACAACCTATAAGGAAGAAATATGCGGACACCAACGCAAGGATTCAGGCAATCGTTCGGGAATACGACGCGCACAGGGCCATTGACTATCTTCGTGGAGTTGCTCATATCCTTGCTTTTTAAGCTAAATGAACTCAGTAGGCTACACTATCACTAACATTTAACTATTTTATCGAACCGTTAACACGTAGATGTTTTCTTGAACGTTTCACACGTAAGCTTAGAACAGATTTTAGATTTGTCTTTATTTAATATTTAATATGTTTTCTTGAACGTTTAACACTAACTGATAGACTTAGTTTTAGGCTAAATAAACTCATTAACACTAATCAGTATTTTCTGCAACACTCAGCTGTCTCTCAGCTATCTGAGGTTATTGTCATAGAGGCGTTAATTGTCCGGGGGTTATTGGCGCGGGGGGTAGTTGTCCGGGGGTAATTGGCACGGGGTAGGCCTAATTGTCCAAGGGGTAATTGTCGGGCGGGGGAGGGTAATTTTCCGGGGGATAATTGTCTGGGGGTAATTATAAAACGCTCAGTTCTGAAAATATTTTTAAAGATACTCTGATGTTGATAGTGAATGGGTGAGTGGTATTTCGAAAATGCAAGTGGCTTGTAAAAATGAAATACTGACTGCAGTGAAAATAGATCACTGCAGTGTCATATGACCGGCATCCTAAGTAATTGATGATGATAGCAGCAACAACAGATAATGCATATACACGGTGTCCCAATTGAACTGATACCCTTTTTGTTTTGGCGATATACTTGTCAATTCTGAACGAAACTCTATAAAATTTCATAGAATATAAGAGGGATATATTATCAATGTTTTCTGAAAATTTTATCCAAATCTACGGACAGAGTCCGAAGTTATGTACATTCAAATTTGGGCAATGAAAGTTTTAAGTTTCCAACATGTAAAAGATAGGAAATTAACCTACAAGATATGGAGCGTCCTTCAAGGACGCGTTTATCAACGTTTATCAAACTCGCATACGTGACGTTGACCACCTCAAACAGCGAATTGTGGAAGAATGGAATCGTTTTGATCAAGGGATTGTAAACAATGCAATCAATGAATGGCGAAAGCGCCATAAAGCATGCATTCGAGTTATAATGGAGGACATTTTGAACATCAGCTTTGAAGAACAGCAATTTTGCAAACAATAACTTCCTATCTTTTACATGTTGGAAACGTAAACTTTTCTTTGCCCAAATTTGAATGTACACAACTTCGTACTCTGTTCGTAGAATTGGATAAAATCTTCAGGAAACATTGATAATTTATTCTTCTTACATTCTCTAAAATTGTATAGAGTTTCATGTTGAATTGACAAGTATATCGCCAAAACAAAAAGGGTATCAGTTCAATTGGGACACCGTGTGCATGTCAATCTAGGCCCAAACTGTAGGTGTTACACAACTCTCGCCGTATTGTAATAGTCTACATTAGGTTGCCATTATTACTGTGGTGATAACGGACTTCAATCCCTCGCCATGCAGAGTCGTTCTAACTTTCCAGATTATCAGAACCCATGTCTGGTTTGCTCAATTTGTCACATTTTGTTCGCCACGTAACCGGTTAGGGAGTGATTATCACTGACCAAAGATAAAATATTGTCTGGTTCTTTCGGGTCTCGAGGCTTATAAGCCTACCAGATATTCTACGCTTATAATGCACCTCCTCCTGCTTCTCCTGTTCCCGCGAGAAGTTACTAGGTTCCCGCAAAGATTGTCCTGGATGATTTTGCAAATGATCACATTTGGTCAGACGATCAATTCGAGGCTGACCTCATAAGAAACCAGCGAACCAAGCGAGGCATAGTAAGCGACACACGTGTGTCCCGTCTCTCACCAGACGAAAGATGTATAGGCTACTGTACAGCGCATGCAACGAGGTAAAGGCAAAAACTGTAATGCGACACAATATTCACGTATAGCATTTTGAATGCGATCCCAGGTGACGCTGAGAGAAAAGGAGAGACAGAGTGGGAGAGAGAGAGAGAGAGAGAGAGAGAGAGAGAGAGAGAGAGAGAGAGAGAGAGAGAGAGAGAGAGAGAGAGAGAATAATAGAGGCAGAGATCTGTGAGAGGGTAAAGCGACAGAGATAAAAGTGACCGGCAGACAGACAGAGAATTAGAGGCAGGCGGATAATTAACAAGAAAAAACCTGAAAGCGACATGAATGGTGAGTGCGAATGAAAATGCATGACGGTATATATGGTAGAGAGCCGCAGTATGACGATGAAAAAACATGTCGAGACCATTGACCATGATGTAAATTGTGAGTGCATGAAGATTCGTGAACGGTGACCTATACGTGAACCAGAAATATCGTCATGCGACCAATCACAGACGCAGCCTTTTTAGATTGCTTCTGTTGAAATATCTACCTCGTTCTGACTGAGATTTGCAAGATATGGTCTAAAAGCTTTTAGTATAATTATTCAACATAATTATACCGTGGCAATCAGAGTCCTCTGGATTTGTAAAATTGCATCGTCATTGTCATCTCGGATTTACTATATCTACTTAAAAACTGAGCACTGAAGAGCACAAGTTTATGTACGAGCGCTGTATTGTGTTAGAAGACATTTTCGGAAATCAAGTGAAGGTCCATGTCAAACATGCTCTGCATGCGAATGATTCTACAGTTCCTTATCAGCGACATTCACACCACATTCATTCCCGCTGGACAGGTTACTAATCCGAGCTCAAGTCTAACATTTCATTTGATGTGCACATGTGTCTATTGTATGCATAGTGTTACATTTACACGTGATTGTCTCACTCCACTAGACGTGCATCTGAATTAAACTCGTCAAACATCCGAGTCTTATGCAATCTGTGTCGAATAATTTTGGCCTTTTTGATAAATTGATCAAATTGAATTCTACTGCGAATCTTCAAGCAATTCACAATTGACATATGGGACTCATTCATACAAGTTTTTCAATGGCCTATACTGCGATCTGGACCCTACGCCGTAACGCATTTTCATTTTCGCACGATATTCAGGTTTCAAACATATTTTTCTTCTTTACTCAGCCGAATAAATAAATCCGAATGTAACTTCCAGTTTGTGTTTAACATCTATATTCTTCCCGTTTTCCTCCGTATCTTTTAGTCTAATCTAACATAGCTTAGTTTTAACTAACCTATAGCGTTGACCTGCCCAGTCAAACAATTAAATGCCCTTCCACAAATTCAGTATAGCCTACAAAGGAATTCTTATGAAATACTTTTGTTTATTTCTAATGCGCTATTCTACAGCTAAGATCATGGCATAAGCTCATTCGCAAACGCTGCGGCATGTCAGAGGGGTTCCTAGAGATGTCAACGAAAGATCCAAGTAAATCCAGTTGCCAGGGAGACCATGCGGAGGGCTGAGGTATAGAAGAAGACTATAGAGATGTGATAGAAGAAGGAGAGACAGACAGACAGAGACAGAGGGATGAGAGAGAGACAGACAGACAGACAGACAGAGAGAGACAGAGAGAGAGAGAGAGGTAAGAGACAAAAAAAAGAGGGAAAGAGAGAGAAACAGAGAAAGACAGACAGACAGAGACAGATGGATGAGAGAGAAACAGAGAGAGAGACAGACAGAGAGAGACAGAGACAGAGACAGAGAGACAGACAGAGTGCACGGGAAATCTGATTGTGACTTCTAATATTAGAATCTATGAGTTTACACATAAAGAGGCAGACAGACAGGCACAAATAAAGAGAGACAGAAAGATACAGACAAAGAGAGGCAGAGACAGAAAGACAGGGAGAGAGAGACAGAGACAGAGACTCAGAGAACGTGGGATGGGGTGAAGGTATACCATTGTAGTTTCTTTATTTGTTCAGATTCCAATCGTTCTCTTTCTTCGTCTGTTGCTGTATCCTCTGCAGCCTCTCGCTGCGCTTGATTTGAGCGGCGTCGGTTGACGACGATTTGTGTATAGCATCCGTATCCATCCATCCATCGGTTTGCTAGGCGCTCGGCTGGGGAGGGGGTGACTCCGGTATCATAGGATGGGCATTGTGTATAATTGTATTTCGGACGGAAGAGAGGCGATTACTGACGCATGGACGCCGTTGAGAGCACCGATTCACTCGAGCGGAACACGTTCGACGATGCGAAGCCAGACGAACAAAATGGATGGATCAACGGGGCGTGGAAAGGATATGTATACGACTGCGAAACATCGATGGAAAACCCGATTTGAGCAAATGCCTTCTTTCCAGTTGGGTAACGAACGGGAATCGGGTGATGCTACAACCTGGAGAAGGAAGGGGGAAGGTATGGGAAGGATGGAGCGGCGATGCGGACAGCGAGTGGAAAGATGGAAGGCAACAATGGACGAATTGGAGGAAGAAATTAATTGCGTCTAACGGCAAAACAATTGTTGTCGAAGGCGTCAGTCGAATAAGGAGAGAGATCCGCTGGAATATCGTTAAGACGAGTTTTGGAAAGAATGATGACGACATTGATTTCTATTATTATGGCTTTTTAATCTATTGTATCAACATATCATCTACCGGGTACTGTAAACGTAACAGAAAAACAAAATCCGATCAACAGGGAGTTAATTGAAACATAGTTCTCATGTGTAGGTATCATAGGTATGTATGCCTACCTGTATACAAATAAGTCTTCAAGTGTCTCTTGAAGAACGATAAAGAAGAAGATTTGCGAATAAAGTCCGGAAGTTTTTTCCATTCAGTTGGCCCGGCTGATGCAAGTGCACGGTTTCCAAATTTCCGAGCTGAACGTCTGACTACAAAGTCACCTTGAGATGAAGACCGTAGTTCTCGTCTAGATTGGAGAGATGAACATGGCGTTACAATTAAGTGAGGACACATAAGAAGGAGATGAACTAGTGTGCACTCGGTATACATAAGAAGACAGATTTCAAAAGTTATACGTGCCTGAATGGGAAGCCAGTGCAGTTCACGAATGGTGGGAGTGATGTGGTCACGAGGAGTCAAGTCTTTGATAAACTTTGCAGAATAATGGAAGTACAGAGATAATACTGTCATTATAAATTTTTTTCGTTACTATTGCTCAAAAACGTAGGTATACATATAACCAATAACCATAATTATATACCATTAAAATTCATAAATTTTCTGAAATGGATCTAATCATAAAATATTTCGCGAAATGTGACACATGACTGAGGGCGAGAGAATCTGCTCCTTTGCTCTTAACAGTTTGTCTTGTCAACTTCTTGTATTAGTCGCCGTAGTCTGATGCGCAGTCTACGACTTGAAAATAGTCATCCCTATAGACACTATGCATGACACTTTGCTAGAAGCTGTCATTGCAAATTGAAATTCAATCTACGACTTGAAAATAGTCATCCCTATAGACACTATGCATGACACTTTGCTAGAAGCTGCCATTGCAAATTGAAATTCAATCTACGACTTGAAAATAGTCATCCCTATAGACACTATGCATGACACTTTGCTAGAAGCTGTCATTGCAAATTGAAATTCAATCTACGACTTGAAAATAGTCATCCCTATAGACACTATGCATGACACTTTGCTAGAAGCTGTCATTGCAAATTGAAATTCAATCTACGACTTGAAAATAGTCATCCCTATAGACACTATGCATGACACTTTGCTAGAAGCTGTCATTGCAAATTGAAATTCAATTGAAATTCAATCTACGGCTTACAAAATCATGGTCACACACCAAGGGATCATGTGACAGCCATAAGACGACGTAACATCTTTGTTCTCTAACTTATAAGCTGACGACATTAACCTGCCTGGTTCCGTATCGCAATCATAGAGATGATGGTTCCCTGTTTCTGTGTGTATACACTGGTCATCGTTTGACATTACGGCGATCCATACAAGGGCCTCATTGGTCAGTCTCGGGTGGTCTCCTCGGCAGCGACAAAATGGTCATAATCACCGGTCAGCCGGTTTTATCCGGGGTCATACATCAAACACCGACCAAGCGGCCAAGTGTCCAGCGACGACCTATGACCAGTCTCGACTGACGACCTAAGTGGTCAGCTAATGTCGGATGCGTCTCCCAACAATCAATGAAAAACAGCATCGGTTCCAGTAACATTCTCCTCGGGCATTATCAGCATTATCATCATCATCATCATCATCATCATCATCGTCATCGTCATCAACATCGTCATCGTCATCGTCATCATAGTCATCGTCATCGTCATCGTAATCGTCGTCGTCGTTTTCGTCGTCATCGTCATCATCATCATCATCATCATCATCATCATCATCATCATCGTCATCATCGTCATCGTCATCATCATCATCATCATCATCATCATCATCATCATCATCATCATCATCATCATCATCATCATCATCATCATCATCATCATCATCATCAACAACAACAAGAACAACATCATCATCATCATCATCATCATCATCATCATCATCATCATCATCATCATCATCATCATCATCATCAACAACAACAAGAACAACATCATCATCATCATCATCATCATCATCATCATCATCATCATCATCATCATCATCATCATCATCAACAACAACAAGAACAACATCATTATCATCAGTAGCAGTGTCAATTTCTACGATTCTGCCAACCGTTCTGGTCATAGATTCGTTTAATAATCCAAACCGTTCGAATTTTTATTTCATTCAGTTTATTCATTTCAAGAACACAGTACAATTACACGCAAGCAAAGCCAGTAATCTACAACTGGGCACAAATTTTCTCAAAGAAATGTTCTATTGCAAACTGTACCTGATAGTATTATATGATATTGCTTTTTTTCTTGTCTAATGTAATTGCATTACTCTGAATCCCGTCGCATTTTATCGCATTGAATATCATTTACGGAATTATTTGATTTATCTTTAGGTATCTGTGAGTCAGCAGCATACATGGAATTGACTCGTGATGAATAACAAATGAATCAGAATCAAGTTTCCTAGAAGTGTAACATCCGTAACACTGACCTCTACCCGGCACCCTCCCTGATCCCAAGTCTTACTCCATCCGCTGCGATTATTCTTCTCGCTGCCAAATACGGCAGCGGTGATTTATTTAGCTCCAGCAGACAGACGCTGCTGCCATCTCTCGCTCTTTCAATGCACGCCTCGTACTTGTCCGTCTCCTCATCCACCTTGCTTCTTGCTCCCCCTGCTGCTGATGCTGCTGCTGCTGATGCAACGCCCTCTGCCTCCCGGTGGCCGGGTGAGCAGAGGCTGCGGCCTTTGCCGTCTTGTTAACCTATAATTTTAGCCGATGTAGAAGAAGCATCTGGCGAACCGATTGACAATGATGATGGTCACAGTTAAAAACTGACGCTGTCATCATCATCATCATCATCATCATCGTTGACGTCATCGTCGTTGTCATCGTCATCGTCGTCATCATCGTCATCATCATCATCGTCGTCGTCGTCATCAGCATCGTCGTCGTCGTCGTCATCATCATCATCATCATCATCATCATCATCATCATCATCATCATCATCATCATCATCATCATCATCATCATCATCATCATCATCATCATCATCATCCTCAGTCTGCAGAAATGGAAAGAGAGAGAATTCACTTAAATCTAAATCTACACATTTTCTATTGCGATCGCCGTATGGCTTCGACTGTTTTCAATTAATTGGTCGGTTGACACGTTTTCCACTTTTGGCTCAGCATCCTTCCCTTCCCTCTACCTGTTTCTAACAGATTCTTTCGATGATTCTCGCTGCAGAATCATGAATTTTCTCGTCTCTTTTTGTATACCTTGAACCATGCAGGTACACCTGGTACACCGATAAAATATCAGCATTCGTGGAGAAGTCATTGCCCAAGTAAAACAATTTTATGATCCTTAAAAGAGTAATTCGAGGTTTTTAGACATAACTATATTGAAATGATATGTTTGTAGCCTACATGTACGTTCTAGAAATCTTCAGAGTCTCACGCCAGCAAGTTTCTGAATAACATCAAAATAGCCACCATTGTTTAGCATTCCAACATTAGCGTAGCCTATTCGATGCAATGCAAGGTCATAGACTTAATACAACTTAGAGTCAAAGCAAAAATTGCAGGTGCTTTGCATTGAAGTCAGGCTTCTTGCAAAGCAGTCAATTTCCAGGACGCACTGAAAACTGCATACAGTAATAATTATAATTATAGGCTAAACTCGAATGCTTCAAGAGCTGCTTAAAACCTAACCGCGGGGCATCGGTTTATTGACGAGCGCTGCTTCGTGTCAGAGAGGTTATTCAGATAGGCTTGTTTAGACTGCAGAGATGGGTATCTGTACGGAATGAGTAATAAAATATACGCACGTTTAATGCGCTCTTCATATTTCCAGAGATTATGAAGCAATAAAACATGGTTGCATTATAAATATAGATAACCTACCCTGCAGGTATAACTATCAATCATTATCTTTGATTGAAGCATGCATGGTTAAAAAATACTTGACAATTAACCCACACTCCATGTCGAATATTGAACGCTTCTGCATCAGTGATCATGTTTTCCCGCCTTTATGACCTTTGCCTGTATACAACATTTGAAGTAGGGCTGTGTATACGGAAAACGGGTCACTAATGATCTGCCTCATTTACTCAATTGTGCGATATGTATATTGTATAAATGTATAAGCCCTGATACACATTGGGAGAGCTGATTGAATGCAGTGATTGTGATTCTGGAAACCTATAGATGTATAAAACCAGTGTTTCTTGCGTTACTTCCTATAGCTACATCAAAGCGATACGCAGCAATGGGATGCTTCTCTTTCACTGAGTATGCAGGCTAAGTATTCAAAACATTTTTCTATAGCGCATTTTTCAGATTTGACCTACTCAGAACAATGTTTATTATTGCATGCGTTTTATCATTTATGTAGCGGTATTGTAATTGAGCGCCGACGATTTTGAATGACTGTATCTTTATGCTCCAATACACTATATCATGCATATAGACCTAAATGTAATCTGACAGCATATAATTGCAGCTGTAAGCTTATATGGTCATGTCTATGGGCATGCGTGTGTCTGTCAAGGTTATTGAACGCTCCGTGTGATTCGGTTAATCAGCACTGGTTCCAAAGCACATTAAAAGTCTTGCTACGCTATATATTAATTTATAGGCTACAGCCTACAGCGCTAAAATTATAAACTGGCATGCAGTAGAATTTAAGCTACTATTAATATTGTGATGTTACACCCTATCAGTATGCATATAATTATTGCATATCGTAACCGTCGATAAAGTTAAGTGTTTCAAGTCATGACTCAATACATGCATCTTCGCAAAGGTGTATTTCTGCTTGATTGTGTGCTTATGTTTGTCGCGAGGTCCTTGCAACAGCATGTGCTTTAACGGCACCAAAATTAGTGCTCTTATTAGTATTAGTATTAGTATTTTAAATTGCCTTGAGGTACTTATGATCCCTCAGGGATTTAAATATTAGTTAAGAACAGAATGAACCGTCTGGGACGGCACCTAATTGTCGTAATTATTATTAATATTATTATTATCATTATTATTATTATTGTTGCTGTTGTTGCTAATATTACTATTATTATTATTATTATTATTATTATTATTATTATTATTATTATTATTATTATTATTATTATTATTATTATTATTATTATTATTATTATTATTATTATTGGCCGTTTGTGAGGCGCCCTTGTAGCGGTATGGCCGCGTTACGGCGCCATATAAATTGTCGTTATTATTATTATTATTATTATTATTTTTTTTTTTTTTTTTGCCCCGAGGTACTTATGATCCCTCAGGGACTTACACCCTAATGCTAAGATAAAAACATCTGGAACGGCACCTAGTCGTCGTTGAAATCCAGTGCGGGAAGTGTCTTATTATTATTATAATTATTATTATTATTATTATTATTATTATTATTATTATTATTATTATTATTATTATTATTATTATTATTATTATTATTATTATTATATAATCCGCTGATGATCTTTGGAGCAACCAATGAACTTAGTTCAGGCATAATAAACAATAGCCTACCATCCGCACACAATTTAGCCTGGAAGTATGACATGCGCATTGCGCAGGCATATATATAATATTATGTATTATATGCATATATGCCTATATATATATATATATATATAGAGAGAGAGAGAGAGAGAGAGAGAGAGAGAGAGATATTGGCAGGAGGATGCGTCCTTCATTATTTTTCCCCTGGAGAATCATGACGTCGTAGTCGTCGTCTTCCCAAGGGAGGAATTGTCTTCCGAGACACAGTGAAGAAGGAGGAGGAGAAGGAGATGAAGATGGAGGAGGAGGAGAAGGAGGAACAGGAGCAGGACCAGAAGGAGGGGAAGTAGGAGAAGGGATGCCACGTTTATCTTCTCCCATCTTTTCCAGAATCGTCGTCTGGGGAGGAACAAAGGAGAGGGATCTTTAACTCTCTGCTTATTGCCCGGTCAGCGTTTGTCCAAATCATCGCTGCTTCGATTGACAGCATCCGGGTCTTCATGTCCTATACGATGACTGATTAAATAAGACGAACTTCTCATCTCTCGTCTCTTCTATTTCTCCGTCTATTCCTCCCTCTTGTCCTCCCTCTATTCCACTCTCTATTCCTCCCTCCATTCCTCCCTATATTCCTCCCTCTATTCCACTCTCTATTTCTCCCTCTGTTCCTCCGTCTATTCCTTCCTCCACTCCTTCCTCTATTTCTCCCTCTATTCCTCACTCCATTCCTCCCTCTATTCCTCTCTCTGTTCCTCCCTCTATTCCTCCCTCTATTCCTCCCTCTATTCCTTCCTCTATTCCTCCGTATATTCCTCCGTATATTCCTCCGTCTATTCCACTCTCTATTCTTCCCTCTTGTCCTCCCTCTGTTCCTCCTCTATTCCTCCCTTCATTTCTCCCTCTGTTCCTCACTCTATTCCTCCGTCTATTCCTTCTTATATTCCTCCCTCTGTTCCTCCCTCTATTCCGCCGCCTATTCCTCCCTCTATTTCTCCCTCTGTTCCTCACTCTATTCCTCCGTCTATTCCTCCTTATATTCCTTCCTCTGTTCCTCCCTCTACTTCGCCGCCTATTCCTCCCTCTATTCCTCCCTCCATTTCTCCCTCTGTTCCTCCGTTTATTCCTTCTTCTATTCCTTCTTCTATTCCCCCTCTATTCCTCTCTCTGTTCCTCCCTCTATTCCGCCGCCTATTCCTCCCTCTGTTCCTCACTCTATTCCTCCGTCTATTCCTCCTTATATTCCTCCCTCTGTTCCTCCCTCTACTCCGCCGCCTATTCCTCCCTCTATTCCTCCCTCCATTTCTCCCTCTGTTCCTCCGTCTATTCCTTCTTCTATTCCTTCTTCTATTTCCCCCCTCTATTCCTCCCTCTGTTCCTCACTCTATTCCTCCGTCTTATTGGCTTGCTTCAGTCCATCCCTCTGCTTAGCTCTCAATACTTTGATTGAATCAATGAATGGACAAATAAAAGAAGAAAAGATGTATTGATAGTTGGATGGATGGATGGATGAATGGATGGATGAACGAAGGAGATGAGACGATAAAGGGATGAAAAACAAACGGATGAAACTATATTCTGTATACTAACTGTTAGTCTTCTCATCCTGAATTCTAGCACAGAGGTGTTAAAGAACAAGTTCATAGATCAGTTCTAGCGCGCCGTTGATGTGATGTTTTCTAACTTTTCTGGCCTTAGAGTCTTGCCTAAACACTATACAACTTCAGAATAAAAGTTCAAATTTGCACTTTTGAGGCTTAATGAGTGCTGTTCATTAAGACATTAACTGATAAGGACGATTAAAATAAAATCCGCATTATTATTAAGCCATTTTCATCAAATTGCATGCATGCTTTTAAATACACCAGTTTCGATTTAGTCTTATACGAAGCGTTTCCGGGGATCCATGGGGCACCTTGGTCCACCAATTGCTGGAAAATATTGCCACTGTCACATCTCTGTTCCAACTGTTCATCACTGTCTCGCCCTTCAGTGGGTTCTTCGGAACAGGTGCAGCTCAGCGAGCCTTCTTCGCTTCCACAGGCTTCAGGGAGACGGTGTCCAAAAGTAGGTACTTGGCCACGGCTGACAACAGAGGCCAGTGGCGTAGCTACTAGCCATCCTTTCATGAACCCGTGTGCAGGGGTCCCGCATGGGCCTCCGTTTGACCCTGTTCGGCCTGTAGCCTTGCGGGGTTTTTTTCAATAAAAATACAATAATTAATAAGTTAATGATCTCTGTGTGCTCGTGTGTCATGTACAACCTGCACACATGATGGAGGCCCATGGAAAGTCATCTAGTTAGTAGAGGGACAAGACTGTACGGACGGACGGACGAAGCTGGACGGGTCGTGCAGCGTGGGCGACGGTTAAGGGAGGCGGCGTCCCCCTCAGTGGAAGAGGCGGCGGCGGCGGCGACGACGGTCGGGTCCTTCTTCATCGGCGAGTGGGACGAGGAAGGGGGAGGGCGGATCAGTCGTCATCGATCCATCAACCGGATCTGGACAGGACGGGATCAAGCGCAACGGAAGAGAGCCATTCATAACCATTAGAACGAACGACGGAGTCTCCATGCAAATCACATCCAACCGTCCCACTCCACACCCCCCCCATCCCACCAACCCATCCACCCACCCATCCACCCTTCCGCCAGAGAGAATATACGCCGCCGCCTCACAAAACGGCTAAACGACGAGTCACGTGACACGACTGTCGCCGCGCGGCATTGAGTCGATCACGTGGTGCCCTACTCTAGAGGAGCGACTCTCATTCTCATGTCTTTGTTTTACGACGGTGCTGCTGCTGTGGCGGAAAATGGATGAACGATTGTTGAGAGCATTGTTCAGATCACGTGGTCTACCACTACCACGTCTATTGCAATACAGGTCTGTGAATCGTGGCTTCGTATTATACTGATTGCCCACTACACCGGCCGCCGGCGAAAAAGCACCGACAAATCGACAATCACGTGATCACGCGCCGACGCATTGTTCATGTCACGTGGCCTGCTGCTCTAGACGCTCTTCATGTCTGTGTTTTATCGAGCTGCACTTGTCAACAGGCGCTACGAGAGTATGCGACAGACATTTGGGTTTCCAGCGGAGTAGGACATCCGGCGGTCCTTCACTTGCTCCGTTTTCTTCAGAGTCTGCATTTCTACCAAGTCAACGAAGATGGGCATTTCCTCCTCTTCGTTGTCCTCGTCCTCCTCATCCTCGTCGTCCTCATCCTCGTCGTCCTCGTCCTATTTCCTTTATCCTCCACCTCCCCATAATGATACAGCCACTGCTTACATGGCACTGTCCTTAAAAGACTAAACGTCGAGCCGTGAGATATGATACTACTGCATGTTCGCATTGTTCTGCTTTAAGTACTAAGAATTCGTCGCTCATTGCCCGCATAGGCCTACTTGCTGATCATCATTTCACTCAGCAGACTTAGATTTCTGTTAGGTTGGACACATTAGGAAGGAATTTCACCAAGAACACAGAGTTACTCGAATGCCGATGTTTAGGTTTGTCAGATCCTTCCCCAGGACTCTCGACCAAATTGTCATTTAGGTCCCTCGCGCATTTCTTCATTGAGGTCCATATTGCTCTCTCCTAAAAAAAGCTGTGTGCATTTGTGAACTGTGGCAATAACTATTGATATTGTCGTTGTGCCAGATATGGCCGCCATTTTCTAAATTATTTGTTCATGTATGTGATCACAGTAGCCTACATGTCTGAGGCGCCACATGTCAATGATGTCATGTCAAAGCTGTCAGACCGTCATTTAGAACCGATATGGTCGTCTTTGTCATGTAACTGTAGAGAAATTTATGCTGGCAGCACATAAAACAACAGAGCAATTGCTATAGGTATAATTAATGCAATGCCCTACTTACGTACATGTGGGTTACAATCGCTTACTTTCCAGTATGTGCGCCTTGCCTTTTAATTCTTGCTCATATACATTCTAACTTACTTATGCCTATACCTACTCTCTATAGCTATGGGCCTATAGCTAAGCTGCTTGTTTGCTCACCAACTCGTTGCGAGCCATTCCTAAGCTCGTAAGTCTTTGGCGCACACGTCATCATCATATACGTCATCATCATCATACGTCATCATCATACGTCATCATCATCATACGTCATCATCATACGTCATCATATGTCAGAATGATGGCTTTGGCCGTCATATCCCGGGTATTATAATTCAATAACTGAAGTAATATATTAGATCTGCAGGGGGAGGAGTGCCGAGTGTTGGGGCCACGCGCTCTTTTCCCTAATCGCCATTTCGCAGTCTATCGACGAAGACAGCCTCAGTCGAAGATGAGATTTTCCACGTCCGATAACACATCACCGCTTAAATACCGGTTGACGTGTATGTCAACGGCCGTCAACCGGTAACCCCCGCTCCCCTTGCCCCCGACCCCCCCCCCCCCCCACTCTCTTACAGCCAGATGACAGCAACGGCGGATGGTCGTCTACACCCTTCAGGTTTATTTCTGGTAGATTCATCCGTCAGAACAGAAGAGAGGGGGCTTCGCGGACATTATTTTTAGGCGCATTTCTGGACTCGGAGCTGACCGCGGAGGAATTTCATCGGATTCGTCGAGTTGACAAAGTAGTGCGTAATTTGGTCGTGTGAGCAGACGATGTCCAGTTATTATTATTATTCAGACCAATTTGTATTTACACGAATTCAGATTGACACGTGGTCGACATTCAGAGTCGTCGCGACTGTCTCTGGGTCTTACAGTATTCTAAACATGCCATGGAGTGCACAAAGTTTGTTTGTTTATGTTTGCTTGCATGTGCACTTGTTATAGCGCCCCTTCAAGCTGTCTATTCAGTGGCGCTCCCGGCGCAGAGTGTAGAGCGGACACTGCATCGGAGTTTCACGCCGAAGCGCTGAGCAATTGCGAGTGAAGGACTTGCCCAAGGTCCCTACGCGGCGAATTGAGGTGGATTCGAACCTCGAACCTTCCGGTTTCAAGGCAACGACGCCACCACTACACCACCGCGCCCCACAAAATAGCCTACATGTTAAGATTTATTGTATTAGCCTAACCATTAGCGTATCTTAACCAGACAAAGTGTTGCTAACGAATCTTAGATTAAGTTTGGTCCCATGACACGTGACTTGGCATAGTAAAATATTTTGGACAGCTAAACAAACTCCGTAATGCCGTTAAACTCGTTCGGAATTTGTAATTTGTTTGCATTGACTTCCTTCTGTCATCGATATCCTTCTGGTCTCTACCACTTGCTCCTTTCATACTATAAGCCTAGTAGCCTACCACTTCATCGTCTGAACGTTAATAGGTTAGCACCGGGAAGAAGCGTTTCAACCCGCAGACCGCCGTAGTATAGCTGTTCCGCCCCTCTGATCATATGGTAACTCGACCCGGACCACCTTTGGACTACTCTTACGGACAGCCCTTTTGACTTAACGCAGCGCTCGTGAATACGCTGGTGCCCCGGGCGTGGCTTTCGAGTGGCGCTTTAGAAGTCTCGAGTTTACGATTACGATTAACATGTCAAACACCAAACCCTATAATTCCGGTACCGTAAATCTTGTCCTTCGAAGAAAGTGGGCGCTTTAAATGGCCGACATACGCGTTTGTTTACATCTTTGTAAGTGTGGATCTAATCTGTTTTGGGTAGCTGCATATTTAAATGATTAAAAACTCTGGAAAAGGTATGCGACTGTGATGTCGTTACGTCGCCTTTCTGTGAAGAATCGAGAGTAAAGGAAGAATTGATTAACTGGATCATCTATTAAAAAATATCGGTACATCGATTATCTTTAGTTATGCTAATCCGAGCAGAGATGGATGGACGGATGAATGGATGACATGATGGATGGATTGATGGATGTATGGATGAACGGATGAATATGGATGACATGATGGATGGGTGGATGTATGGATGTATGGATGACATGATGGATGGATGGATGGACGGACTGACTTATGGGTGGAAGGATAGATGGAAGGATGAATGAATGGCATGGAATGCATGAAAATTGTATGATCACTGGTGTATGGATGTACGGCGGACACATGGGCGCCCGCACATAGGGGCAAGGGGGGGGCACTTGCCCCCCCTGGAAAACTGAAACATATTTTTCTGACTACTACTTTTGAGGTTTATGAAATTCCTTCCCATTGAAATACTAATGTTACGAGTGATACACTTCAGTGAAAGTCAGAAATTTAAGTAATAAAATTAATCTCTTTAGAAATAAAGAAGCTCTTAATTTTCCGCCTTGCATTTTTTCAAGCTCTTGCTGAAAACGATAACAATGACTTTTAACCCTCCCGTACGTGGGTGCCCATACAAATAGTATTCCTATCGATTATGGCCTACTTGTCTGGAATCTCGCTGTGGGCTAATGCAATTTTTCACAACTACGCAAAAATTAATTATCAATAAATTGCACTAATGTAAAAATTTGAAATTTATCAGCAGCCAATTTAAATTAAGTAATGGAGATCTACATAATCACCAGCGTTATATATGGAATCAAGTCTGCTTTAAGTCAGGCTGCATTTTGTCCATTTTGCATGCTGTCAGCTAGTACAGAATTTAGGTAGGTCAAGATGTAGTTGTAAACTTGGTAATTGGCTCTGTTTATCACGCCTCGAGATTTTCTCCCAAAACCAACATCTCCTCTGTTCAAAAGAGTTGATACCCCATTCTTCTGATCCTCGGGATCCTCCACCTTCCTAAACGACACCTGCAATAACATCTGACCCTCTGGATACTGCATGACTCAGACCTCTTTCTTGACTACCCTTTGAACAGCCTGTTGACCCGATGCAGCGCTTCTGAATAAGCTGGTGCCCTACAATTGACTTTGGAGTGGCACTTTAGAAGTTTAGAAATTGCGATTAAAATATAGAAGTAACTTAATGGAGCACTTGCCCCTTAAAAACTGATACCTGTTTTTCGTTCATTTATTCATTCATTCATTATATAGCGCCCCTTCAAAAACCTACTTCTTAACATTCTACTTTTGATTTTTAATAAATAGCCTATCTTCGCTCTAAGAAAACTATTCGTATTGAAAATGATATACGTCTACACCAAAAATACCCATATTCTCACTTTCCAGCTTTGCAATTTTTAAGCTCTTGCGACTTGGAAATTTAACCGTGACCAACTTAAAAATTTTGCCCCCCCTGCAAAAATTTCTGCGGGCGCCCATGGGCGGACAGACGGATGAATGGATTGATCGTTGAAAGTGACGTGGCCTAACATCAAGCTCTATAATACAGAACGATTTAATTATTAGACCGAGATAATTCTGTCTGATGACAAAGGTGTCATACAGCATGTCTGCCTTCAGTTCAATCAGTTGATGCGACTTTGGGTGAATTTTTCGAATAGGGTCATGTTCGAATTCTCCGAGCCGTGCAGTCCAAGGCGTATAGAGCAGGCTGTTTAAGGCTTGTAGCTCAGACTAAGACGTATATTGTACACTAAGGCGTATAGGCTATAGCGCAGACTGAGTAGTGTAACGCAGACTAAGGCGTGTAGCGCAGACTTAGGCGTGTAGCGCAGACCAAGGAGTGTAGCGCATACTAAGGCCTGTTGCGCAGACTAAATCGTGTAGCCGCCGTAGCGCAAACTAAGGCCTATTGCGCAGACTAAATCGTTTAGCCGCTGTAGCGAAGACTAAGGCGTGTGCCAGGGTTTTCTTAGCACGGCTCGAGTGGCCGTCAATCTGGAGGAAAGATGCGAGCTGCTTTTAGCGGCATGCATGTCACCATCATCATCTATCTTGGACGCAATTACGGACCTGGAACACCGAGAGCAGCGTTAACTGCCAACCGTGTTGGATGGGTTTTCGTTGGTATAGGGGTCTACGTGTCGGCTGAAGTCTGCTATATAGCGGCGTAGTCTTGCTCAGCTTTGTTTCTGGCCTGTATACCAGATAGATGGATGGATGGACGAACATACGAACAGATGGATGGGTTTGTGGATGGATGAATAGATGGGTGGATGGATGTGTGAATAGTTGGATGGCCGCATAGATGGATGGATGGATGAATGAATAGATGGGTGGGTGGATGAATAGACGGATGGATGAGTGAATAGATGGATGATTTATTGAATGAATAGTTGGATGGACGGACGAATGGATGCTGTCCTACATTTTTCTGTGCAATAAAGAATAAATTCCAGTTAGAGTTTAATATTATTAAAAAGAAGTCAATGTGATGTAAACGAATATTCTTCCGATGTAATTATAAGCTACTCTGTGTCCATGACCTCGTGTTATACTTCAATCCACCTCAAGCCGCCGCGAAGGGACTCTGAGCTTGTCATTCACTCGCAATTGCTCATTCGTTTCGACGTGAAAGTCTGATTCAGTGTCTGCTCTGTAGTCGGGAGCGCCTCTGAGAAATCCTGAAGATAAGCTATATAGCAAGTGATCATACATAGACCCATAAGACCCTTCTGTTGGAATTTAACTCAGTCTGGTGACTGTGGCATGCGCACAAGACCTGGTCGACTGCTAGTGTACCTAGCCACGAAGACAACTCCCTCTGTGGAACCATGGGCGCCCGCAGAAATTTTTGCAGGAGGAGCAAAACACAATGGCCACGGTCAATTTTTTTAGCAAGAGCTTGAAAATGCAAAACAGAAAAATAAGAACATGATTATTTTTCACAGAGGTTTCCAATGTCAATTTCTCAGTTTCACGTTGTGTAGAACTAGTAAAATTAGCGCACTAGTGCGAAGGAATTTATAGTTTAAAAAATAGGAAATCGACTTTCCAGGGGGGGCAAGTGCCCCTCTTGCCCCTATGTGCGGGCGCCCATTTGTGGAACAATTGCCAAGAAAGGTCATCGGCAATTGAAATAATAATTATTCTCTTGTCATTTTCACTGCTTGACCATCTGGTAATTTTATTCGTCCACTAGTTCTTTTAGAAATTCAAATTCGCGCCATTGAATATTCAAGAAATATTTTGCTAAGGCGTTGTACACTTATAGGCCTACTTCTACAAATATAGGCTAGTTGTTTACAAACTGTCATTGCTTGATGCAGTTTAGCCTACATGCTTCACAGTGTGTCTGCTCTGCTGCATGGTCTGCATGATTGTGTCAAGAAACATCCATCCGTCTCAAGACAGTACATTGTACACGAGATCCCTGACACCATCCAGTCACCTTTGCTTGACCGATTTCTGATCCCATTGCCATTTATCATTCCAAACGTTACTTATTTGACAATCCTGGTGTTGTATTTAATTCTGCAAAAATGCCTGTATGATTTTGTTGTACATTGAATCTGTGGCCGAATTTGATACAGTATCCAATTCTGTGAACTTAGCAAAGATTGCAGAGGTAACGCAATTTCAGCTGTAAGAGCCTACTGAAACCTACTTAACGCTGTTCTTCCTTTGGCAGAAAGAAGGCAAATCTCTAACGGTCCTTTCCTTCTATGGGTACGTGTCAAGGGTTGTCAGAAAATATATTGACGACAACCTCGATGATTGCGTACAGCCTTACGTAATGTGCCAACTCGAGATGAAAGACAATTAACCTCCCACCGAATCTGACCATATTTTTCAATCACAGCGTCATCTTCGCAGATCGTCAGTTGAATTACGATGTTAAATTGACATGCGACGGTCAATCAGAGAAGAGAACTGACGTCACACCACATAAACACGCGCCCTCTATTGATTACTTGATCATCACGCGATCGCTTTATGCTGCGTTCGATAGATGGAGACACTTAACTGATTCAACGCTTGCAGAGTCTCACGGGTCCGAGGAGCCAGCAGACAGCTGCAGCTGTAGTTCCTTTCGAATCGGTAATCTTTCCATTAGAGGAGAAATGATTGAATTTTCCCCCAATCCACAGCACTGCATGACTTTGAATATTTATATATATATAATATATATACTATATAATGTACCGAGAGGAGTGGAGAGACTGCGTTGCCCGATGTGCAGTTCTGCACGGGATGGACTAAGTAACTAAGTAAGTAAATATAATGTATATAATATAGTATATATATAATATTATATAAAGACGCAAATACTATATATATACGTCTTTTATTCAAGAAAATTAGGTTGACATACCGCAACTTATTACATGAAGAAGGAAACGAAAAGTGGATCACACAATCAGTTTACTCAAGATTCTATAGGTTTCTTCTTCTTATGGTTCTCTGCCACTAGGCAGGTTCGGCTGTCCAATGTCGCCACTCCTCGAGCACTCCTCCCTCCGCTGGGCTTCTCTTTTAGTTGTTGGTATCCAATCCTTGTCATCATCGTGTCCAACAACATCTGTCGTGGTCTTCCTCTTGTTCTTGGCAGAAATTTTACTCGTTACAAGAGCTAACTGTGCGAACATTTCTGAAGAGTATAGCTGAGAGATGAATTTAAAGTAATCTTTTATCGTCTAAGTTTAATGGGCAGTTCAAAGAATGTATAGGCCTACTATATGCATATCGGTCCAGAGGCGGGAAGGTATAGGCCTGTGTATCCTGTCCTTTTCACTCTTTATCTGTTCCTGTGTTTTGATCAGGCTGTCTATATTTCTCTCGCTTTCCAACAGTAGGCCTACAATGTATAATCATATAGACCCGCTTAGCTTATCGACCACAACTGCATGTCAGAACCACCTTGTCTCTGCCATCTATCTACCCTGTCGCTCCCTTCCCAATCCTCTATCTGAAGTCTTTCATCTCACTCTGATTTTGAAGGTAGGACTATCACACTGCGAGCATGAATTTGAAACTTCCTCTAACTCAGGATTGATAAGCAAGAAAGAAACAGTTTCACAATCAAATCTACACCAGTTAAAGCTTCAGGCCAAAACGATCGAGTTTTAGCATAATTTAATTCACCAAATTCTAAGCAATAATTGTCAGCTGATCTTTCTCTATTAGACCTATAAGGCCAGGGCTGGTCGACGTGGTCGTACTATTAGTTCACGGATGCAATATATTATACAGTGATATATGCCTATAATTATACATATAATGATTGACGAAGAGTCGCAGTTGGTTGTCTTTTTAAAACCGAATCTTTGTTGAAACAGCCCCATTCTCAAACCGTGAGCAACGCAGCAAATCCAAACTACATTGTACCAATCGTTCACATCATCATTGTTAGACTTGAATCCACACTAAATGTGCCAACATAGCATCATTGTTAGATCTGAATAGTGAGGCGCGGTGGTGTAGTGGTGGGTTCAGTGCCTTGGAACCGGATTTTTCCAAGTTCGAATCCAGCTCAAGCCGCCGCGTAGGGACCTTGAGCAAGTCCTTCGCTCGCAATTACCTTGTGCACTTTGGCGTGAAACTCGCGGATGCAGTGTCTGCGATGTAGTCGGGAGCGCCCCTGAGTAGATAGCTTGAAAGGACGCTTCAGCAATGCGAGAAATAATATAAAAAAGTTAAAAATTTTGTTTAAAGATTGGAACTAAGACCTATATGTGTCAACATAGACCTATCATCATTGTTTAAAGATTGGAACTCAAACCTATGTGTGTCAACATAGGCCTGTCATCATTGTTTAAAGATTGGAACTCAAACCTATATGTGTCAACATAGGCCTATCATCATTGCAAGATGTGAATGGAGAAATGGAACTGCAAACAACGACTACCGGAAACGATCGCTTTCTCAAACAGAGCAGAGGTAAATGACAAGATCTGGATCTTCAATGTTCACACTCAAGTGTCACGTTATCAGGCAGTATAGATTCTAATTCACTGAGTCACTCTCAGTCTCCTCAGATTTAACGAGGACCTTGCGGCAAGAATATCGCCAATGCCTATGAAAAAACTAAGCATGGCATGCATAATCAGACGCATATAAACGGAGCCGATAAATAAACTGACATATAAATTGATGGCAAATCGTTGATCAATTAATTCTAAGTCCTGAGTCGATTCCGTGAGCTTCATGTCAGCCGCTTTCTAGAACAGTCGTCGGGGTTGCGCGACAACTTGATCGCATGAAAAATCCATCATGATACACTACACCACAGTTGATTGATTCTTTTTCATTCCGAAAGGTGTAACCAATCCTTGGTCGTTTTTAGCGTAGGCGTACGGTGTACGGACATTTGAACGGTGGTCATTTGAACGGACGACACTTGAACGGCGACACTTTAACGGGCGATATTAGAACGCGCCGACAATAGAACAGGCGACACTTAACCGGAACGTCATATTAACGGGCCGACTTATGAACAATTCACAAGATGCGGCGCTGTAGGCCTAGGGTTTTGACTGAATGTTGGGCGCGACATTTGGTGACACTGAATATTAGAGAAAATTATGCAAAGTTTTTAATTTAGGTGTGAAACATAGTTTTTTTTACATGTGTGACATGGCATTAATGCATGGATGTAGCCCCAAAAGGTAAAACGACGCTCATACCTCGAAATTATGATTATTTGATAGAAAAGCAATACAAGAGAGGCAGAATATCATGGCGATGTCGAATGTACAAAATGATTCAGATGCAAAGCTCGACTTGTAACCACAGACGGCCAGATGGTCAGCGAAAGACAAATGGAACACACGCAATCTGGAAACTTTTTCGATAGCAAGGAAAGCCACAGGGGAAATGAAGCAATAATTATAGTTGCCACTCGCCAGCTACGGCAAGTCAGAAATTTTGATAAAATAATTATTTAAACTCAGTTGCCAATTTGTCACACAACCAGACATTGAATTTGGTAGGCTTACATGTCCAAGACAGCAAATGCTCGATTGCTTATTAAAATTTACGCCTACAAACTTCATCGATCAAGTGTCCTCCGGTCATCTGTCGCCCGATCAACTGTCCAGCCGTTCAATAGTCTCGGCGGTCATCTGTCGCCCGTTCTACTGTCGCCGTTCTAGTGTCGCGCGTTCTTTTGTCGTCCGTTCAAATGTCATGTAACCAGGCGTACTTGTGTGTCTTGTTCTTGGCAGCGTTTCAATAATTATAGCTACTCGTTCATTTATTTAGTAATTGTTTGATTTCTTCTAAAAAAAAACTTCCATTCGTTTCCAAAGTTCAAGATCCTGGTATACATCTTGTTAGGGTTTAGCGAAGTCTAGTGTGGGCTGTATAAGTTAAGCCAGTGCATGGTGGAAATGATGCACACTGTGCGATATCAAATGATGAAGTAGACAGTGTGAGAATTGTGGAAAAATAACTGGGGGGGTTGAACCATTATCCACCTAGAATTAGGGTGTGAAAAACAGACTTTACCATGGGGCTCCAAGAAAGACTGGGGGGGTTGAAACCCCCAACCCTCCCGGCAATTCTCACCTTGGAAGTAGTTTAACTAAATCGTTCAAGGAGCACGTTATAGCCTACTATCATAGTTTAGGGAAAGATGACAAATCAAATCATGAATTTTTTCAACTGTCCCAGACTAATTCAATGAAGAACAGAATAACTTAGAACCGTTTCACTGAAGCTAAGAGGATACTTGCTACTTGTGCTTTATACTGGACAGGTTTAGAACCGACAGGTTGTATTGTAATAACAATGCACAGTATGCACCAAATTTAAGTAAGACATTTTTTAGACTCTCTGCAAAAATTTCCGAGAAACATAGAAATTCCGTTGGTAAATTCTCTACTCTTTCAGTCTTTCAGCAGCCTACAAATCGCCGTGGTGAACGTAGTAAACTCACAATTTGAGGTTGCAATTAGAGCTGGGAGTCGACCCCAAGCCCTCAATAAGTCGACCCCAGTCCACTTGATCATCACAAGCCGTACGTAGACCTAGGCTAATGACTATTACCACGTCATAAATTGACTTCAAGTCGAAAGTCGGTTATTTTTCTGCCTAGTCAGGTCAAGTCGTTTTGACTCCAAGAAGTCGACTTCAAGTCGACCTCAAGTCACTTTAGGGTCAAGTGGGGTCGGATTGGCTGTCCAAAGTCACTCCCAGGTCTAGTTGCAATGCGCTCATAACCTGATCATATCCATTTGTTTAGAGTATATCATCTCATTTTCCGTCTGATTTCGAAAACACATGTGTGCAAAAAAGCTATAAAATTTCCTCCTGAGGGAGGGATGTCATTCATGGGGAACTATTCCCCAGAAACGTCTTGATTAAACACTGTCACTTGATGACCAGTTTCGACCTGTATAATATATGAGGTACAACGCGTTGCCAGAAGCAGACAGGCAGACAATCACGTGATGAGTTGGAGAAGGAGATTTTTTTAAACAAGTAGAAATACAGAGAGTTCGAGGATTATGAAATAATCTAGACTGAAGAAAGAACGAGCAGCAGATCAGACAGACTTACAAAATCAGTGGCGTAGGCAAGGGGGGGTTTCGGGGGTTAAAACCTCCCCATTGGCTCCGAAAAAAAGGTTTTTTAAACGTTATTTTTCCGTTTAAGTAAGAAAAAATAGCAAAAAACAGGGTTTCCGGCCATAAACCCCCCCCCATGAAAAATTCCTGGCTACGCCACTGTACAAAATTATTTTGATGAGCTTTAAAGAATTTCAAAAACGAAATTTCAAGCAAAGCAGTCTCATGTTTTTATTACAATTCAACCTCCTCATCATTTGAATCTTCTTTCCTAGCTGAATTTTATGACCCATAAGACGATCGTGGCGATGACCTGATATGCAACGATGGATGGTACGGTGCTGGCTGGGCTGCCACTTGGTGGACAATACTTAGCGTATTGCGGATACAAACGGCATTGGAGTTGTCTAACGTCTCTGAAAGAAAAAACATTGTAGAGCATTTTAGGATTTTACTCATATAAGAGGAAATCTGGTCTGAGAAATTAAAGATGACACATACAGAATTAAACGGCGTTTGCATAGAATGGTCTTGCGACTTTTGTATCCAGAATACACAAATTGATAATGATATTGCGATTGTTAGAGCAAAGTAGGCTACATAAATAATAATAATAATAATAATAATAATAATAATAATAATAATAATAATAATAATAATAATAATAATAATAATAATAATAAGAAGAAGAAGAAGAAGAAGAAAAAACATTGTAGAGCAAGGCATCTTTGCTACGCCTGATCTTGACGAGTTCTAGCCGTTTCAGAATGCATTTGTTTACATCTCCGGAGAATTTTTTGAAATCCCGAGGGATCTGAGATACCTCGGGTAAAAAATATAATAATAATAATAATAATAAAATAATAACAATAAAATAATAAAAAATAGTGATGATAATAATGATGATAATGATAGTAATAATAGTAATAATAGGCCTAATAATAATAATAGCCACACCATACATCACATCAACATATCATAATTATCATATATTCCGAATTGTCGTGTGAAAACAAATTTGTAGGTGCGTTTCTAATAAGATAGGCCCACGGCTAGAATGCCATAGGGTCTATTGATGAGCCAGCGTAGCCTACGTAGGACAGAAATGACTAAATAGGCTAAATTAACTGATAGGCCTTTGAAGCATGCAATCATGGGGCCTGTGTTTCAAGTATCAGCGCTGCATGATGCCTAACCACCTTTTATATTCGCTAAACAAATTCTAAACTTCAAGTTTAAGTAGGCCTATTTGTTCCGAAACATATGTAGGCTTAAACTTATACGCATAGAGTAAGCAGACTGTCCGTTTAGTAACTGAGACAAGATGAATTTATGAATTGATGATCATATAAAATTATGTTGTCATTCAATTGGATTAAAATGGACTTACGGCGGATCTTCGATGCACTCAAATTCAATGTATTTTGAATTGACGGTGTTTTTAAGTTCAACCAATGTTACAGTGTAACAGGATTCTCTGAAATAAATCACAGCTTCACAGTGCAGACTGATGCCAAGTCTTAGATGCGGCCTTGTAACGCTGCAGAGTTATAGGCTTATAATGATTATGACGGTAGATTGGCAAATCTTAGCACTGCTTATCACTTTTCTGAGACCTTTATTATAAAACACCCATTTCTATTACCATAACACACAAGGTACAGCAGGGATTTTTTAAAGTGCAATTGTACACAAAATGTGCAGTTGTCAATGAATTTGCACAGTTGTAAAAGCAAACTTGTGCAGTGAAAATCATGAAAAAGGGTAACTGTCAACCGATTTGGGGTAGGCCTAAATTACCACGAAGGACCGGAATGGAACGAAGGGTTTTGTTTGTGAGAATTGATAATGAATTATAAGTAATGCGCCTTATGTATAGAGCTCACACTGTATCTCTATTCTACAGCCTAAAAATATTACCTTTCGAGTGCATAAATAAATTTCAAGTAGGTTTATTTATGTATAAACTTCAGGTGCATCAGATACCTACTAATTTTGACTACTGGTTTTGTGAAACTCAGATGTCCATGACCACTATACGCGTTCAGCCATGAACTACCATCAGCGAAGGGTACGCACCACTGCTAGGCAACACAGCATTAGAATAAATTTATTATATGGTCCACTGCTATGGAACTCACTGCCTAATGACCTTAAACACGTATACCCACTGTTTATCAAATCAAACGGAAATTCAAAGGTTACCTTTTGGCTGCACTTGTTTGAGGTATCTTATTGTTGCCTGCATGATGTACTTGCACAATACATGCATTACTACATGTATGTTTACTATGTTCAAATATGCACTGCATGAATTGTCTATGATTGTTTCTGTTTAGTGTGCTTTTTACTCATCTTGAGAGAAGCTTTAAGCTCCCAATAAAAATCAACTGTTGACATTTTATATTACACTATGAAGATATAATGGTGACCATCAATGAATAATAATTATTGATAAA
Organism: Lumbricus terrestris; assembly: GCA_949752735.1. Classification (NCBI taxonomy): domain Eukaryota; kingdom Metazoa; phylum Annelida; class Clitellata; order Crassiclitellata; family Lumbricidae; genus Lumbricus; species Lumbricus terrestris. The sequence goes on from OX457040.1 coordinate 49,050,282, forward strand.
TTACTGATGCAAATAGGGAATCCTGTCTCGCCGAACCATAAATTATGTTCCTTTGGGTTTAACTATTGACAGCCTGCATACGAATTTGTAAACTGTACGTTTGTATTACTTTGTGGTGGTGGTCAATAAAGAAGATTGATTGATTGATTGAAATTTTCTGCTGCGTTACATCTTCCACTTACATTGAGCTGTCGTTTACAATCATTCCTAAACTGTTACATTTATTAAACTGAACCTTCAGTGTTGGTTGAATGCATAATACGACTACCTGTTTGGTCCGCCTGGATTGTGGACAAGAATCACTTTCATTCTTATTATAGACGGATTGTGCATCGTTGGAACTTCCACTGTGTAGAAAATGCTGCAAAATCATCATCTTATTCGTCATGATTATAGTTAGTTGATCGGCTCTGCATTATTATTATTCACTTTCTCGCACTCTTCAGAACCGATAGGTATACCCGTAAGCTGTCATTTCGTTCTTTCAGCCATAAGCATCCGTTTAAGATTAGTTTGCCATAATGCTACTCAGAACAATGCAGCACAGTTGTATGTTTGGTTTGTACTCTTTACAGTATTCAGATTTCAGAAGTGAATGCACGATCAAGTGACAAAGCATCAATACGTAGCTGAATATTGAGCATCAAGGACTTGCTTAAGGGTTCTACATCATATCCACCTCAATGGGGTGGGGCTCGAATCCGTATTATTTGCGTTCTTTGACTGATTGTTCTAACCAACCATGCAGCAACTGAAATCCACTACAATGTTCAATGGAAGCTAAAATGATACGAAATAATTCATTGCAGTGTCCTTAGTGTCCTAATAGCAGCTAGTGTCCTAATGTATATATACAATTATATATGTGTAATACGTACGTACGTATGTATATAAGCATGTATGTATGTATGCATGTATGTATGTTTGTATATAATGTATGCATGTATGTATGTATGCACGTATGTATGAATGTATGTATGTACATAATGTATGTATGTATGTATGTATGTATGCATATATGTATGTATGTATGAGATCACGAGCCATAATAAAACTTAGTGTTATTAGGTCAAGAGCCCTAATAACACTAAAGCCACTAAAGCAGATATCGGGAAGATAAATATAGGCTAGGCAGGATCACAATATTCTAGCAGTCCTGCTGCACGTCGCTATGATGATATAATTATCCGAAATTAGCCTGATTATCCAGTTTGTGGAGCAGACCGATGATGTGTCAGGTGATTGCACGTTCGTTGGTGGGTTTTACCCTCAGCTTAATTAACGACATCGTATGAGAACGAGAGACCTGTCGACGATTTCAAAGATGATGATGATGATGATGAGAATATTGCGGGTCTAATTCAGTTCCTTTTCCTGATTGTCATTATCTCAACTCGACGATTGATTTTGTCTGGATGTGACATTTTAAACGCAGCTAGTGTCCTAATGTATATATACAATTATATATGTGTAATACGTACGTACGTATGTATATAAGCATGTATGTATGTATGCATGTATGTATGTTTGTATGTATGTATGTATGTATGTATGTATGTATGTATGTATGTATGTATGTATGTATGTATGTATGTATGTATGTATGTATGTATGTATGTATGTATGTATGTATGTATGTATGTATGTATGTATGTATGTATGTATGTATGCATTACATGCATGTATGGCTTGTATGCTGCATCAGTCCTGTTTCTTTTTTAAAACGATTATTTTGGACAATGTAGCCTACACACGTGTGATAGGGTCTGATTCTTCATTTTCCTTTCTGTCAGAAGTAGGCCTATAATTATAGGCTACTAGATGTTTTACCCGGCGTTGCCCGGGAAATTTGTGGTTTTTAACACTACGCCACCATCGTTGACCGCTAAATTTCGGGTTTTCGCCAACCCTCCACCCAACCCCGCTTTCCCAAAAAGCCAAACGTGATTCGCCCTTGCGGGGCGCTGCGGAAATTATTACTGGGCAAGTATGACGTCGTGCCGATTGTAGACTCTTTACTGATTATTGATGAAATCTGTGTTAAAATGCTATTGATTAAATCTGTCTTAAAACGCCAATAACTCGATTTCTAAAGTGAAATTTAGGGTTTTAAAGACTACTCCACTGTTGACCGCTAAATTTAGGGTTTTCGCCAACCCTCCACCCCACCCCGTTTACCCAAAAATCCAAACGTGACCCGCTCTTGCGGGGCGCTGCGGAAATTATTAATGGGTAAGTATGACGTCATGCCGACTGTATACTCTTAGCTAAATCGTAACGTGAGCGATTATAGATGAAATCTGTCTTAAAACGCTAATAACTCGATTTCTAAAATGAATTAAAAGCTGAAAATAGTCAATATGACCTTAAAGTTTGGGTAAGAATCAATTGGATATTTTTTTTAAACCGACGCTCTGTCATTTCCGAGCTTATTTTGCGGCGAAGAGTAAAAATCCGGACATATAAATAAACAAACATATGGAAGGACAAACTTTGAGAAATATATTAGAGATAATCTTCCTTCTTCCGTTTATTTGATTTGCTGTCAAGGTATCGTTGGCGGTCGTACACACACACACACACACACACACACACACACACACACACACACACACACACACACACACACACACACACACACACACACACACACACACACACACACACACACACACACACACACACACACACACACACACACACACACACACACACACACACACACACACACTTACACGCACATATATACACACACATGTAACACGTATAGCCTACTATACGCTTCCCTAATTAAGACATGTGGTAAAATTCGCTAGACAATGGTACTGATAATTCTTATTACGTTAGGCTACTCGCTGTATTCTAGCCTTTGGTCAAACACCTAGCAATATCAATCGATTATCTCTCCATGTCTATCGGGAAATCCTTTCTTTGCTTTTATTTGGCACTTTCCGCATTTTTTTGTTTCGTCAGTGAACCATGATCGTGTTTTACCCAATCTTCAATTGTTATACATGTCGGAATGAAACACAGGTGTGCACGAGTTCCTTAATTAAACGCTATATAGCCTAAAGAAATGTGCAAAGCGAATGCGATTACCTTTTACTCGTGAAAGCGCCGTCTGTTGAACCGTTGAGCATGGCTGTCACGTTTCCAGCCGCGAGACTTGCAAACTACGAGAAATGATGTTTTCAAATAAATTTGAAACATGACAATCAAAGGTAAACCGTGAGTATAGCCTACGCTAAACTTGGAAAACTCTGAGCGGGAGTCTTCAAAGAGTAGGCCTTACTCGCATCTGATGAAGTTCTGTTAGATGGGTCGATCGATTCAGAAGTAAACTATATGGATGTGGCCCGTGAGTTATGAGGCGCATTTTCAGGTCGGAAGAAAGCAGGGCCTAAAATATGACTGGAAGGTAATGGCACATAATTATTTCGAAATTTCAACGTCGTCCTGCCATAGGTGCAATCACGTCCTAAAAGTTGGGGGGGACCATAATGAATAACGTCCTAAAAGTTGGGAGGGACCATAATAATAAAGTTAGGGGACCACTCAGAAGTTGGGGGGACGCGTCCCGTGGGTCCCATAGGGTGGTTGCGCCTATGCGTCTTGCCACCTGTTTGGCCAGTACAGCCTGAAAAGCACTTCCTTTTTACACTTAAGGTACTGGAAGAAAGCATGGCCGGATCAATGCATGTTCAACATGTTCCGCCAAGCAGTGCGAGGATGAAGGGGCGCTATAGAAATAGATAAATAAATATAGTAACAGCTCAATTACCGTTCGCGAGTTCGCTTTCCAGAAAGACCTGACTGCTTCGTTTTCATTTGTACAGTTCTTGTAGTCGGGGCAACTGTCGTAGTCGAGATCTTTCTTCGAAGTATTCCAACACCAATTGAGATCGTTCAGGATGTATCCTTCAAGTAAATCAATTTGATTTTAAGGCATTATGGTCAGGAAATTGCAGAAGCAACTAATTGATATAACCTCTAAAAGCTTCGATAATGCTCAAGCGAATTTTTTTTATGGAATAACAGAATAATTGAGATAATGGTATAGTCATGGCCGGATTAACAAATGTGGGGCCCTGTTCAATGAAACTGTGGAACCCTAACCTTACAAAATAACGACAAAAGGACACGCAAAACATGTTATATTGAATGAATCGACATTTGTCAGCAATCAATTAGTTAATTTTTTTAAACATTCCAGTGTATATATACTGTTAATTAGGTCTATCCATCGATTATGGTTTAAGAATATTTGGGTGATGTATGGTGATACATTAATAATATTTCATAACCAGGTCATAGCCAGGGCACTCGTAAAGTAAACAGTGCATAAGCGTTTTATGCCGCAAATAAACTAATAAATTCTTGGCATGAAAAAAATTCTGGAAACTATATGGAAACTCTAATAATGGCCCTACACGTGTGTAAAAGTTGTATATAGGTCTAAATCAGAAGTACCATAGTAGTTTTCAAGTAACTGGCTAATTTGTTCCGAGAGTTTTTACTCGTTTTCATTAGGCCTATTAGAATCAACAATAATGAAAAATCCGATTTCATGTGTGAGGGCCTCTAAAGTGTGGAGCCCCTGTTCGGCCGAACATGTTGAACATGCCCTAATCCGGGCCTGGGTATAGCCTACTTTCAGCTGAAGCTGTCAATAGCCTGTCATCTTTGGCCACTAGCAGCTTTGTAATTGTAATTGTAATTGTAATTGAACACTTGTATAGCGCAGCTCACAGATTCAGTAGCGCTCCCGACCCAAAGTTAGCACTGTCGCTAACGAATAGTATAGTCTTCAGGCGCTTCCTAAACAGAGGGAGAGAGAGGCTGAGAAGCTCAAGACGTAGTTTATGTGGAAGACGGTTCCAGCAGGAGGGGCCAACATAGGCAAAGCTCCTGGACTGGGCAGTAGCCCCACGCATGCGAGGAACAACAAGGAGGCCATTTGCTGCCGAACGAAGGGCAGAGGGACCGGGGAAAGAGGAGACCTCAATACAGAAAGAACGGAGGTAAGAGGGAGCAACCCCAAGAAGAGAACTGCGCATAAGTGTCAAAATTTTGAACTCAATGCGTTGTGGTACAGGAAGCCAATGAAGAGTGTCCCGAATAAAGACTGAAATGTGGGAGAACTTGGGAAGACCAGCAATTAGGCGAGCAGCAGCATTGAGTATTATCTGAAGTTTAGAGAGGTTGAGAGAAGAAAGACCGGCGTATGAAGAGTTCCCAAAGTCAACCCTAGAGCAGATCAAGGCGTGAACAAGCGTCTTGATAGCTTGCGGGGAAAGTGAATGACGGATGGTACGTAGCTGGCGAAGATGATAGAGACATGTTCGCGAGACACGGTTAATATGGTCCGAGAAAGAAAGAATAGGGTCCAGAGTGAAGCCCAAGTCACGAACAGTGGAAGAGAAATGGATATCCGGAAACAAAGTGGAGAGGAGCTCCATGTCAATCTTAGCAAGCTGAGCTCTACCGCCAAGCCAGATGTATTGTGTTTTTCCGAATTCAGGCGAAGACGGTTAGAGGACATCCATTGGTCCAGCGCTGAGGTGGCATCAAGAATAGTGGCGACAAGTGAGGCAGCTGCACTGGACGAGCCATGAACAAATGCTTGCGTATCATCAGCATATTGATGAGCTTTAGGTATAATATCCCAAAATGTAATAATCCGTAATGTTCTCCATCAACAGTTGTCCTAACTTGTGACCAAATTGCTCATCTATAGATGAAAAACTAGGCCTAAATGTGCTCAATCATATACGTTGCTTACTTTATTTAACATCTATTCAAACATCAACAACATGACGGATGGTTGCCAGCTCATGACTTCGCAACTTTATTGCATTATTATTACTAAACTATTACTTCTGTGTATTATTTTACATATCCGACCTGTAACCTGATGCGGTATGTCACCTAGATTTGTCTTACTTTGAAATTAAACGAATATACAATACTGACACCCAACAATTTCATGTAAATTGCTAAATATTGATAAAACAATATAAATGCTTTTTTGATAGTCACAACCAGTTAGAGAGCCTTAATTGCTATTAGGCAACTTATAATAAAGTATACTGTCACTGTTCCAGGTACCTGATAGCAAAGCAAACTAACTGTGGCTCTTATGATCTAATCTTCGGATATTATTGCCATAGCTGAGCGAATAATTTGGTTTTCCGTGCCGTCTGTGTCCAAAAATGATAGTTTCCTGTCTTTTAAGCCTGTCTTATTTTTGATGAGCAAACGAAGATGAAAGCACAGACTTCAGTTGTTCAAACAGGCATGGGTGCAAACGTCCGTGAGCCCGACGAGTTTTAGGGACCTGGGCAGGATTGTTATGTATAGAAAGTTTATGGTTATTCTATGCCTGTTTAAATATAATTTCACCGACACTTAACTATGCATTCAGATTAAACTTCAGATTAACACACGAATAAAAGCGTTATTGCATACATAAAAATTAAAAATTTCACCGCAGGTTGTACCCGCACTTTTATTAGGCCTACTTCAGTTTGTTTCTAAACATATTTCTCTCATATATAGAGCCTTAAGATAGTCTAGCAGCCGGTAACTGCTCTACCTATAAGCATTAATAGCTTCATCAAGTCAACGACTACAATACCAAACGCCCACGCATCCACTTAATCTCTAGCTCACGTCATCCACACCCAACTCAAGACGCCGCGTAGGGGACCCTGAGCAAATCCTTCACTCGCAACTGCTCGGGCGCTTCGGCGTGAAAATCCGATGCAATGTCCGCGTGGTAGTCGGGAGCTTGAAGGCGCGCTATAGAAATGGAGAAATAATTGAAAAGTAAACCAACGAGTCGTAGAGCCTAACTATACTTCTGAACGACAGTAGCAGGTCTTTACCGACACGGCGAACATAAACAGAACAATTAAGATCTAGCAATTAAATACAGAAGCAGGTCAATTGCACATAGGCCTATATAAGGCGATTCTGTCCGGGAATAATGTCCACGGGGGTAATGTCCTACAACCAGTCGTATATTGTTGGTGGTATTAGAATTAGAAGTAGGCTAATATGGGTGGTGGGAGCGATAGCAGTGAGAGTTTTTTGTGAAAATAGCTGCAGTAGGCCTAGTCGTATTGGCAGCATGGTAATAATCGTGGTATATACTAGAAAAAGTAGTAACGATGATAGTGGTGGTATGCGGCATCTGTTCATTTAGGTACAGACCTGGCAGTAGATCAAGTATAGTTGTGTACCGTCCCTTCACAGATTCAGTGTAATTATAGACAAACGGACTCACAAAAGCCCAGAACATAGCCTGCAGGAAACATATCAGAAACATACATGAATAAATATTAACATTATAAGCTTATAATTATTATAATACATGCAATGCATGCATACATCCATTTAGACACATGCGCGTAACGCGCGTATAACAGCACACGCACGCACATGCATACATACACGCAAACACACACACACACACACACACACACACATCATATCGTTAAAATTATACGAACACACACATAATGCTGACATACACACATACAACATCTTTGTATCTGCATCCGTGTTAATGCATAGGATAAATACATACGATGCGTACAAGCATGCATGCGAACCGTAAAAAATGCCTAAATTCACACTTAAATAATAATTATTGTCTAAGCATGAGACTTAAAATCTGGAATGTTATCGTTCTCAAACCGGCGTCCACCTTTGTGCTCTCCGCATGTTATCTGAAGTTAGCTGGGGTACCCGGCGTTGCCCACAAAATTTTAAGATTCGACCCGCTGCCGGCCACAGCCCACCACACCACACCCAACGCCCCCCACTTCCTCCATTACACCCCAACACACTCTAACCTCCACCGGTACGCCACCCGTGAAATTTTCCCTCCTGCCCAACAACTACCCCAGACCCCCTCATCGAGCCCACCCCCACCGACCCCACGCCCCACCACACTCCGACCTCCACCGATACACCACCCGTGAAATTTGAGTTTTCGGAAAGATTTATCCTCCCACCGCCTCCACTCCCTCATTCCCCACCGCACCCCACCACACTCCGAAATCGACCGGTACGCGACCCGTGAAATTTTGGCTTTCCGAACAAATTCTTCCTCCACCCACCCCCACCCCACCACACCCACGACACCCCACCACACTCCAACCTACACCGATACGCCACCCGTGAAGTTTTGGCTTTCGGGAAAAAATTTCCTCCATTCCACCCCCCTACCCCCCACAACCCCTCCCACCACACCCACGAACACACTCCGACCTCCACCGGTACGCCACCAGTAAAATTTGGCTTTTCGGCGGGAAAATTCTTCTCCCAAAAGGGTTAGGCTACGTAGCTAATCATCTTTGAATTAAATGGCATAGCGTCATTAAATAGCAGCAGAGCAAACCTTTGTACAGCGTATCATAATAAGTAGGTTATATCGGACAGTGTGATAGTGTAACGCTCATCGGTCTGCTCGCGGGCAACACGGTGCCTTGCCTCGTAATCTGACCCATCGGTCATCACCTCTACTCGCATCTGTGCCACCGGAGAAGAACGTCTCGGCAAAGAGGCTCGGAACAAGGTGTATAGCTCTGTAGCGTCGGATCCTGATGCTGCCCCGCCCGCGGTCACCTTGGGGGTAACATCCCGAGCTCCAGGATGGCCAATCCTCGAAACAGGGTTCACTCTTCGGGCAGAGGTCCCTCGCTTAGAGCTCCTTTTCGCGACTGCCAACTTCGCTTTCTCCTCCGCATGATCTGTTCTTTTCCGCACCATGCTACACCGAGCCCCCGACGCGCCGTCACTTCTAACAGGTAATACCTGGCGCTGCAATGAGGTCGGCCATAGAAGGCGACACCAACTCCACTCTAGGGGATTCAACCCTACTCGGTACTGAGACACAACCATTGTCCTTTGTCCGCAACAGGACAGTCAAATTCTTCGTATATGTTTTTCTGGTACCAGGCCTTTAGGGAGACCACCCGTATAGTTCGCTGGGAAGCGAAACTATTTCACGATTCGCGCAACAGCGAAGTTAACTGACTACGGCGCTTGCCAGGCGCTCGCGTACTTGTTTCTCACTCAATTCCGCGCTATCCCACAAGAAAGGCGCACTCTCGTACTCGGAACTGTCGACTCTTTCGCCGCAACAGGCGCCAACGGTAACTGACTTTTGTATCGTTTCTGACTCACGATTACTGTCCACAGACCAGCATCGCTCCCGTATTGGGGGCTTAAAAATTAGCTAAGGGATACACAACTTCCTTAACTAAATTAACTTATGACTTATGGAACCGGGACACGCTGCGTAAACTACAGGGAGCGGTTAGGGCAGCTACGTTTAACCCTAACTTTGCGACTACGAATTCCTCGACCTGGCGGGGAAAACCGTAGTTTCGGCGAAGTAAAGCTTGTCGAGCCTTCACCGTTTAATCCACCAAGGATACTCTCACACTGGCGTTACAGTCACGGTCGTCTTGGTGCGCTGAGCCGAACGACACCAAGATCGACTAGATCGGACAAGAACTGACAAAGATACGTAACACAAGGGAAATACACGGGCGACGGCCAAAGAATCGCTTTCCGAAGCCCTTCCAAAGGAACAGGTAACACACTCACACGTATACAAGATAGAACTCGGCGTGACGTTCAATCTGACACTAACTTCGTGACGGTCGTACCACAAACAGCAAAGTTGCACTCACTCGACCGATACGCTTTCGGCCTTGAATGGACTTCAACCAACACGTACAAATACAGCCGGTATGGCTAAACGAACTCTCACGACCCTGCTACTTGGTCGACGCAAAGACCAGTAGGTGAAAGTAAAGATATTCGAAAGAGCCAAGTTTACACTGTCATACAATCGCGAACGTATGGAGTCGCGGGTCTCCAACACAGACCTGTACGGGGCGGTCGCTCGCTAGGGCGGCGCCGCTGGCCGTACGCAAGGGAAACAACGTACGTTCGGCCAAAGACCGGGAGAAACTCTTCGCGAGTTAATACCGTCCAGACATTCACTCACACACGTTAACTCTCAACAGGCAAAACGTTTCTCTCACCAAGACGAACAGTTTGATACCAAGTTTACGTAGATCGGACAAGGATTGACAAAGTTGTCCGGTAAACTTCGACCGTTCTCGGTCGGTCGCTCGGTAGCACGGTAGCAGGCCGCGATGAGCTTTGCGAACCTCTACTGATTTACTGAGAGCCCACAGCTACTATCTCTCGGTAGGCACGGTTGTACCTAGGCAGGACGAACAATCTGACACCAAGATTGAGAGGATCGAACCAGAACTGACACAATTTTCCCGTCACCCGAAAGCCCGTTGCGCGGCAATCGGCGAAGAATTCGCTACCGTTGCTGGCCTGTACTCGCTAGGCGAAGGCCGGGGGAAAACAAGTTTGCGCGCTTCTACCGTTGAAGCCGTAACCGTCACTGACTAACTCTTCACAGGTAAAGTATTCTCCTCGTCGAGACGAACAATAGGACACCAAGATTGAACGAATCGGACGACAGATGGCAAAGTTTCTCGGAGACTGGGACGTTCGCTGTCGGCCTTCGCGGCGTCAGGCGAAAGATCAAGAAAATCGGCTAAGTCCTTTTCACGCGCGAGGCGTCTCCTCCAGACTATACCGTCGAAACCGTAACAGATGCTGACAAACTCTCAACAGGAAAAGTCTTCTACTCGTCGAGATGAACTAGATTGTCGCTTAGTTCAAAACGATCCGACCACAGGATACAAAGTTATCCAGTGCGCAACTACTTCGTCCGGGCGACCGCTGGGATAGCACGCGAACAGAACAGCAACGCACTTTCGCTACTCTTAAGGCAAATTCACTTATTCGGCTCTAACTCACGAACGCTTCGAGCTAGGTCAGTTTTCTCAACACTTTCACGGGTAAATCGTATGCGGCGCACCGTCTGATGCAGGTTTCACCACTGTAGAGTCAAATTTCACCGAGTAGGCCACTGACCGACACTAGGACTTGGAGTCGATGTCGCTGCGGGAGCTGAACCGACCTCTCGCCGAAGAGTCGAAAAGTGCGTACTTCACCCTTCACTCCAACCAGTAACTGTAATTACGCGTCGATCGAGGATTTCCCCGACCGAGCACGTCCAGGATACACTACGCTTGACAGAATTAAGGGGGCTGCGCCCTTACTTACTGTCGCCTCTACCCGGCTGCTTACGGGTAACTTATCGTTAGATCTCGCCGGCGGCAAGATATGGGTATCACGGTATTTCTTCGCACTCTTCTTCAGTATTTTGCTCCCACGAGTGTATTCTACGGCAATGGGTTTCACGCGGTCCGCCAAGGCAGAATGCGCGCCGCCCGAAGCACTGGCTGCCGGCGGTCGGCCACGCGGGGAATAGAAGGCGCAATGAACTCCAAGCCCTCAATCCGCGCGCAGTCCGAGGCTAACCGACAACCGACGAACACGGTGTATTGCTTTCAAGGTACCACTAAATCCGAATCAAAGTTCACAGCCAAGCTGGAATGACGAAAGATACACTGAGCGCACGAGGCGTCGATTGTCCGGGCAGCGCCCGCAACACGGAATGACGGCACGTCCGGGGCGGACGGTGTCCAAGCGAGATGCACCAGACGGTGTGGAAGTTTTCACCGCAGTCACCAACAGTGCCTTCCAATCGTAGGCGGAAATGTTATGAGTATTCTTCTCCGGACCGTAGAGCCGAAGCGTCTCTGTCGTTTGGCGGGTTTCGCCCTAATCCGTATATTAACCGCACTCGCGGCGAGGCGCTCGCTGGCGTGGCCGAGGTCCGTAGGGGGCTGAGTCCTACGAGACCGGACCCGTCGCTCAGCAGCAGATGCTGGGTCGAAATGTATACGCTATATTATATTATGTTATCCAGAAAACTTGCCTTGTCGACATGCAATGGTCACCAGCAAGGAGTCGTAGGCTGATGACGGCAAAAGTCAAAATCTGCGCTCTCCGGGCGCGGCGGTTAACTCGGTCGAGGCTTTACCCCAATGGAAAAGTCATTTGTCACAAGAGGAAAGAGACTCATATACTTGTAAAGGCAAACCGTATTCTCTCGATCTCGCCTGGCGGCAAGATATATAGTACTGACAACGGGTAACTCAAGTTTAACAGACGAGGCCTTACCGCTTATCGACGGTTGCGCGCTCGCCTAGGCCGGCCGTGCAGATTAACCGACGCGGGCCGCCGAGGTAACGATTGCTGTGCTATGTCACACGTACAAGGCACAACGAGCCACTCCTCTTTCCGGGTCACCAAGGATTAGTGCACTAACAGTACCCACAGCGTACGCGATGCGCAGAATCCGTTATGAAATGTCGGTTGCCGACGGACTCGTGGCTGATAGGATGCCGAGGCCTGTACAGCGCCAGAGCCTTGATCAGGTGCGGTAAAACTGCTCTCTTTTACGTTGCGAGCACTCAACGGGTCTGATTTTCAACACGGCCTAAATGCCAGGAGACAGTTACAAGTAAGACGGGATGAGCCACCACCAACTCTCCCTGGTGCGTCGAAGCGGGGCGATGCCCAGTCGGCCGCCGTTCGATCGTCACCGCTGGTAACGTTTAACCTCCGCGGGTGCGGATTCGCTCCGGATACAATATTTCTCGTCAAATTCACCAGAATACGTTTGGACACCAACAAACCAACGTAGCAATGTCAATTCAACGTGCCAGGACTGCGTAGAGAGCAATGAGAAGAACAGAGTTGAAACTCATTGCCCATGGAGTAATCGCCATTACTCCACATATATAGCGAAGCACCGTGTGGCAGGCTTTATTCCACCGGAATATCGCTGTCTGCACACTATACTTTGGCTTGAAATCGACAATCGGTCTTCCGTATAGAAAAACCGTTATTAATTCGCCAAAAATCCATTTATTGTCGGATCGTCACCGGGTTTCTTTCTGTCGCTTCCCAAACGACTTCTCCGTAACTTACGCCCTAAATTAAAGTTATTGGACCTACCTAGAATTATTTATGGAATTAAATCTAAACCTAGTTTTGCCTACATAAGGATTTGAGACGCGGTTTGGCTGTGTTATACCTCGCCGTCGCTCTCGTCTGCTTCCAGCTAAGTTCTGCAGACACTACACTGTCGGTCGCGCTCTATAGCGCAGTGGTCGCGCTTTAATAGCGCATATTTTCGTAACGCATTTCTGCTAGGGGAAATTAGGCCTTACCTATTAATGACTCTAACTACACGGCTGGGCTGCTTTAGGAGCGTCACCGTGGCTCCTGCCTGTCTCCAGCTTCAGTTTGACAAGGCAGCCGGTCGGAGTTTATCGTCTTGTGGCTGAAACGCCACAATAGCCTATGCGATAATTTATATGTTACTGGTAATTAATTATTATTCTGTTGAAAAGAATTGATAAATTGTGGGAGTGGTCACATCGCTTCACCTTATCTTTGATGGCTGCAGTGTAATTGGCTTCCAAGAGGAAGTCGTTGTAACTTGCTTCATCCACAGAACAAGGGTCTTTATTGGCGAACGAATTAAGGAACAACTCCCATAACACAGTACAGTTCTTCCTGCAAAAAATACATAAAAATCTTTAAACAGCACAACATGAACCTGCTACACATAGTTTTTGTTATGTTGACTAAGTTGAATTTCTATGGCCATCTATAACTTCTGATATAATTTATTCTGAGTCATTTGTGAAATTGGCTTTTTTCAAATTCACGGAAGCTTGCAAGTGTTTTCATAGACTGTTATTTAGGTCTTAGTCTATAATATACTTCGAATAATATCAGGTACACCATACTTCACTTGCTGCTTGGTCATTCACTGCTAATGACGTGCGTTAATTTAGTACAGAGAATGCGCCAACTAGGAGAACAAAGAACTATTGTGCTGTATTTTAGTGCGCAAGTGCACGTGACTCTGAGTAACGCATATACAGTAGAACATACGGATTGTTTTGGAATGGAACCGGATTCTGTTTCTGGAAAGTGTTGCATCGATCAATGAAAATCTTCTCTATTCCGGGAGTTGTTCCGCCTTTACCCGTTGGACCGGAAGTTGGTCCGCTTTGAACTCTGACGTCATGTACTGCGTTCAGAGTGAGCAGAACATAGATGATGTATGGATAATACGAACTCATCGCTGCGGCCAAGTGAACTCTACGACATTCAAAAAGGCACAGTCAACCTTTCAATATCACAGTATGCATATGCATGCAAGGTATTTCATGTCTATATGCATGCACTACATAGGCATTGGTAGTGTAGCCTATATATTATGTATGTTTGCCTGCATGATTGTATGCATGTATAGTCGCTGAGTAGACGTAACTGAGGCGCTATACAAATGCTCACTCTGCATGAACGCGTGTTCATGATTAACAAATCTATGTGATATAAGCATGGGTGCCATCTGTAGTGATCAAGTAGGCTTACATTGTGTCTATTCTGTTTATTGTGTTTCGTGAAAGATTTAAAAACAAAACCAGCATCTTGATGTCTCAATTATGACTCTATCTTCAAGTTCTTACTAGCATCTGGAATTTAATTGTGTGCACAACTCTGGTATTTAAATTTATTGCTAATCATTGTTACATGCGAACCTGCATAAGTCTGTGTCCTTTCAAATATGGATCCGTGAAGTCATCTATTTGTGTAAAAGATTCGGCGAAAAATTATAGGTCCTCGCGTCTATGTCAACAGGACAATGGTCATATGCTTCTTACGTTATAGACCCTATTAGTTCCTACTGTAAAGAGCAGAGTTTTTTCTGGTCTATTTCGAATGCGGCAAATGGTGGCCCATGCTCGTTAAGATTGTTATGGAGGGTGGGCACTGTGTGGGTCGTATCTCTGGGGCAATTTACACCGAGATGCTAGGAATGGCATAATTATAGTGCCTATTTTAATATAATGACTTTATATTTTTGAAGCAATTTACCAAATTTTATTTAAAATATAACTATATCGCATCATTTCTTACTCTTCATTTTTTTACCAAGAACTTTTTAGACGAAAGGCATGCGTGCAATTGGACGAAAGAAGTGCAGGAAAGGTCAATCGTTATATAAAAAAAATGTTTTAAAATAATACTGTCTATTAGCGCTTCCTTGGTACCGTCTAATATATTTGTACGGCACCGTCACATAACGGCGCAGACAAAACGGCGCAGACAGAACTCCCAATACGATCCTGTGACGATCGGCCGAAATCGATTAGGTCTATAGCCTATAGGCCTATAGATCTGACGCCCCCACTGAAATTGTATCAGGCCTATGTAGATTTTGCTCGTTACGCCTTGTTAATTCTTTAAATCTATTTACTAAATTCACTAGCATAAGCATATTAAAGATGTAATACGAAATTCCATATAAATTGACAACTTCTCTTTTATTACGACTTCTTTTTGTGTTACAAACTACACTTTGTTCTGTCATTTACATACAATTGACGTTTTCAAGATCCAAGTTTCCTTCTTGTCAGAAACCGGGACAATTTTCCTTTTTTCCATAATTGCCTGGACACCGGGACGCGCCACCAAAAACCGGGACATGTCCCAGAAAACCGAAACGTATGGTCACCCTAGCATATAACTGATCTTGTTTGTTGTGAGGATCAAAGTAACCGTGTTGGCCGAATTTACCCCGTATACCGGGGTAAAACCGGGAAAAATTCACTTCGAAAATAAAAAATTCACATATGTTTTCCTCATCCCTAAAAAGTAACTTTACAGTATATTGTCCCTATCTTGCTTGATGTAGCTATGATTTTATTTAATTTTAGCAGTCAACCCGTTTCAATTTATAAAAAATAAGAAAATTGGCCGAAATTACACCGGCTTCCCCAAAAGACAGTACTAACGAGCAACATAGAAATGAACTACGCCACAGGTCGCACTCTGTCAGTGCCAGTCCTAAGCTTTATAAAGGAGGAGGGCGACACTAATTATCGTTGTGATGGCAGTGTTGCTAAACGGCAACAAGCGAGTAACATATACCAAGTAGGGTCATGGTCTTCTGTAGTTCTGTACACAGAATTGGGCCTTTTAACAATTGCCACAAGGCACAATACTATTTCCTCGACTCATGTTCATCGGTGCGTAGGCCGACCAACGTCAATACGTAATTGACGTGGACACGTGATCTCCTAACCTTTCGAAAATGTTAGCCTACCCGTGAACCAGGATGTTGTCTTTCTTTATTATTGCGAGGAAACGAAGGAGCGTGAGTGGAGAAGGAAACGGAGGAAGAGGGACAGTAATACTGAAACCGGTGTGCAATATATTTCGCACATAAACATACAGTGATATAAACTAGCGATTTTGGGAACTATTCACGCATTGGATAAACATTTAAAACCGGTTAATCAGCAGACTTGAAGGTTTACCTTACTTTCACCAGTTTCACGTAAGCCTACATGTAACATCTTTACTCGCCGTACTCTTCCATAATGTAGGCTCCTTTTATATTTCAGACCTACCTTTAACTTTGAGTTATTTCCCTTTACGCTACCTTCCGTTGTTAATTATGTCCTCATGAATGAAAACGACCCACAATCTATTTATAAGCATATCCCATCACCAATATAGACGCAGTTATACCGGTAGTCATGTAGTTACGCTAAAAAACCTTCGCATCTTATCGTGCCATTTCCTTGTCAATTCAACATCGGTCAATACAGATGTATGTATAGCTTTAAGCCTCTATAACACTATAACACATACCTACAACATGTTGGCTTTGAAAATGACGACCACAGCAACTGACGAAGCGAACAGACGAACACTCACACGTATAGTAGAAGCTCAGGTTTATATAATATGACCAGTTGTTGCAGAAGCACATCACGACAACAGACTTAGGCCTACGTCTAGATTTTATTCACAAGGTGAACTCTAGGCCTATTATTCTGACATATATTGTATACTAATTATTATATATATGTATATATATATATAGGCCTATGTGATGACTGAAGAGCGCATGAGAGCTCGTAGCCTAAAGGCCCAGCCTATGAATTGCATTAGAAAATCCCCTCTCGGTACAGTAGATCTATGTACCCAATAGGCGGTACGGGATTCGTGCGGTGGCTCGTGTATAGGAAACGACATATGCAAATGATCTCGTTGCGTAAGTCATTTGTTACTCCTGTGAGCGGGGGTGCTTTAAGGCAAGTGAGAGTCCGGGCGCTGTTATTACCTTCCACTCTGACAACCCACAGGTACAGTGCAAGATCAATCCACACACAAAGAACCTTGGGTACAGTGGTACACTACGCACATGGGTCCCTCAAAACTGCAGGCTCGTGTGCTACAGAACATTTATCACCTAAATCTTAAGGCGAGCCTGCTGTGAGTTTGGGTTTGTTTCATTTCATTGCTCTCTCACTCTGTCTGTCTCTGTCTCTGTGTCTGTCTGTCTGTCTGTCTGTCTGTCTGTCTGTCTGTCATCCTATTTAATTAAGATAACGGTAGGGGCCTAACGTCGACAAGCGTTAGGTAGGCTGTAATAATTATTGGCGTTTAGTCAACATCAACGCCACGGCAATTAGGTCTAGGTCTAAGACAGTGGCGTAGCCAATGGGGGTTTCGGGGGTTAAACCCCATTGGCTTAGGGGAAAAGATTTGTTAAAGGTTATTTATCCACTTAAATAAGAAAAAACAAACAACTGCTTGTAGCAACAATTGTTTTTCTTACTTTATTCCCTTTGTTACTTTATTCTCTTTTTATTTACTGTAATGCTTTTGGGCTGGTGTCAGGAAGGGCATCCGGCCAGGCCATAAGACCCCAAACCCCACCCATCATAAATTCCTGGCTACGCCACTGCTCTAAGATGCAGTATCGTGAAGTGCTGCAGTTACTTCGACCTCAGATCAATTTGACATTCAAAAGAGCATCACTGTATATTGTATAATATTAACGAATTTCTGCATAGTATTATAGCAGACCAGCAGTCTTGACGGTCCCTAAAAGCGAAAGCATTTGATGATATTATTAAGGCAATGCAATGTCTTCACTAGACCCATGACGAAGACTGATATAAACGCAGCATGTAGGCCTACACTAGGCCTAGTATATATATATATATAGTAGGCTTATATATACGCTTGTTATATATATATATATATATATAACAAGCGTATAAGTGGTGACCATGCATGTATTGTAGAGCCACAAACATCATGTCCAACGTGTCTCTGTTGCTTTGAGTGGTGACATACACTATTATACACTGCACAACAAATTTTAACTTTTTTTTATTTCCTAAAAAAATTCAACTGTTTTATATAGAATTTGGCATGCTGAAAACAATGGTGTTCTCAGAATTTTTCTGTCACGTAAGGTTTTTGAGAAAAATGACATGCAAGTTGTCCACAGAAATGCCCATAGTTGCATACATTTGCAACAGGCCTATACATGTAATATAATTGTCACTCGACAGCAAATGTAAAAAATTCGACCCAAACTTAGGGGTGCTGATGACAGAGCAATTAGAATCCAAGGAAACTGTCATTTCAGAATGATTGTATCACAAAATTTTGAAAAATAGCAAAATTAAAGTTTTATCATAATTATACCCGGAACGCTCGGTTGCATGTGTAAGCT
Source organism: Lumbricus terrestris (assembly GCA_949752735.1). NCBI lineage: Eukaryota > Metazoa > Annelida > Clitellata > Crassiclitellata > Lumbricidae > Lumbricus > Lumbricus terrestris. The sequence continues at coordinate 49,068,859 of OX457040.1, forward strand.
TACACTGTATCTGAGATTCAGTTAAAGTTTTATAATGGGCCTAAAATGTTTTGACGTTGATTTTCGTTTGTATTCAGTGTCTGGTGCATCTCGTTTGAGTGTCCAGCAATAGTCAGTCAACGTTGATGGATTCCAGTTGCCCTGGTAACGTTTTTCCATTGTCGCAATGTCCTGCATGGTGAAACCTTTCTCCATGTTCATCACTGATTGCATCTAGATTTGCAGGGAAGAAGTCCAAGTGAGAATGCAGGAAGTGAATCTTAAGTGACATTTGTTGCGTTTCATGTCTTTGTATGCTGCAAAAGTCTGTTAACCAGTTGATTGTAATTTGGTGCTCTGTAATTACCAAGAACATTCTCCACAACATCCTTGAATGCTTTCCAGGCGATTGCCTCTGCCATGGTCTCTCCAACAGATGTTCAAACTGCTTATCATTGGTGATGTGTCTGATCTGTAGATACGTGCACAAAAATGCCTTCCTTGATCTTGGCATCACTTATTCGTGGGAACTTCTGCTGCAGATAAAGAAAACCTTCACCATCCTTATGCATGGCTTTACCAAAACTTTTCATCAGTTCCAGCTTTAAGTGAAGAGAAGGCAGATATATCTTTGTCGGATCGATTTCTGTCCAGTACTTTGTGACAACAAACTAGAGTCTTGAATCCAGATGTTCAGCTTTTGCTTTCGACAAACCTAAGTCTAACTGTGTGATGAGATGAGGCTCACCAGACATAGACCTACCTACCTGAAAATCCGTATCACCGTCAGCAGCTGCATAGGCCTATTCGTTCCTGGCTGGATCAATGCAGCATCTTCATCTCCTTCGTCTAAGCTCCATTTCTCTGGTGGCTTCGGTATATGAAAACTTTCATTGTGTGGCGCTGGTATCATTGTCGAATGACGGTCTGGGTATTCAGTTCCTTTCTTATTCTTGCCCAAGAAAACAGAAAAATTAGTGAGACAAAATTAGCAGTCCGTCACATCATCTTTCTGTTCTCGCAAGACCATCTTTAAGTGAAGGTGCAAACAGCATTGCTTTCGCAGGACCACGGAGCCAAACTCTAAGATCTACACCACATCTTCCACATCAAATTCCATTCTTTGGCTTTCTCTCCAGTCTTGCAACCAAAGTGTACATCTCATATGCTTTATTGACAAGTACAGTCATGGTGTGTGTCTCTGAGCCTGACTCATAGCATAGCCTATACTCCACAAATGCGGCAAACAACGTACATGTATCACGCGTGTTGCAACACTGGCGAGATATTTCTGATGCCAACAACCGTTTTAAAATATATAGTTTAAAGCTTGTCTAAAAAAATTAGCTGGCTAACTTGTTATGCATCTTACATACATGAAGACAAAACTAAACTTTGGAAATAGACACCAAAATGCAAACAAACTGATGTCAACTTCCTCAGAGGGATATACAACTATACATGTATGCTGGGAAGCGACTTTAATAGGGTTTAGATCTTTTGCAGGCAGATTCCAACCAGCATTAATGAATATGCAGGTCCAAGTTTATTTATTATACACGACAAACATTATGTAAACCAGGGGTTCTCAACCTTTTTCGTCCCGCGACACACTTAAACTTGCCATCAAATTTGGCGACACACCATTCAATCGTCATATGTAAATGTCGTAAAAATATAAAAAGTGTCAACGTTAAACATGTCTATTTATTTCAAATTTGCTCTCGAACTTATTTATCCTTCTAAAATGCTAAACTACTGACATTTTTAATAAATGAAAATAATTATATTGAATTTCTTTCCAATTTTTATGATTCTAAAATTCTAAATTATTCTTCTGATCCCAATCTATAGTCGTTTCTACAACTCGACGTCAATTTAGTCGCCTAATTACTAAGACCTTGTAGTCCTAACAGTTAATGGGATCTTTGTTCTTGAATTTTTCTTTGCATCATATTAAAACGCGGTTCCACAGTTCTTGTAAGTGCAACTCGTAAGCAGGCTGAGAGGGCACCTCCGACAAGTTTGCTCCGATTCTTGTTCTTTATGTTGATCATCTGAGAAAAGCCCTTTTCAGATAAGACAGGAGCTATGAAAGGAAACCAGCTCCTTGATAGCTTTGCTTGCAATTGATTTGTAATGTTCTTCCTTGTATGTCTTTGCCCAGAACTCAGTTCTTGATAATTGCTTATACATGTCCTTCATTCTGGAATCACATTGCAGCTCAACAAGTGTTTCCTGTTCATTGTTGTTCAATTCTGCTCCATTGATGTTTTCTCTGAGAAATGGGTTCAACATCCACCTTGTCTTCTTAATATCAGCATCTGAAGAGGTTGGCTAAATATACGCTTTCTTACCCATAAATTTTTCCATTTCTTACCCATAAATTTTTCCATTTGGATTGCTGACTTAGCCTAGGTTAACGGGTAAAAGTTTTGTAACAGGTGCGATCGCAAACGTGTTTACATAGGCCCTATGTCATATACGTTGAACATAAACGTCATAACTCCCCAGTGTTTAATCTAGTCCCCCTCCTCTGGGGGGGGAATTGGGGTTTCTGGGGGGGGCAGACATTTGAACGTCCGAAGGACGCTCATGATGCGCGTAGCACCGAGAAGGAGAAGGGTATGGGGAGGGGGATGTGCCCCTCCCCATCAGAAACTTTTTGAATTTCCACATTGCAATGGCAGCATTTTAAGGTGTCGTCTTAACAAAATAACTGTACTTTTTCAGTGACCCATTAGAAAAATTTTGGATTTCCACAATGCAATGGCAGCATTTTTAGGGGTCATCTTAACAAAATAGCTGTAGGCCTACTGTTTCAGTGACCCATTAGAAAAATTTTGGATTTCCACATTGCAATGGCAGCATTTTAAGGGGTCATCTTAACGAAATAGCTGTACTGTTTCAGTGACCCATTAGAAACTTTTTGGATTTTCACATTGCAATGGCAGCATTTTAAGGTGTCGTCTTAACAAAATAGCTGTACTGTTTCAGTGACCCATTAGAAAATTTTTGGATTTCCACATTGCAATGGCAGCATTTTAAGGGGTCATCTTAACAAAATAGCTGTACTGTTTCAGTGACCCATCAGAAAATTTTTGGATTTCCACATTGCAATGGCAGCATTTTAAGGGGTCATCTTAACAAAATAGCTGTACTGTTTCAGTGACCCATTAGAAAATTTTTGAGTTTTCGCATTACAATGGCAGCATTTTAAGGTGCCGTCTTAACAAGATAGCTGTACTTTTTCAGTGACCCATTAGAAAATTTTTGGATTTCCACATTGCAATGGCAGCATTTTAAGGGGTCATCTTAACAAAATAGCTGTACTGTTTCAGTGACCCATTAGAAACTTTTTGAATTTTCACATTGCAATGGCAGCATTTTAAGGTGACGTCTTGACAAAATCGCTTTACTTTTCGGTGACTTCTTAGAAACTTTTTGAATTTCAACATTGCAATGGCTGCATTTTAAGGTGTCATCTTAACATGATATTATCATATATTATAGTAGTAAAATAATGTCATTATAATCATATAATAATAAATAATATCACGATATATTATAACACTTCATGTAAAACAATGATGAAACAGTAACTAAAATCCAATATCATTTCGTCAAATTTTTCTGGGGGGGAAATGTCAATCCTGGGGGGGGGAACTTTCCCCCCCCAGAGACGTCTAGATTAAACACTGATAACTCCCCAGACCGCGGTAAAATAGATAGATAAATCGAGCGCAACTAATTCTCATTGCAGTCAACCGCTAAACTTCTAAATTACCGGTAGGTAATTATAAAGGAAGTCAGTGTATAATGTATGAACAACGGACGTGTGCTGTGAGAATTTAGTAGACTGATGTTATTTAGGATTATTTCGTGTAGGCCTACATAATCATTGGCCTACTGCGTTGTGTCAGTTTGGAAAAGAGACGAAGATAATTTTTATTATCATTATTATTAATTCGCGACACACCAATTCTTCGCGACACACCAGCGACACACCACTTTTACGCGACACACCGCCGGTCAAGTCGCGACACACCAGTGTGTCGCGACACACCGGTTGAGAACCCCTGCTTTATACAACCGAAATGCTGTACTGTATTAACAACGTGCAGTATGCACCAAATTTAAGTCAGACCTTTTTTAGTCTCTCTGTAAAAATTTCCGAGAAACATAGAAATCCCGTTGGTAAATTCTCTACTCTTTTAGTCTTTCAGTAGCCTACAAATCGCCGTAGTGAACGTATAAACTCATAATTTGAGGTTGTGCTCATAATTTGATCACATCCATTTTTAGAGTATATCATCTCATTTTCCGTCTGATTCCGAAAATACATGTGTGCAAAAAGCTCTGAAGTTTCCTCCTGAGGGGGTGTAATTCCTGGGGAAATATTCCCCAGAAACGTCTAGATTAAACACTGTCCCTTGATGGCCAGTTTGGGCCTATATATTAGCAGACAATCACGTGATAGAGATGGAGAAGGAGAATTTTTAAAAGACAAGGAGAAATGCAGAGAGTTCGAGGATAACGAAAGAATCTAGATTCAGGAAAGAGCGAGCAGTAGATCAGACGGACTTTAAAAATTATTATGTAGCACCTTTAAACAATTTCAAAAACGACATTTCAAGCAAAACAGTCCCATGTTTTTACTACAGTTCAACCTCCTCGTCATTTGAATCTTCTTTTCTAGATGAATTTCACGACCCATAAGGCGATGGTGGCGATGACCTGATATGCAACGATGGATGCTACGGTACTGGCTGGGCTGTCACTTGTTGTACAATACTCAGCGTATTGTGGATACAAACGGCATTGGAGTTGTCTAACGTCTCTGAAAGAAAAAATATTGTAGAGCAATTTAGGATTTCATTCACATAGAAGTAGGCTAAATCTGGGTTGGAGAAATTAAAGATTGCACATAATATATATAGGGAATCAAAAATGGAGGTTGTTTCGTCGATTAGTCTTACGAGTTTCGGATCCAGAATACACAATTTGATAATAATTAGTGTGATTGTTAGTGCAAAGTTGTACATTATTACGAATTGGCGTGAGAAAACGAATTTGTATAGGTGCGTTTCAAGCACCTCAAAATAAAATACTTCGAGTTCTCAATCGTGTGTTAGTAAAAGATACGGCTAGATAGCCACATTATGGAATATGGATAAGTCGGCGTAGCCTACGTACAGATGACAAAAATATTTAAAAAAATTAACTGATAGACCTATGCTTTTGAAACATGCAAAAGTAGGCTATGTTTCAAGTAGCCTAGCAACGCTGCAGGATGTTAACCAACTTTCGTATTCGCTAAACAAATTCTAAACTTCAAGTCGAAGTAGGTCTATATGTTCCGAATTCCGAAACACGTGTAGACCTATAAGCTTACGCGCATATATAAGCGATCAGTAGCTTTTCGCGAAATTCAGTTTAGAAATTGAGACAAGACCCTTTGAATGATTTGATGAATGTACGGTTAGGCATATATAGGCTCTGATCAAATTAAATTAAATTAATTAATTGATTAAAATGGACTTACGGTGGATCTTCGGTGCACTCAATTTCAATGGATTTTGAATTGACGGTGTTTTTAAGTTCAACCAATGTTCCATTGTAGCAGTATTCCCTGAAATAAATCACAGCTTCACAGTGCAGAGTTTAGACCGATGCCAAGTCTTAGATGCGGCCTTGTAACGCTGCAGAGTCATAGGCTTATAATGATTATGACGGTGGATTGGCAAATCTTAGCACTGCTTATCATTTCTCTGAGACCTTTGTTATAAACACCCATTTCTATTACCTAATACGTATACAACACGTAATCGTACGGACGAATGATCCTATTTAACATAACTGTAGTTCTGTTATTCTGAATTGAGTATTCTTCAACTTTAAGACAGAATATATAAAACCGCTGCCAAGCCTGCCAGACTGTGCCAGTATTAGGCTAACGAACATTTTTTCGCAGCATGTAGCCTATTCTTGAGTGATTTCACAGAACGCAACTTATTTCTTGTTTAATTCTCGTCGGGAAGAGGAACTTGCTCAATACTCATCAAATATGATACAAGTTATATTATGGGTAAAGCTTTCAAAAGACTAAATCCCTGCTATCGTAAGCTATAATTCGATTCTTCAAATAATAATGTAAAATCTACTAAAGTGATCAGAGGCATAAGCTTAGCGGCAGCAGGAGGCTGTTAGACAAGTTTGGCTTGGTGTTGATAGGCATTGCTTAAGAGCAAGAAATAGTCTTACTCTCGCAATTTCTAAAACTCAAGAACGTTCTTAAATCTTCCTATATGTGAATCCTCAACCGAAATAATTATTCAGGACTTCAGCAGCTTTCATGTCATCATCATGATTATATCATCGCCGTGATTGGATCATCATCATGATTATATCATCGTCATGATTAGATCATCACCATCATGATTAGATCACCATCATGGTTAGATCATCATCATGGTTAGATCATCGTCGTGACCTACTAATCTATTGTAAAATTTCACATAGAAATATGAGCCTAAAAATAAAATCCTCCGAGGTCTCACATCGTGTGTTAGTAAATGCAACATTTTATTTTTTGCATTATTTCATTGGGGGAGAGGGGTGTTCAAACACCCAAAACACCCCTAAGTACAGCCATGGACCAGCATACAGGCATATAAAGGGCTGGAATGTTTTACGTTTCCAAATTTTTACTGTTGCTTTACAACTTCCACTTACATTGAGCTGTCGTTGACAATCATCCTAAACTGTTATCGTTTACATTGCTGACGCTGAACCCGCGTGTATTGGTTGAATGAAAAATGATGATGAGTTCTCTGCCCGAAGGCAGGTTGATTGGCTTCATGGGGATGAGATGAGTGAGGTGGTTTCCCATTGCCTTCCTCACAGACAATCGTGAGCGAGCAACTTGTCCAAGGTCGCTACGCAGTGGCTTGGCAACCCTTCGGTCACAAGGCGCCAAACTTACCGCTACAAAACCGTGTCCCACCGAATGAATAATAGCATACCTTATTGGTCCGCCTGGATTGTGGACAAGAATCACTTTCATTCTTGTTATAGACGGGTTGCGCATCGTTGGGACTTCCACCGTGTAGAAAAGGCTGCAAAAATCATCATCATATTCGTCATACTTATAGTTAGTTGATAGTCTCTACATTATTATTATTCACTTTCTCGCACTCTTCAGCACCGCAAGCCACTCTCAAGCTGTCATTTCGACCTGCTCCCTAGCAGTCATACACTGCACGGAGCTACATGTATGATAATCATCCGCCTGCTCATCCAGTTTCTGGAGTATAGGCCGATGATGTTTTGTGCTTGCACGTTCGCTGGTGGGTTTTACCCTCAGTTTAATTAACGACATTGTATGAGAACGAGAGATCTGTCGACGATTTCAAAGATGATAATGATGAAAATATTGGGGGCCTACGTCAGTTCCTTTTCCTGATTGTCATTATCTCAACTCGACGATTGATTTACTTCTGGATGGGACATTTTAAATGCAGCCTGTGCTTTACGTATTGTATATATTATATATGTATGCAACTATGTATGTATGTATGTATGTATGTATGTATGTATGTATGTATGTATGTATGTATGTATGTATTGCTTCATGTATTTATGTATGTATGTATGTGTGTGTAACTATGTATGTATGTATGTATGTATGTATGTATGTATGTATGTATGTATGTATGTATGTATGTATGTATGTATGTATGTAGGCCTATGTATGTATAGGCTATGTATGCTGCATCAGTCCTGTTTCTTTTTTTAAACGATTATTTTGAACAATGTAGCCTAGGCCTACACATGTGATAGGGCCTAATTCTTCATTTTCCTTTCTGTCAGAAGTAGACCTATTATAGTAGGCTATCGGCTTCCTGAAGTTCCCTCTTCAGTCTGTTTGATTTATTGTCGTGACATCGTTGGTAGTCGCATACATGTAACAGGTATAGTCTACTATACGCTTCCATAATAAAAACACATGGTCAAATTTGCTCGACAATGACACTGAATATTCTTATTACGGTAGGCTACTCGCTGTATTATAGTCTTTGATCAAGCACCTAACATTAGCAATCGACAACCTCTCCATGTCTATCGAGAAAATCCTTTCTTTGCCTTTCTTTGGCTATTTTCGCATTTTCTGTTTTGTCAGTGAAACATGTTTTGCCTGATCTTCAATTGTTATGTCGGAGACACAGTTGTATACGAGTTCCTTAAAGAAGCGCTATCTAAATAAAATGAGCAAAGCGAAAGCGATTACCTTCGATTCAAAAAGGCGCCGTCTGTTGAACCGTTGAGCACGGCTGTCACGTCTCCAGCCGCGAGACTTGCAAACTAAAAATTAATGACACTTCAAAAATCAATTTGAAACACGAAATTCAATGGTAAACCGTGAGTATGCCTAGCCCTATATAGGCTAATCGTGGAAACTCTGAGCCGTAGTATATGCAAAGAGTAGGCCTTACATCTGTCAGATAGGTCGATAGATTCGGAAGTAGACTATATATGGATGGGGCCCGTGAGTTATGGGGCGCATTTTCAGTTCGGAAGAAATCAGGGCTTAAAATCTGACTGAAATTAACGGTCATGAACTTTTCACTCCAAACCTTCTCTGCTGTGTCGTCTCGGCATGGGGCACCCAGTGGAGGGGTTCGCGAATCTCTGCCACCATGGGAGCCAGAGTGGGGGGCGGTTTTTTGGGGGGGACATTTTCCCCGAAAACCAAAATTTCACGGGTGCCGTACCGGTGAAGAGGCCGGAGTGTGGTGGGGTATGGCGGAGTTGGGAGCTGGAGGGGTGGGGGGAGGGCTGAGGGATTAAAGGTGGTGGGTTGGAAGGGGGAGGGCTGGGACGAGGAAATTTTCCCGAAAACTAAAATTTCACGGGTGGCGAACCGGTGGAGGTGGGGTGCGGTGGGAGTAGTGTGTGTGGTGTGGTGGGGTTGTGGCCAGAGCGGGTCGAATCCTAAATTTCTCGGACAACGCCGGGTACCCCAGCTAGTATAGTAAGAAATAGTTTCAAGCAAACAAACACAAAACGGCCGTGTATATTATATTCCTTCTTAGGCCTTAGTCCTTCCACGCGCTGGTAGCGCATCGGGCGGCACAGCCTCTCCACATTATCCTGTCCTCTGCAGCCATCCTAGCATCCTCCCGCGCCATTCCGCCGTCTTCCAAACCCGGCGTAATCGTACTTCGCCAGGTCTTCCTGGGCCTTCCTCGCCCTGTTCTCCATCCCGACGGAATCCAATCCAGTGTCTGTTACAGAGTTCCCTCTCCTCTCGTTCTATGTAAGTGACCCAACCATGCAACGTAAGCGCGCCTCTTTCCTTACCTCCTCATTTCTTATCTCATCTCTCCAGGTGATCTTCAATATCCTTCTCTGCCATCGATGATGGGCCACCATCATATTGGATTTTGTCATAGACCATGTTTCCGCTCCATACAGCAACTTTGTCGACATCAAAGCTCTGTACAATCTTGTCTTTGTTACTAAATTATATATAATTATATATAATTAATTTTTAATTATATATATATATATATATATATATATATATATATATAGCAACAGCTTAATTACCGTTCGCGAATTCACTTTCCAGAAAGACCTGACTGCTTCGGCTTCATTTGGACAATTCTTATAGTAGGGGCAACTGTCGTAGTCGAGATCTTTCTTCGAAGTATTCCAACACCAATTGAGATCGTTCGTGATGTATCCTTCAAGTAAATCAATTTGATCTTAAGGCACTATGGCAAGGAAATTGCAGAAGCAACTAATTGATATAACCCATAAAGCTTCGATAATACTTAGGCGAAATTGTTTCATTCGTGTATGCGCATGCGTATGAGTACAAGCAATAATTGAGAGAATGGTATAAACTTTCATCTGAAGCTGTCAATAACCTGTCATCTTTGGCCATTAGCAGCTTTATAAATATAATTCCCAAATGCAATAATCTCCTATGTTCTCCATGTACAGTTGTCCTTATTTGTGACCAAGCTGCTCATAGATGAAAACTAAATGTGCCCAATCAAATACGTTGCTTACTGTGACCCAACAATTTCCGATAATTGCTAATAAAACAAATTATAAATGCTTCTATAACAGTCACAAGCAGTTAGAGCCTTAATTGTGATTAGGAAACTTATAATAAAGTATGCTGTCACTTATAATAAAGTATGCTGTCACTTATAATTTTATGCTGTCACTTATAATAAAGTATGCTGTCACTTATAATAAAGAATGCTGTCACTTATAATAAAGAATGCTGTTACTGTTCCGGGTATCTGTAACAGAACAAACTAACAGCGGCTCTTATAATCTTATCTTCGGATAGCCTATTATTGCCAATTTGCCATAACTCAGCGAATAATTTGGTTTTCCGTGCCGCCTGTATCCAAAAATAATACGGCATGGACACAGTTGACCTTTGCACTGGCAAATTCTGAATTCAGAGCAACATCTGGTTTAGAAACTCCTTTCTTTTGAGTGGATGACTGGCTTTTACACCTGTGCTATTTTTGATGAGCAAACGAAGATGAAAGCACAGACTAACTGTTGTTCAAACATGCATGGGTGCAAACGTCCATCAATGGGGAAGAGCCGCCAGACGAGTTTTAGGGTCCCGGGCAGTGTTGTTATGTATAGACAGTTTATGACTTACGTCTGTTTAAATATAATTTAACCGATACTTAACTAAGCTTATACATTCAGTTTAAACTTCAGATTAACACATGAATAAAAGCGTAATTGCATCTATAAAAATTACACCGCAGGTTGTACCCGTACTTTTATTAGGCCACCTTCAGTTTGTTTCTAAACATATTTCTCTCATAAATAGAGCCTTAAGATAGTCTAGCAGTCGGCAACTGCCCTACCTATAAGTATTAATGGCTTCATCAAGTCAACGACTACAATACCAAACGCCCACGCATTCACTTAATCTCTAGCTCACGTCATCCACACCCACCTCAAGACGCCGCGTATAGAGGACCCCTGAGCAGGTCCTTCACTCGCAACTGCTCGGGCGCTTCGGCGTGAAAATCCGATGCAGTGTCCGCGCTGTAATCGGGAGCTTGAAGGAGCGCTAAAAAAAGGGAGAAATAAATGAAAACTAAACCAACAAGTCTTAGAGCCTAACTATACATCTGAACGACAGTAGCAGGCCTTTACTGTGACGGCTTTAACATGTCGACGCGGCGAATATAAACAGAACAATTAAGCTCTAGCATTTAAATGCAGAAACAGGTCTATTGTGCAGAGTTATGGGCTTCTTTCCGGGGAATATGTCCACTGTCCAGTGGATAATGCCGCACAACCGGTTGGTGGTATTAGTATTATGAGTAATATGGGTGGTGTTGGCAGTAGCAGTGGGAGTTGTATAGTTGTGATAAAAAAAATGGCAGTAGCATAGTGGCAGTATAGCTAAATAATCGTAATTATAGTTGACGAAGTAGTAACGATGATGATAGTGATAGTAGTTTACGATGATAGTGATAGTGGTGATGTGCGACATCTGTGCATTTAGATACAGACCTGTGAGTAGATCAAGTATAGTTATGTACCGTCCTTTCACAGAATCCGTGTAATTATAGACAAACGGACTCACAAAAGACCAGAACAGAGCCTGCAGGAAATATATCAGAAACATACATGAATAAATATTAACATTATAAGCTTATAATTATATACATGCATACATACATCCATCTAGACATGCACACACGCATACGTGCGTATAATAGCACACACACATGCATACATACACACACATTATATTGTTAAATTATACGAACACACATAATGCTTACATACACACATACTGTGACATACTACATCTTTGTATCTGTATCCGTGTAAATGCATAGGACAAATACATACGATGCGTACAGGCATGCATGCGAACCGTAAAAAATTCCTAAATTCGCATAAAAGTAATTATCTAAACATGAGATTTAGAATCCGGAATGCTATCGTTCTCAACCCGGCATCCAGGTTTTTTTAACGTGCAGTTGTACACAAATTGTGCAGTTCTAAATGCATTTGTGCAGTTGTATAAAAATGTAGAAGCACTTCTGTGCAGTTAAAACTAGTTGAAAAAGACCATTTTCCTCCGATTGGGAGTAATATACCATGGAGAATGGGAAAGGAAAGAAGGGATTGTGCAGTTCTAAAAATTCCTTAAAAACAGCCCTGCCGGCATCCTCTTTGGTGTTATCCGCATGTTATCTGAAATAAGCAAGTATTTGAGCGTCATAGCTATAGGGACGGGTTGAAGCTGGTTCAGCCGCAACTTTGACAGGTCAGCAAGGTAGTTTCAGTAATCAAGGCGGATTAAGAAATCGACCACACGCATTGACGCCGTATGAACCGAAGCCTGACCTACCCTCCGCACCCAACTCCGCCACTGGGTGCGCTCTGCCAGTGCCAGTCCCAAGGCTCGATAGAGGAGGAGGGCGACACTAATCACATTTGATATGGCAGTGTCGTTAAATTGTAACAAGCCAGCCACGCCGCACCCGGTGAAACTGATCGAAGCAGGAGCTGTGGATAGATGGTATTTAGTGGAAGAGGAAGAGGAAAGAGAACTATATATAACATGAAGAGGCCGCCGTCTGATGACGTTTTAGCTACTGCACTTTCTCAGCCTCGGCACATATATAAGTGCGTGCGGCTAGTCCATAAAATTATGTTCGCCGCTTAATCTTTTACCCGTTTGCTCCGAGAATATCCGCTAAAAACGGGCTTAAAATTTAAAAATGAACCGGCAAAGGGTTAATCTTATACCTATACGTACCTATTCAGAGTGTTTAGATCTACTGATGAGGTTTAATATCGAAGTCTCGAAGATATTTCGCATGAATTGAGAAAAATTCTGCTCTGATGGAATTTGAAGCCCTTCCATAAACTTCGACACTGCACACAACCTGTCAGTGGCAGTGCCAGTCCCGAGCCTGGACAAAGGGTGGGGCTACATTAATCATCTTTGACATGGCATATAGCGTCGTTAAATAGCAGCAGAGCAAACCTTTGTACAGTGTTTCATAATAAGTATATCGGACAGTTAATAGCCTATGCGATAATTTATATGTTACTGGTAATTAATTATTATTCTGTTGATAAAGAATCGATATATCGTGAGAGTGGTCATATCGCTTCACCTGATCTTTGATGGCTGCAGTGTAATTGGCTTCTAAGAGGAAGTCTTTGTAACTTGCTTCATCCACAGAACAAGGGTCTTTATTGGCGAACGAATTAAGGAACAGCTTCCATAACACAGTACAGTTCTTCCTACAAAAATACATAAAAATCTTTAAACAGCACAACATGGGCCTACTGCACATAGTTTTGGTTATGTTGACTAAGTTGAATTTCTATGGCCATCTATAACTTCTAATGTATTCTGAGTCATTTGTGAAATTGAAATTTTTTAAATTCACAAAAGCATTCAAGTGTTTTCATAGACTACTATTTAAGTCTTAGTCTACTACTTCGAATAATATCAGGTACACCATACTGCACTTGCTGCTTGGTCATTCCCTGCTAATGGCATGTGCTAATTTAGTACAGGAGAACAAAGAACTATTGTGTTGTATTTTAGTGCGCTAGTGCACGTGACTCTGAGTAACGCATATACAGTAGAACATACGGATTGTTTTGGAATGGAAGCGGATTCTGTTTCTGGAAAGTGCTGCATCGATCAATGAAAATCTTCTCGATTCCGGGAGTTGTTCCCCATTGAGCTCTGACGTCATGTACTGCGTTCAGAGTGAGCAGACCAAAGATGATGTATGGATAATATGAACTCATCGCCCCAGCCATACGAACCCTACGACATTCACAGAGGCACAGACATGCTTTCAATATCAGAGTGTGCATAATAATAATAATAATAATAATAATAATAATAATAATAATAATAATAATAATAATAATAATAATAATAATAATAATAATAATAATAATAATAATAATAATAATAATAGTAATAATAATAATAAGAATAATAATAATAATAATAATAATAATAATAATAATAATAATAATAATAATAATAATAATAATAATAATAATAATAATAATAATAATTTTCCGAAGCTTGGTTCGAGCCGGCTACCCCTCAGCCAAGGAACCTGTTGGCCTTCTGAGATCCGACGGCAAGAGACCAGACGGTCCCACTCTTATCCCTTGGCGTGCGGGACGCAGCCTGGTTTGGGATGTGACGGTCACAGACACCTTGGCCGCTTCATACTTGCCAAACACTTCTCGAACGGCCGGAGCAGCGGCCGAGATGGCGGCTACTCGGAAGAACGCAAAATACGCTCATCTCGCAACCGTCCATCACTTTGTTCCTTTGGCCTGCGAAACCATGGGCCCAGTGAATGATGAAGGCATGACCTTTCTTTTATCTTTGTGGCAGAACCTCACCGCCATGTCTGGAGACGCTCGCGAGACGTCTTTCTTATTTCAGCGTCTTTCTATCACAATCCAGCGATTTAATGCAGTGGCTTTCCGCGGCTCTTTTCCTGCACTGGATTTCAACGACGACTAGGTGTCGTTCCAGATGTTTTTATATTAGTAATAGGGTGTAAGTCCCTGAGGGATCATATGTAGGCCTACCTCGGGGCAAAAAAAATAATAATAATAATAACAAAGCTTTTATTAATGATTTTAAGCCTGAGGGATCATAAATACCTCGGGCGCTTTTAAAAAAAAAAAAAATAATAATAATAATAATGACGACAATTTCTATGGCGCCGTAACACAGCACATGCCGTTACAAAGGCGCCTCTACAAACACAAACATAATATATTCAGTCAAAGGTACACCTTAGAAAACAAATATGTCTTCAGACGAGTTTTGAAAACCCCAACAGAGTTGGCAGAACGAACTGTGGAAGGCAGACTGTTCCAGCAGCGGGGCCCAGCAGTTGAAAAAAGCACGCTCCCCGAAGCGTGTCTTCGTCCTTCGCACATACAGATCTCCTTTCACACTGGATCTCAACGTACATGTAAGACCAGCACCTGACGCCGCCATCTGCACGCAGTAGGATTTGAGGTACGGTAGTCCGGTGCTAAGCCATGCAATGACTTGTAGACGAGCAATGAGAGTTTGCAATGTTATGCATGCATGGTATTTCATGCCCATCGCATGCACTATGGGAGAGTTGCCGTGTTTGCCTTAATTGGACCACAGTCGATTTACACCATATAGATGGACTTTACACATATTTTCAACTGTTGTATTCTTGCACAATTGAATATTGATCGTATCCCTGTAGGCCTAATCAATTTTACGGAATACTATGCATTTATTGAATTACGGTAAAAAGGTCTATTTCATGTAGTTTTGATCCAATTTTTTACTTTAGCCAACCTGACAACGAGTGTGCACGTTTTAGGCAAGCTCTTAAAAATGCGATCATTTTAGCTTTTAGCTGAAGCCAGGTTTCATGTTTGACCAGCAATAGCCTACGTTATTTTGCCCTATAGACTTAGCCTACACCTGTTGAGCTATCGCAGAGTATATCTTTGTTATAAGTAGAAGAAGTTCTTGTTGCCTGAAATGGACCACATTTAGTTTCCTTAATTGGATCGATAATTTACGCGTGGTCCATTTAAGGACACCGGTACTTGCAATGTTATATTATGCTTCTTTGAATAATTACAGTAGGTTCCATTGGCTTCTGTTATGCCGCACAACAGCGGATAATGTGGTATGGAATTTGGTGATGCATCTGAAAAACTTAGAACGAAAAATTGAAGAATATGCGGCAAATGTCCGTCATAATAATTTCACGACAGTTGCTCTGAAGGCACCATACTCCGAGATGAATATGTAACCTATTGTACGTGGTCCTCTGCGAACTGTGCGCAGTTCTCCTTGCATTAGATGTACTCAAATGGAATTAACTGAGTACTAATGAACAGTGGCGGCGCTACGCCAGGGCATGGCAGGGCAAATGCCCTGGTAAAAAAGCCTTTGCCCTGGTCGTTGCCCTGGTCCCTGCCCTACCAGAAATTTTGCCCTGCCAGAATTTGTTCGGGCATATTGTTTCTTACTGTTCACGTCACTTCTATCCGTTCTCCTGCATGGCGAAGTTTCTGGCAGGGCAGAATTCTGGCAGGGCAGAAGTTCTGGCAGGGAAAAATTCAGGCAGGGCAAAAGTTCTGGCAGAGAAAAATTCAGGCAGGGCAAAAGTTCTGACAGGGTAAAATTCTGGCATGGTTAAAGTTCAGGGAGAGAACAATTCAGGCAGGGCAAAAATTCTGACAGGGCAAAATTCTGGTAGGGCAATATATAGTTATGGCAGGAAGACATTCTGGCAGGGAAAAAGTTCTGGCAGGGAAAAATTGCGCCAGGGCAAAATTTCTGACAAGGCAAAAGTTCTGGAAGGACAACAGTCCTGGCAGGAAAAAAATTGCGGCAGGCAAAAATTCTGACAGGGAAACATTCAGGCAGGGAAAAGCTATGGCAGGGCAAAATTCTCGCAGGGCAAAAATTCTGGTAGGGCCAAATTCTGCCAGACAAAAGTTCTTGAAGGGAAAAATTCTGGTAGGGCATAATTTGGCAAAAGTTCTTGCAGGAAAAATTTCTGGCAGAGGAATATTTATGGCAGGGAACTGGCAAGGCAAAGTTCTCGCATGGAAAAAGTTCTGGCAGGGCAAAAGTTCTATCAGGGAAATGTTTTGCGACTGTTTGCCCACATTGTGTATACAACTAGAACATAACAATATAGGCGTAACTGTCGCTTTATTATTTTTCACATGAAGCCTAAGCATTTGCGTAAACAATAGATTTATATACCTGACTCAGTTACTTTATTTGCTGAACTATTTGCTTTAGAAATGCTACTTGAAAGATGATTTGCACTGCTTCACTTATTCACTGAGATTAGTCTAGGTTTATAAGATTTGCTTTCCAAATGTCAAAAAGTGTTCGGTTTTATGCAGGGTGAGAATTGCCGGGGGTTGGGGGTTTCAACCCCCAGTCTTTCTTAGAGCCCCATGTTAAAGTATGTTTTTCACATCAAAATTCCATGTGGATCATAGTCCAACCCCCAGTTATTTTTCCACAATTCTCACACTGGTTTTATGGCTTCGCACATCTGATCGCATAGCCAGCCAACCCTAATCGTGTAGGGTGGGTGATTTCACTGGTATCGCCAAATTATAGGCCCGTAGGGGCTACTATCCAGTGTTTAATCTATACGTCTCTGGGGGGGAGTTAGCCCAGGAATGAATCCCCACAGAAAAATCGCGAAGTGCTGCATGCATGTAAATAAGTAAACCTATCCCCATAGAAAAGTCAATGTTGTGCAGGATTTTCCTCCCTCTGACCCTCTCCATTCAGAAAACTGAGCGGGCTTGTGTCCATACATAATTAAATGGTGCGCATGTTGGTAAAAAAAAAGGTCATCGCGGCCGTGGTTATTTTTGCAGTTAAAATAATTCTGTTTTCGTGAGATTTCGATCGAAAGACTAAAACAGGTCATCTGTTTTTTAGTTGCGGAAATGGCATGTTCTCAGACTTTAAAAAAATAACTAAAGGTCTTCATAAAATGTTGGCGACCAAGCCATTCGCCCAAAATGTCCGACCAAAGGGGACTTTTTTTTGCCTCTCTAGAAACCCAAATTTACCTCTCCCGCCCCCCCAAAGCGGGAGACTAGATCAAACACTGCGTACTACCGAGTCCGAGCACGCTACTCGCCCTCTGCTCTGGTAACTTGTATGACTGCCCTGGCTTTGCCCTGGCTACAAAAAGTGTCTGGCGCCGCCACTGCTAATGAAAGACTTCAAAAATCATGTAGGCGCAGTACAAATAATTTTGTCCATATTATTTAACTATAGCCTAATTATAGAGGCCTATAGTATATAATTGGTCCTGGGCAAGACGTTAAACTGCATCCATCCTCTGCCACAGGGAACCAACAAATTCCCTGTGCCGGTCCTAAGCCCGGATAAAATGAGGAAGGTTTGCCAGATGGGTGGAGATACACTGGCAGTAAAAGACCAAGACCACAGAAATCCCCAAAACCCACGGCACAAGCGACATAGCGACCCAGATGCTTCAAGGTGTCATGATGTGGAGCAGACATGCACAGCCCGGTCAGGACAGACCAGCGGAGAGAGTCGGGGGAGAGAGCGTGGGACACATACGGGCATTGACCCAGGTTGTCCTTCGTGCCTCTCTCCCAATATTCTCTTCAATCGAGCTGCTCCAAGATGTTAATGGTATGGAGCAGACCTGCTGACCGGACTGGCTGAACCTGGGCAGCATGACGCGAGACAGACTCAGACAGAGAGTGGCGTCGGACACTTACGGGCATGGCCCAGGGATTTTGATGATGATGATGATGATAGTATATAATTAGTTAGGCCTACACTGGTGATCTGGCAAAGCAGGGTAGGCCTACTCTTAGGCCTAAGTATGCCTAGTTCATTGAAAGTGGTCATCCTAGTCATAATAACAAGTTGATTTAAGCCAATCCGATATTGTTTTAACCCCATATAATTGAATGGTTAGACAATATAGCCTATGTGTGTTTTAAAGCGTGTCCTTTGTTTAGGGGTGCCAAATTATCTTTTAAAAAGTCTTTAAACTAATATGTCCCATTCAAGGCAACTGGCTCAATCAAGGATACCACGCAGTCCATTCACGGAAACAGGTTGCCTTGATTGGACTTTTACAGCTCTAGTTTTGTTTAGCTTTTTCTCATAAATCAATGAGTGCTATCTGTCTTTTAATGCTTATTAACACTATTTATGAGGTATCAACCATGCATTTGGCTTAGTTTGCTTTTAGAAAATCGGTGCCATTCATGCGGTATACGTCCTACGCCTAAGTTTGTCTTAAGTGGTCCGTTCACAGCAACTCTCCCCTACGTAGGTAGGCAGTAGCTCAGGTTTGTTTGCCTGTATGCTTGCATGCATGTATGCATGTAGTCGCTGAGTAAACATCACAGAAGCGCTATATAAATGCTCACTCTGCATGAACGTGTGTTCATGATTATCAAATCTATGTGACAAGTGTGTGTGTTGTGTGTGTGTGTGCGTGTGTGTGTGTGTGTGTGTGTGTGTGTGTGTGTGTGTGTGTGTGTGTGTGTGTGTGTGTGTATCTAGTGAGAAAGCAGTGGCGGCGCTAAGGGGTTAGGGGGTTGTCAGAAATTTTGGCGGATGAGAATGTAAAATTTCCTCCGCGAGGATTCAGCCCCACCAAAAACTGAAATCCTGGCGCCCCTACTGTGAGAAAGTGGACCTACATCGTGTCTATTGTGACTATTGTGTCTCCAGAAAGATTCGAAAACACAACTAACATTGTGATGTCTGAATGGTGACTCAGACTACAAACTCTTATTAGCACCTGGATTTCAATTTGTATGCACAACTCGGGTGTTTAAAGCCCAAGGTCTGAAATCGTCGGCAGTTTCTTAGTAAACCAGACACCGTGAGACACGTCGTGGCGCCTTCAGTAGGTGTTTCTGTATAGAGACGTGCTCACCAGTCAGTCTCTGCTTCAAGTCTTCAAGTTTGCCTGGCAGACTAGCGTCCAAGGTCGTTCCGCTCTCTAAACATGCTGAGCTGACGTATTCAAAGGACCTTGGAAGGAACCCACGGTTCTTTGAATACACAAGGTTCTTTGAATACACAGGCAGCTGGCTCGTTAACTCGGGGTTTGTATTTCGGCCTGGTCGGGCCAACTTCTACACATGCGCTTCATTCATGTTCAACCAGTTTTAGCTATGTAATGTGTTAACATAACATTATATAAAAAGAGTTTTAAGTGGTTCATACCAATGTTAGCTAATTCGCCTTAAACGCTAAGTAGTCCATTTTCCTTATCTTTCTCCTAAAAGCCGTTATGAGTTCACTGACACTTTACTGTCATGAATTCTATGAACCCATAACTTGAATTTCTGCTGTTGCGTTTCTTTTCGCTTCTTAAATATAGGGTGACTCGATAGGTAGCAGAGGCGGATCCAGGGGGCCAATCCGGCCATGGCCCCCATTGAAAAATTGCATGGGACGTGGCCCCCATTTGGTTTCAACAAGCCATAAAATAAATGTAGCGGGAGAGAAAATAGGACATCAGGCCCCCATTAAAAAATCGTATGGGACGTGGTCCCCCCGTTTGATTTAGGGATTGAAATGGCATCTTCTTTTTCCCGGAAAATTGGTCGATGACTAAAAAAAGGTCATCAACTTTTTCGGCGGCGTAAATCACACCAAATTTTTCCCTTGTCCCACCAACAAGACCGAACATTTTGGCCCCCCTTTCGAAACGTTCTGGATCCGCCACTGTTAGGTAGAGAACGATTTTGAATGCAGGCAAATATATGTTACGCACAATATAATGTGGGAAGTTGTATACTGGCGGATAGGTTGTTCAAATGAGAATGTTGCGCAAAAACATTAGATCACTAGCTCACTTATTAAAATTTTAGCGCCAATATCCGTGACGTCATCAAATTCGTGTCAAGTAAACGTCCAGTTACTGCAGTTAGGCTAGGCCAAAAACATTGTACGACCATCATTGTTATTCCGCACATAATTAATTAATTAATACAAAAAAATTTAGTATTTAATAATATTTTTTACTCTGGTAGGTTAGTTCTTACTTTGTAATCGTCCACTCCTATTGTAAAGAGCAGGGCTATTTATGACCTATTTCGTTATGCGTAGGCCTATCAACTACTGAGTAGGCCTAACTGTGCGAAGTCTGAAACTCCGCCACTAGTTGCACTCCGCCAGTTCCAGTGCCAAGCCTGGATAAAGGAGGAGGGCGACACTAATCATCAGTGTTATGGCATTGTCGTTAAATAGCAACAAGCGAGTAGCATATATAGACCAATAATTATGGCCATGGTCTTCTGTATACGGAATTGGGCCTTTATACAATTGGCATGATGCATATTCCCACCGCTCATGTTCATCGGTGCGTAGGCCTACCAACGTCAACTCAATACGTACTTGACGCGGACACTTGATCTGCTATAGACTACAGAGCAGCGGTTCCCAACCCGTGGCCCGCGGGCCAAAAGTGGCCCGCCAGGCCTCAGAAAATGGCCCGCCTGCCGCGCCTGGCCTCAGAAAATGGCCCTCATCTCTAAAGAATTATCAAAAATATGTGAAAAAATTAACAATTTGGACAGGATAGAACACATTATCATTTTCTATTACAAATTATTTTATTTTAACGTTGATAACTAACATCAAACACTATATTTTGATTCAATTATAACAGTTTTAGGCTTTTGGTTAACACAATTTTAACCTTGTGGCCCCCTAATGTCCTTCAACTAAGAGAGAGTGGCCCTCGTGTAGTCCGACTTAGAAAAAGTGGCCCTCAAGTCAAAAAAGGTTGGGAACCACTGCTATAGAGTAACCCTTCGAAAAATTGTCACCCGTGAATCTGGATGTTGACTTTCTTAATTGCGAGAAAACGAAGGAGCACGAGTGGAAAAGGAATAGGGAGAGCTAGGGGACAGTTCCTGAAACCGTTTTGCAATATATTTCTGACATAAACGTACAGTAATGCTAGGAACCTTATTGGAACTATTCACGCCTTGGATAAACATTCCAATCGGGTAATCACCATACAGTCCGTTACACACTTTTATTAGATTATATTACCTTACTTTGACTTAACACATTCTACCTTCAATCTTGCTTTGTTTCCCTTTAAGCTAAGTTTGCTTTGCTCATTATGTCTTCGTGAATAAATACGCCCTACAGTCTATTTATAGACCTATCCCATCACTAATATAGACACAGTTATAGGCATGTAGGCCTATAGTTACGCTATAAAACTTTATGGTCTTATCGTGTCATTTCCTTGTCAATTCAATATCGGTCAGCACAGATGTACATGTATGTATAGTTTTAGGCCTCTATAACACATACTTACAACGTGTTGGCGTTGAAAACAACGACAACAGCAACTGACGAAGCGAACGGACGAACACTCACAAGTATAGTTGAAATTCAGGCTTAGATCTATGTATGACTAGTTGTTACCGAGGCAGAGCATGTCATTTAGGCCTATGTCTAGATTTTATTCACGAGGTGAAGTCTAGGCCTATTATTCAGACATGTATTGGATGACTTTATAATATGCATGTGACTGCATAAAGCGCATCGAAGCTTAGTCTATAGGCCTAGCCTAAAGGCCCTGCTCAGCCTATAAATTGCATTAGTGATGATTATCCTCTGTGTAAATGTCGTGCGTCTCGTGTGCAGAAGCAGAACGGTATTCTAAAACGACAGACTATGCAAATGATTTTCTTGCGTAAGACATGTGTTAGGCCCACACGTGTGAACAGGGTCGTATTAAGGCTATTGCGGGCCCGGGTAGCCTACTGTTAACGCCCAAGGTTCTTTGAATTCACCCAATGGCCCACCTCCAAGTTTCTTTAAATATACTGGAGTCACTGGACTGATTTGGGCTCAACTCTTGACAACTTACAGGTACACCACGCATACATTCGTAACTGCGGGTTCCTGGAAATTTCAGGCCTGACTGCTGCAGTAGGCCTACACCTACCACCACCTTGAATGCGGGACTGCCTGTGAGTTTGGGTTTGTTTCATTTCGTTGGTCTCCCTCCCTTCGTCTGTCTGTCTATCTGTCTCTGTCTTTCTCTATCTCTGTTTCTCTGTCGGTCTCTTTGTCTGTCTCTCTGTCTGTCTCTCTGTATCTGTTTCTCTGTCTCTTTCTATCTCTCTCTTTCTTTGTCTGTCTGTCTCTCTCTTGTCTCTGTCTGTCCGTCTCTCTCTTGTCTCTGTCTTTCTCTGTGGTCTCTCTCTCCATTTATCTATCTCTGTCTATCTGTCTGTCTGTCTGTCTGTCTGTCTGTCTTTCTCTGTCTGTCTGAAAGAAATGCCTCTAAAGGACAGACTGAAGAGGAAATACTAGTTATCAGTTTAGTCCTTAGTGTGGGAAAAAGGCGAAGACTCTGGGAACAGTAATTCTAATTGTAATTGCAATTGAACATTTATATAGCGCCGCTCACAGAGTCAGTAGCGCTCCCGACCCAAGTTAGTGCTCCCGCTAACAAATAGTAATAGTCTTCAGGCGTTTCTGGAGCAGGAGAAGAGAATGGCCAAGAAGCTCAAGACGTAGCTTGTGAGGAAGGCTGTTCCAGCAGGAGGGGCCAACATAGGCAAAGCAAAGTAGGCAGAGTGGGGTAGCCAGGGTAGGCCTATAGGCCTAATGCCTCCAATCATGGGCGCCGAGTCGAGCCGAAGAGTGTGAGTGCCGAAAGGAATGTGGAGAAACCTCGCGCGTAAGCTCGGAATTTTTTTTGACTTTTTTGATGGGAGAGTTATTGAAATAACCTCTGTTTATATAGGCGGAGACTTGGTCCTGGTTTTAGGGCACGAACTCGCGGGCAAAAGGGCGATCGTCCAGGCGCACAGCGCCGGACAGGGAAAGTTTCGGGAAAAGGATGTGCTCCTCCCGATTTTCGATTTTTTTAATTGCCACACTGCGATGACAGCATCTTAGGCTGTCATTTTATGAAGTTCCTCGCGAAGACTTTAATAACGTCATGGCCACTGTTTAAAAAAATTCCACTCTGAAATTCTGAAATAGTGACATCTTAAGCTGTTATCTCATAAAAAAATTCCTATTGTTTCATTGCTTAAAAGCCTTAAATACATGATTTAAGACTTCAATAAATGTTCTTCCCAATTGTTTAAGAAACTTTGATCACTCTTTGGGTCAATATAGGCCTACCTCTTTTGGAATACACACAGAAGAAAAGCACTATCTTCGTTAGCATGGAAATCTTGGAGCACGCTCCCCTAATTAGTTCAACAGACTCAAACTTTGCACAAGAAATCAAACAATTCTATCTGCATTAGCCACTATTTAATGAGCCAATATTAACACTGGAAATGATGGTTTTTCAGTAGCTTTGGACCACAATTTAGTCAAGGCTGATTTCAGTAGCGGCGCTAGGGGGGCTAGAGGAGCTAAGACCCCAAAAGGCCATCCTTTTTCCCATGTAAAAGGACATTTTTATTGCTCAGATGGGGACAGAGAATTTCCTGAGCTATTAAAAACATCTTCAGAACAGAGACAAGTACTGAAACACTATCAAAAATTCCATAATGAAAATAAAGATCTGTTTATATCTTCAAGTCTTCAAGATTTCAGTATCAAACGAATTCCCAGAACGAATCCATTTCACAAATATTACGTAACACCGGAGGCGCACACGATGGACGGTTCAAGGGAGTGGTGATCCCACTTGCAGAGCCTGCCGCAGAGCTGTAACTAGATGGATGGATCCAGATTTGACCAGGGTCTATGACAACAGAGGCCGTTACCCTGGACAGAAATTTGATCGGCGTATTACAGCACTCTAGAGCAGCAGCGCAACGCAGTAGACTGCAGGTATCACGAAATAGAGTATCCCCCGTATTAATTGTATCTCCCCAAATTAAAAAAAGTCGAAAAAACCGCTTCCGCGTGTATTTTTTTGCAAATTAATTTTCATCTGCTTTGTTTTGAACAATGACACTAACAGGCATGTTTACTGCTACTAGATAATTTGTTTTGCCCTGTTTTTAGAGCACTTAAATCATTTAAAACACTTAAGAACGCTCAGAGTCACTAAATAAATTCGAGTTGCCTTTATCTGAGCATTGCTTAGAACACTTAAAACAATTAGACTCACTTTAAATTTTGATTACAGCATAAAAAAAATTATTATGCGCATTTTTCAAAAAATGGGATAGAATGGTTTATCCCCCCGGATAGTATAGACCGGTTAATTCCATCCGGGGGATATATTAATTCATCCCCCCGGATAGCTTTCAGGGAGGATACTCCGTTTCGTGTCACCGGCCATATCATCATCATCATCATCATCATCATCATCATCAACAACAACCGAGGGACCAATGCCCGTAGGTGCTCGATGCCGTTCTCGTTATTCCACGCCAGGTTTGTCTCTCTAAGGCAGCGTGTGTTAGGTCCTGTAGTGGTGCTCCACACCATTCTATTATGTTATCCAGCCATTCCTTGTGTGGTCGTGCTCTCCTGTTAGATCCCTCCATTCTTCCAAGCACAACTGTCTTGATCTTTCTGTTGTTGTCCATCCTGCATATATGCCCGAAGAGATCTACATGTAGCTTACTGGCATCAAGTTACAATCGTGTTTTTTGCTGTCAGCGCATCGCCACTCATCTGACAAACCCCTTCTTGGGGACTGGTTGCCGACCACGTTAGCCAGCTCTTTCAGGGTTCCTGCTGGGCCTGTCCACCCCGCGAAGCGCCCTAGGTGGTACTTCGGCCGAAACCTTCTCCACTGATGGCTTAGCCCCAGCAGGCCATAATGGACCGTTTAATCCGACTGCATTACGTGCTATTTGACCTATACCTTCAAGCAATAATTATGTAGAACAAGGGACGGAAGCCTCTGTGCAGCTGCTCCTGTTTGATCAGGACCATGTGTCGAACCCGCTCTTCCAACCGCTGAAGCCACTGTCCTAGTCCACGAGATCGAATCATCCCTATAGGAGGGCAACCTAACTTAGAAATCATTAATTTTTTGAGAATTTATTTGAATGTTAGGTCAACCAAACTGCTGTAAAAGCAGCTGGTCATATATAAATATAAGTTCGATGCTCACTTACTTACTTGCCTACTTATCTACTTGTTTGCTTACTCATTTACTTACTTACTTACCTACATGCTTATTTACCCTAGGTTACCGACTTACCTGACATCATTAGTTTCACGTTTTGACATTTCGGGCTCCATGTCCCTATTACTATAGGTTACTGGACAAGTTTACATCAGCGTTCAGTTCTTCAAATCAATATCATATAAAAAACGCATCCAAAATTCTCTTGACTCGTACAGACTCATTAACCCTACTCGAACAGCTGTACTGGCTTCCATATGCGCAATTCAGAATAGCATTTGAACAGGTCACGGTCATATCCTGTTTAATTAAGATAACGGCACGAGCCTAACAACGACAAGCGTGAGGTATAATTACACTTAATCAACATCCCGACAATTAAGCCTTTAAGATGATGTAGGCTATCGTTAATGCTGGGACTTCGACCTGTAGAACGATTAGAGTCATTAGACATACAAAAGAGCATCGTTGTACATGTATATTAAACGATTGAACTCAGCCACTGCTCGTTCTCTTACAGTGCCAGTCCCAAGCCTGGATAAAGGAGGAGGGCGACACTCTAATCTTCTTTGATATAAGAAAGTGTCGTTAAACAGCAACAAGCTAATAAATGCATGTCGGCAATAGCACATGATTAAACCAAGGGCGGATTCAGAAATTTTCGAAGGGGGCCAAAATTGTGGGTCTTGTTGGTGGGACAGAGGGAAAATGTCGTTGTGCCGCCGAAAAAACTGATGACCTTTTTTTAGTCATCGACCAATTTATTTTTTCGGCAAAAAGATACCATTTCATCCGCCGAAAAAACTGATGACCTTTTTTTTAGTCATCGACCAATTTTCCGGGAAAAGATACCATCTCAACCGCTGCTAAATCGACGGGGGGCCACGTCCCGTACGATTTTCTAATAGGGGGCCTGATGTCCTGTTTTTCTCTCCCACTACATTTAATGGCTTGTTGAAACCAAATGGGGGAGCCACGTCTCATGCGATTTTTAAATGGGGCCATGGCCAGATTGGCCCTCCCTGGATCCGCCCCTGGGTCAAACAGTCTTTGTGATCGATTAATAAGCGAAGTCATTCGAGAATAATAATATTATTAAGACAATGCAATGGCTTCAGGAGATCCATTGCGAAGTCCGAACCAAACGCAACAATGTCATGGCAGTGTGTTTATAAGCATAAGCGGCCGCCATAGTCACTAAACTCCGCCACTGTATATGTACAGGTTGGGCCAAAAAGATCCCCATACGGTTTTTACCAATATCTTGGCGAAAAGTAAGAATTTCGAAATGAAATTTTGCAGTCTTAAAGACAATTCATATATACACATGGTGGCCAGATTTCATCAAAATATTTCAAACAGAACAAAAGTTATACCACTTTTAGTGAAGCCACCCACCGTTTTTTGACGATTCAAAAACGTAACGCAACAAAAAGTAGCAAAAGCACGATTTTTTAAAGTCTAATCTTACTGCTAACTCATCTACTTACTCTATACTTGCATGCTTACTTACCCTTAGGTCAAGTCACTTTAGGATCAAGTGCATGGAGTCGGATTGGCTGACCAAAGTCACTCTCAGGTCTAATGACATGCATATAATCAGGCGCACATAATAATATGTAAACGGATCCGATAAAAATAAACTGCTATAAATTGATGGCAAATCGTTGATCGATAAATTCTAAGTCCTGAGTCGTTTCCGTGAGATTCATGTCAGTCGCCTTCTAGAACAGTTACTGTCGAGACTCAGTCTCGGAGCCTGCGTGACAACTTGATCGCAGGGAAAATACACCGTAAAACATCACACCACAGCAGGGCTTTTTCAACGTGCAGTTGTACACAAAATGTGCAGTTCTGAATGGATTTGCGCAGTTGTAGAAGCACTTCTGTAAGTTAAAACTAGTAAAAAAGGTCGTTGTCCTCCAATTGGAAGAAATTTACCATGGAGGATGGGAAAGAAAAGAAGGAGTTGTGCAGTTCTAAAAATTCCTTTAAAACAGCCCTGCACCACAGTTGATTGATTCCTTTCATTCCGAAAGGTTTAACCATTCCTTAGTCAGTTTCTTTGAGCGAATAGGCTATACTTGTGTGGCTTGTTCTTGGCAGCGTTTCAATATCGCTACTCGTTCATTTATTTAGTAATATCATGTAGTTTAAATTTCTCCTAGAATGCCTTCCATTCGTTTGCGAAGTTGAAGATCCTGGTATACATTTGGCGGGCTTAGTAGGGTTTATCGAAGTATAAGTTAAGCCGCGGTGCATGTTGAAGCTGGCCAGACTGAAGCACGTTATACTTGTTAGCATAGTTCATGGAATGAGAAGACATGAAATCGTGGGCGGAGTTTACCAGAGGCTAGGGGGGCCAAGCCCACCAGGTATACACCCAGAGTCATTTTTTCCGTGTAATTTTTTTCTTTTGTCGGGCCTAGCCCCTCCACGCGAAACATACGAGAAAAAGGTCATCAACTTTTTTGGCCGGGAGAATTTTTTGATTTGACCGAGATTTGAGAACGAGGACTAAAAAAAGGTCATCAACTTTTAAAATGTAGCCCCCTCCAAGAACGGAAACCAAACTCCGCCCATGCATGAAATCATGCAGTGTTTATTCTTCTGTCCGAAACTACGGAGGAACATTATAACTGACGAACCAATTAAATGCAGAGCAGACTGAAGAAAGAACGAGCAGCAGATCAGACAGGCTGACAACAATTTTTATTATGATCAGCTTGAAACAATTTGAAAAAGCAAAGCAAAGTCTCATGATTTCATTGTAAGTCAATCTCCTCATCATTTGAACCTTCTTTTCTATAGCTGAATTTTACGGCCCATAAGACGACAGTGGCGATGACCTGATGGGCAACGATCGATGCTACGGTACTGCTGGGCTGGCTGGGCTGCCACGTGGTGGACAATAATCAGCATATTCAGGATACACACGGCATTGGAATTGTCTAACGTCTCTGAAAGAAAATATCGTCGAGCATTTTAGGAACTTATTCATACAAGAAGAAATATGGGTCAGAGAAATTAAAGGTTAGACATAGGTTGCATCGAATAGCCTGACGACTTTCATATCCAGAATTATACACAAATTGATCATAATAATAATATTGTGATTGTTACTGCAAAGTTGTACACATTATTACAAATTGTCGTGTGAAAACGAATTTGTAAGCGCGTTTCTAATAAGATATGGCTAAAATTTAATAGGCACATTATGGATGAGTCGCTGAATACGTACAGATGACTAAATAAAATTAACTGATAGGCTTTCGAGGCATGCAATAGTAGGCTATGTTTCAAGTATCAATGCTGCAGGGTGCAGGATCAACTTTACTACTCGCAAAAAATTCCAAACTTCAAGTCGAAGTAGGCCTATATGTTTCGGAACACGTGTAGGGATAATCTTACGCATAGAGTAAGGTGAAGCGATCAGTGGCCATTCGCGAAATTCAGTTTAGAAACTGAGACAAGACTATTTGATGAATTGATGATCATAAAATTATAGGTTCTGATTAAATTTAATTAATTAATTAATTAATTAATTGATTAAAATGGACTTACGGTGGATCTTCGGTGCACTCGATTTCAATGGATTTTGAATTGACGACCTTTTTAAGTTCAACCAATGTTCCATTGTAACAGTATTCCCTGAAATAAATCACAGCTTCACAGTGTAGACCAATGCAAAGTCTTAGATGCGGCCTTGTAACGCTGCAGAGTCATAGGCTTTTAATGATTATGACGGTGGTTTGATTGGCAAATCTTAGCACTGCTTATCACTTCTCTGAGACCTTTACTGTAAACTTTATAAAGCACCAATTTCCATTACCTACTGTGTGCAGCACGTTATCGTACGGACGAATTATCCTATTTAACATAGCTGCTGATCTAATCTATTGGAAAAAATTCACATAGAAAAATAAGAACCTGAGAATCGAATCGCTCGAGTTCCTACATCATGTGTAAGTAAATGCATTATTTTATTTTTTCATTTTTTCATTTCTGGATTGTTCAAACACCCCAAACACCCCTCAAATATGACCATGGATCCGCATAGGTTATAGAGTAGGCTATATATACCGATAAAGGGCTGGAATGTTTTACGTTTCCACATTTTTACTGCTGCTTTACATCTGCCACTTACATTGAGCTATCGTCGTTGACAATTATTATTCCAAAACTGTTATTATTTACTTTGCTGAAGCTGAACCCACAGTATTGGCTGAATGAATAAATATGATGAGTTCTCATCCCGAAGGCATGCAGGTTCATTGGCTTTATGCCTCTGGCGATGAGATGAGTGAGTTGGTTTCCCGTTGCCTTCCTCACAGACAATCGTGAGTGAGCAACTTGTCCAAGGTCGCTACGCAGTGGCTTGAACTTACCGCTACACCACAGCTCCCCACCGAATGAACAATAACCTACCTGATTGGTCCGCCTGGATT
Organism: Lumbricus terrestris; assembly: GCA_949752735.1. NCBI lineage: Eukaryota > Metazoa > Annelida > Clitellata > Crassiclitellata > Lumbricidae > Lumbricus > Lumbricus terrestris. The sequence goes on from OX457040.1 coordinate 49,098,974, forward strand.
GTGGACAAGAATCACATTCATTCTTACTATCGACGGGCTACGCATCGCTGGAAGTTCCACTGTGTAGAAAATGCTGCAAAAATCACCATATTCGTCATAATTAGAGTTAGTTGATCAGTGGCGGCTTCAGGATTTCTGTTTTGGGAGTTGGCTCAATTTGCGGGGAAAAGTTTTCAGTTTTCAGTCACCAAAAGTTCTGACGACATTTTTAGTCATTTGGTCGTAATCTCAAGAAAATGGGTCCTTTTTCATATCCGCCAATCTGTCTGGCAAACCCTCGTGCGTACCTTTGCGGTTTTTTGGGGGGAGCCCGGGGAGGGGCTAAAGGGGGTTATTTGTGCAAATATTTTTATATGGGAAAATTTTTAGGGGGGATTATCCCCCCTAGCGCCGCTACTGTAGTTGATCGGCTCTGCATTATAATTATTATTCACGTTTTCGTACTCATCAGAACCGTAGGTGTCATTCGTCCTGCTCCCTACAAGGGAGCATCTTCAACTCACCCAAAATCATCCGCTTCAGATTATTTTTGCCACAATGCATCATTCAAAACAATACGACATAGCTGTATGTTTAGTTTGTATACTCTTTACAGCGTTCAGAAGTGAATGCACGATCAAAAATATTACATATAGGCTATGCATCGATACGCTGAATAATTGTGCATCAAGGACTTTCTACATCATCATGTCCACCTCAATGGGGTGGACTCGAATCCGTATTTCTCTGCGTTTTTTGACTGATCGTTCTAACCAACCAGGATCCGAGACCCACGACAATGTTCAATGCAGGATAAAATTATATACGATATAGTTCAATGCAGTATAAGGTACGAGGAGATAATGTTATTGTAAACACGAGAACTCCGCCCAGCTTTTGATCAAACACCTAACATTAGCAATCAATGATTATCAGGTACCTCTTCATGTCTATCAGAAAATGCTTATTTTGCCTTTATTCGACTCCTTTCGCGTTTTCTGTTCGTCAGTCAACCATTAATCTGTTTTACCTAATCTTCAATTGTTATGGCGGAAGCGCAGTTGTGTACGGGTTAAATAAAGAAGCGCTACATAAATGAATGAGCAAGGCGACTACCTTCGATTCGTATAAGCGCCGTCTCTTGAACCGTTGAGCATGGTAGTCACATTTCCGGTCGCAAGAGTTGCATACTGCGAAAAAATGACGTTTAAAAAAAATCAGTTTGAAACACGAAAATCAAAGGGAAGCCGTGACTATAGGGAATAATCTTGGAAAATTCCGAGCCGTAGGCTACAAAGAGTAGGTCTTAAACTCACACCTGTTAAATTGGGCCGGTTGATTCACAAGTAAGATATATATGGGTGTGGCCCGTGAGTTATGAGTCCCATTATCAGGTCGGAAGAAAGTAATGTTTAAGTCTGACTGGACGTTCATAGACGGCGTCCAGACACTTTTTATCTTTCAAACCTAAACGCCGTCTTGCCACTTATTAGGCCAGCACAAGGGCGGATACAGAAATTTTCGATGGGGGGCCAAAATTTAGGGTCTTAGTCCAAGAATTTTTTTAGTCATTTGTCTCGAATTTCCCAAAATAGATGCCTTTTCATCCGCCGCAAAAAACCTGATGACTTTTTCAGTCATTTGTCTCGAATTTCCCAAAAAATATACCTTTTCATCCGCCAAAACCTGTGGACCTTTTCTTAGTCATTTGTCTCGAATTTCCCCAAAGAGATACCTTTTCATCCGCCAAAAAACCTGATGACCTTTTTTAGTCATGCGGACCTATACCTCGTAGTATGCGAACCTCGTGAGTGTGGGGAACGGGGACATACGGAGCTACTCACAAGGGGGAGGGGCCCCGTCAACTTTCCGGGCTAGAATAGCTGGTGAAAAACAAAGAAATTTCCAAATGGGGGCCATGGCCATTTTGGCCCCCTGGATCCGCCCCTGGGCCAGCGCAACCTGGAGAGATATTCGGGACGTCCAGGCACTTCTTTGTTACATTTTAAGCACTGGAAGAAAGCAGGGCAGGATCAACATATTCGCCCGGACAGGGGCCCCACACTGTAGTGTAGGGATCTCATGCATGCAATGGCTTAGGCCTATTTCATTATTGTTAATTCTACTTGTAAAAACTAGAAACGTGTAAAAGCTCAGAAATGTTTTTAAAAGTTATTTGAAAACTACTGATTTTAAAATATACAACTTTCGCACATGTGTGTGGTGGACTCAGAAGCATAGGGAGAGGGAAGGAGAAAACAAGGGCGACCGAGGAAAAGGTGGATGGATGAGATTCACGAAACAACAGGAATGAATTTGGAAGAACTAAGAGAAGCGACATTGGAAAGAAAGAAATGGAGAAAACTGATCGTGAAGGTCGCCAGAGTTCAAGGAACTGATGGCACAAGGTAACAAGGTGGGGATGACTATATTCGGGTTTTCATTACCATACAGGCAGACTGATCTTAAAATCGACAAGAAATCCTTGTGAGTGTTGTTATTTTCAATTGCCTAACAAAGAAGACACCAGGCCGGTGGAATAACAGCTCACCTCTCGCGAGATCGCTTTCCAGAAAGATATTACTGCTTCGGTTCCATTTGGACAATCCGTATAGTAGGGGCAACTGTCGTATTCGAGATCTACCTTGGAAGTATTCCAACACCATTTGAGATCGCTCAGGATGTACCCTTCAAGTAAATTAATTTGAATTCAAGGTGTTATGTTCAGGAAATTGCAGAAATAATTACTTGATTTAACCCTTAAAGCTTCGATAGGCCAATGTTTAAGCGAAAATGCTGTATAATTATTAGGGCTGTTGTTCGATTACAAAAATTAATTAAATTAATCGCACGATTTATTTTTTAATCGCAATTAACTGCAAATTAATCGCAACACATTTCCTTCAAGAAGGCTATATTAATTCTAATATTTTTTAACGAAGACCCTGAAGAATATAAATGAATAGACCCTAAATGCATAGACTACTTCCATTACAAATAATTTCAATAATATTTGGCTTAGGCCCATTGAATTTCTGCATTTAGTTTATTGAACAGCTTTGTATAACAGACAGAATTGAAACGCTGTTCAAATCTGCTCAAAATCTGTTAATTTGTTTAGTTTCAGCCACCTTGAAAGCTATAGGCCCACATATGAAAATTGGACAATAGTTTTTCTGACCATCAAAATTAATTATTTATTCAGAGAATTGTTTGGACAGACCAGTTTATTTACATTGGTGGGTTCAATGGATGCCCTTTTAAATTAAAAATATTAGGCTACTATTGGACCTCATCAAGTTGGTCAGAATGTTTCACAAGAGGTTGGGGTTCTCGTCAAGCCTCGTCTCTTTTGTCCTTCTGTAAGCATTTCACTTATTGTTTGAAATCTGCATCCATTGGTCTTGCTCTCTCCTGAGTTCAACCAATGTAGTCTGACGGGGTGCCATAACAACGTTAGTGAACGATGCGATGCGGCCGATGTCGACGGCTCATCGTTGGCGAAAAGCGCGTGTTTTAATTCGCATACAGGCGATATTTGAGCGACGAATTGTTACGATAACACTCAAATTCTTTCTTGGAATATTTACAAAGAATGTATCAATGCTTTTAACTTCGCGCTCTCCGTTTAAAACGATTTTTTCTGCCTCTGATTAAATTTTAATCAGATCTAATTAACGCAAACGATTAATGCGCCAAAACTTTTAATCGCAATTTTTTTTAAACGCGCTAATTGCACGCGATTAACCCTAATAATTATATGGAGATAAGGCAGTAACAAAATATACTTGACAGAGTAATTGAGAGAATGGTATACTATCAGCGGTTGTAGGATATTATCCTCCGAACATTATCCGCCCCCGGACATTATCCCCTCGGGACAAAAGCCCCCAGTGAAAATCCCCCGAATTTTGCGTAGGACATTATCCACCGGTCAATGTCCCCCTCTTCATTTAATCGATAGGCATACAGCATAATTGCCCGGTAGCACAATGAATAACACGCTGGCGTATAGTGTGAGAGGTAGCGAGTTCGAGCCCCCGTTGGGCGTATTTGCTTTGTAGGCTGCTATTAGCGCCGTGTAATTACAAAGCTTTCTGTTCAGTTAGTAGGCCTAGTTAAGTTTAATTAAGATTACTGCATAACTTGTAAATGTAAAGCGCAGTGCGTCTTGCAGGCGTTTAATTAAAGAAAATACATTATTATTATTATTAATATTATTATTAATAATAATAATAATAATAATAATAATAATATTATTATTATTATTATACTATTGTTTGTTTTGTCAACTTGTTAAATTAATGCGTCACTGTAAAGACATGCTACTGTCATTCATAATATGCTAACTTAAGACTTATTAATGCCATTCAGTAATTCATTTATAAGGTTCGGACTTGTTAGTGTCATCTAGGTCTACATTTTAAGACTTGTTAATGTTGTTTGCGACTTCAATTAAAGACTTGCAAATGTAATTTTTTTAATTTACAATGAACGACTGCGACGTGAACTATGGACGACTAGTTTAATAATAATTATATTCTTATATTCTTAGTTGTCCATGGGAAAATGTCCTACATCTGGTCGTAGTGGTGGCGGTATTATTATTAGAAGGGGGTGGTGGTAGCAGTCGCAATGAGAGTTGTAGTTGTCATAATAGTGGCAGTAGTCGTAGTGGCAGTATAGTAAAATATTCATAGTAGTAGACAAAGTATTATTCATGATGATGATAGTGACAGTGGTGATGTGCGGGATCTGTTCATTTAGATACAGACCTGGCAGTAGATCAAGTATAGTTATGTACCGTCCCTTCACAGAATCAGCGTAATTATAGACAAACGGACCCACATAAGTCCAGAATATAGCCTGCAGGAAACATATCAGAAACATACACGAATAAATATTAACATCTATATAAATAAAGAGAAGATTCTGTGTGTCTGTTTGACCGGAATGCAGTTCCACAGTTTTTTTTAGCTTTTCACTCCAAACCTTCACTATACTGTGTCCGTTTCGGCATCGGACACGCAGTGGAGGGGTTAGCGAATCTCTGTTACCATGGGGGCCAGGGTGCGGGGTGGAAAAGGCCAACAGAGAAAATTAGGGTTTTTGCAATAAAAACCCTCATTTTCCCTGTTGGCCTTTGCCCTCACGGGCTTATCACTGCACTTTTCCTTCGGGTCCCATACGCATAAAAGCAGCGGTTAACACCGTTTTAGATGTGTTTAAAGCCAGCGCTTTTTGCCAGTCCGGATTTCACGGGTCGCGTACCGGTGGAGGTCGGGGTGGAGGAGTGGGGGTGGAGGGGTTGGGGGTGTGGTGGGGCATGGAGGGTGGGGGCGGTGGAATGGGGAGAGAGCAGAGTGGGGTAGGGGAGGGCGGTGAAGGGGTGAAGGGGTGGGGCTGGATGAGGGGTGGAGAGGTGGAGGAGGGGTGGGATCGTTGGGTGTGGGGAGGGGTGAAGGAAGTGGGGTGGGTGGAGGGAGGTGTGGCTGCTGTGGTGGGTGTGGTGTGGTGGGGTTGTGACCGGAGCGGGTCGAATCCTAAATTTCGCGGGCAACGCCGGGTAGCCCAGCTAGTTAAGGCTATTATTATATACATGCATGCATCTCCATCTAGACATGTTCACAAGCATAGGCCTTGAACAAGAGCTATGGAAACGGTAGTATTTAGCCACTATTTTAGTGGAAGAGGAAGATAACTTATTAGAGGAGGCCGCCGTCTGATGACGTATTAGCGACTGCACTTTCTCAGTCTCGGCATATGAGTGCGCGCGGCCAGTCCATGAAATTAAGTTCACCGCAATTAATATAATCTTTCGACGTTTACCTATATAGATCTACTAGGGTCGAAGATGGCGCATGAATTGAGAAAAATTCTGCCCTGCTGGAATTTGAAACCTTTACATAAACGTTGACACTTCACACAACCTGGCAGTGCCAGTCCCGAGTCTGGACAAAGGGTAGGGCTACATTAATCATCTTCGTAATGGCATACCATCTTTAAACAGTACCGTAACGAGCAAACCCTGGTATACATACATTATATACAGTGTTGTCACGGTCACAGCATCCTGAAGCGAGGGGGTCGCGGAGACCACCGCCGACATCTGGAGGCGAAGGGGTCACCGGGTCCACGGGCGACGGCCGTGAACCCATCAACACCTACGTGGAGGACCCAAACGACCCCCACGGGACGCCTTTTGAAGTGGCGGCAAAGGGCCTACGACCAGATGTGGTCGGGTTGGTCACGGACGCTTTGAGGCGACCACCCGACTGGGCGGGGAACTGTTGACGCCGGCTGCCAGAGCCATTAAGGCAGTCGGCGTCATCTATATAAGACGATGGAGGCCATTATTGGGGGAGAGGCCCGGCAGACGCATTGGACTTAATATCGAACAGCAAGAAGCAACTGAAGTTCAACGTAGATATTTTAGGGCGTCTGAACTATCTTTTAACATTGCCGGAGGAGCCTCCAAGTGTATATAATTCTGATTAACCTCTACTATTGTTTTGTTTAATAATAAATCATCTAAAACGGACGTCCTCTGCACTGTGTAACGTCACGGCCAAAGTCTGAACCAATAGATCGGGCTAGGGTCGTGACATCACTGGTGTCAGAAGTGGGATTGAACTAAGAGTTGCCGGTACAGTCAGCGACCAGCAGCCTTACGTGGACAGTGCGAGGACGGAGAAAGCAACGCAGAGGATTGGGATAACAAGCTGCGGACAGCCAGCGAGGACGCTGAGGATTTTACGGCCTAGTTGCAGTCAGCAAACGAGGACGGACGAACAGCGGGACGGTCAACCGAGGATCGAAGCGGGAGGACAAGCAGCGGACAGCCAGCGAGGACGCTGAGGATCGAACGCCCAAGTTGCAGTCAGCCAACGAGGACGGACGAACAGCGGACGGTCAACCGAGGATCGGAAGGACAAGCAGCGGACAGCCAGCGAGGACGCTGAGGATTGGACGGCCTAGTTGCAGTCAGCAAACGAGGACGGACGAACAGCGGGACGGTCAACCGAGGATTGAAGCGGGAGGACAAGCAGCGGACAGCCAGCGAGGACGCTGAGGATCGAACGCCCAAGTTGCAGTCAGCCAACGAGGACGGACGAACAGCGGACGGTCAACCGAGGATCGGAAGGACAAGCTGCGGACAGCCAGCGAGGACGCGGAAGATCTGACGGCCTAGTTGCAGTCAGCCAACGAGGACGGACGGACAGCGGACAGCGAGGATCGGGAGGATCAACTGGAATCCATGAGACGGAAGTCAAGCCGACGGCAGACAAAACGGTAGGACTCTTACGTTGTTGGCTGGTTTTATCTGTGCATGAGAGGAGTGGCAATCACGGGCCGAGAGTTGGCTGCAGCGAAAACCACTTCTTCTAATATCATCTGCATATTGATTTGAATTGATGCATTGCTTTTGATACGGTAGAGTGATTGATTGACTCGTTTTTGTGCATTGCTTGGCGCCCCATTTAGTTACTGGGTTGTTGGCTCTTGTGCATTGCATCATTCAGTGACTGACTTTTGTGGCTTCTATGCATTGCATCGTTCAGTGACTGACTTTTGTGGCTTCTATGCATGGCATCGTTCAGTGACTGACTTTTGTGGCTTTTATGCATGGCATCGTTCAGTGACTGACCTTTGTGGCTTTTGTGCATTGCATCATTCAGCGACTGACTTTTTTGACTTTCGCGCATTGCATCATTGAGCGATTGGTTTGTTGGATTTTGTGCATTGTGCGTTGCATCTACTTACTGACGTACCTACGTGCTTTCTATCTCTATCCTCTTCTATCATGGATAGTCTCACACCCGATAGGCAAGCGCAGATTAAGAAGATGTCCGATGAGAGGTTAAGAGCGTACCTACTCAAGGACGACATGGAGGACGAGATCGTCTTTGCGATGGACCGCCATCAATTAATGGAAGAATGGGCGACCAAGGTGGCCGAAAGGCAATGTAAGGATTATGAGGAAGGTGGGGTAACTTCACCAGAACTAGAGTCCTTGCAATGGAGAGGAGGTCAGGACATCGAACGACTCAAGTTTGAATTTGAAGTTCGGAAGTATGAGGAAGAGAGAAAGGCAAGGGAGGAAGAGCGGGAACGCCAGAGAAGACGAGAGGATGAGGAGAGAAGGGCCAGAGATGAAGAGAGAAGGGCAAGAGAGGAAGAGAGGGAGCGACAGAGAAGACGAGAGGATGAGGAAAGAAAAGCAAGAGAGGATGAAAGACGGATTAGAGAAAGAGAGGCAGCCATTCGAGAGACAGAACGGACAGAAAGGAGAGCGAGAGAGGAAAGAGAACAGTTGCTCAGAGAAGAAGATAGGAGATTTAAACATTCGCTAGCTAACCGAACGAAACACTTCGGGGAACTAATGAAGAGTGTTTTGTGGAGATTTCCACAGGATTCAGCAGAAATCCCGGCATTTTTTGATCACATGGACAATTTATTTAAGATCTACGAAGTTGATGATGATGTGAAGGCGAAACTTCTCTTAGCTAATTTAAGTGAGCGAGCAAAAGCTGTTGCAACGCGCTTAGAACACACACAGTTAAATGACTACGAGGGATTGAAAAGATTCCTGCTCAGGGAATTTAAGATCAGCCCTATACACCTAAGGGACAAGTTTCTCACATTACGTAAGTCTCAAGACGAAACATACACCATTTATATGGCAAGGTTACATAACACCTTGATGCATTATTTGCGTAGTCGAGAAGTCAATAACGACTTTGACGAACTTGTAAGCCTGCTTTGCGCAGACAGAGTAAAGGAGCATATCCCTAAGGGCTGCCTAGATTTCATTCTCACGCAGGAGACAGACGGGTGGCTAAGACACAATGATCTTGCCAGCTCAGTCGATCTGTACACAGCGTCGCACACGATCAGCGGAGATCCACTGCGGTCGTCTGGACCGATGGCGTCAGGCGCCAGTCGATCAGGGAACCAGTCAGATTTTAACACCCACCCAAGGGCAATAAACTCAGAAGGCAGGAACGATGGAAGGGACGCAAGCCAGCGGGCGAAGGAAGACGCCCGACAGAGGGGCCTTTGTTTCAAATGCGGGGAGGGGGGCATTTGGCGAGAGCCTGTTTGGGTAATAAACCCCAAGGGGAGGAGCCGAAGCTGGCGCGGGTGAATGCATGTACACTCCAACCCCCCAAGCGGAGATATTCGTCTCAACATCACCGTCAGAGGGCGACTGCATCAACCTGTACGACGATCAACGGCGGCTTATCGCCAGATGTTGAAGCAGTTAAGGCGTGGGAGGAGCTAAATAGCAGGGAAGAAACATCAGATGCTCACTTTGCTTTGATTGAGACAGAAGAGTTCCATGTAAGGTCTTACGTGCATGTAGATATTGAACATCTATCTATTCAGAACGCCTTAATTGATGGTGGTTCTGAGGTCTGTTGTATCCGGGAGTCCCTAATTGATCACCTGAACCTCCCCGTCGATAAGCAGATGCGCCTAGCCGGAATGAACGGGCAGGCACAGTTGGTCAATGTTATTCGACTTGATGTGAAGCCCGTCTGTAATAAGACACCTCCAGTCGTAAACATCGCTCCAAGGGTACGCGTGTGGTTTGCAGTGGTGAAGAATCTAAATGAGGCTGTCATATTAACACCCAGCGTCACAGCTGTAATCAGAGAAGCCTCGCATTCAAAGGTACGGCCACCTAGTGTGAACGAAGCAGACACGGAGATAGGGGAGGGGCAGGCGATCAACGCGTCTCCCACCCCAGCACCCCAGACCATCGACGAGAGAGGGGAAGAACAAGAAAACGGTCTCAGCCGTGTACAAGCGCCCCCTGCTGACGACGACATCATTATGGATGTCGCTGCCAAGGCAGACGAAACGAAGGCAGTTGAGCGACAGGAGGATGATGATAAGCCAACGCTCATGGACATAGAGCAACCGTTATGTAATGAGCGTGTGCCAGATGTAAATACTTCAGAAGAAGAACAGCGCGGATGTAATGCGCTGAAATCCGGTTTGAAATTAAATCGAGAGAGTGATAATAATTTGGACATAGGAATTAGCTTGCCATGTCACGGCGACGATGCCGGCGAGCAAAATCCGCCCCTGTTATCAGTGTTGTGCTTGCCTGAGACACGAGACGATAGTGAACTGAGACGGACTCTGGACAGCACAATGACAGTGAACCCTACATGTAGATTCAATTGGGCATCGGTCATCGTTGAAGGTGGTTTAGCTGGGGGCCCGGGACAAGCCCCCTTCGATCGGTGGATGGAAGGGGCATATGTGATGCCCTGGTGCAAGAATACACATCTTCTATTCAAGATTTCATCAGCCGTTACAATACTAAGAGCGGCTCTGGGCAGTTCCCGATCAAAGAGGAATCTCCTTGGGTTATTATTTTTGTCGGTGATTCAGGTCCTTACGAATATCAATGCATGACTTTTTGGTTGATGTCCATTCGCAATAACTTAATGCAATGCTTGTCCCGGATTTTGCAGCCAATGTCTGGGCCCGGATTTGACGGAGGGGTTAGAAGGAGACCAGTCACGGCCGGGAGCCTACCCTGTCTAAATGTACATATTGTTTACACATTGTTCGTATTGTGTTTCATGTTCTGCGATGCTGTCGACCGGACGAGTGTTGCTGAAGATGACGTCGTCAATGGATCGTCAACCCATGACTCCGTCTTTGAGGAGGGAGTAATGTCACGGTCACAGCATCCTGAAGCGAGGGGGTCGCGGAGACCACCGCCGACATCTGGAGGCGAAGGGGTCACCGGGTCCACGGGCGACGGCCGTGAACCCATCAACACCTACGTGGAGGACCCAAACGACCCCCACGGGACGCCTTTTGAAGTGGCGGCAAAGGGCCTACGACCAGATGTGGTCGGGTTGGTCACGGACGCTTTGAGGCGACCACCCGACTGGGCGGGGAACTGTTGACGCCGGCTGCCAGAGCCATTAAGGCAGTCGGCGTCATCTATATAAGACGATGGAGGCCATTATTGGGGGAGAGGCCCGGCAGACGCATTGGACTTAATATCGAACAGCAAGAAGCAACTGAAGTTCAACGTAGATATTTTAGGGCGTCTGAACTATCTTTTAACATTGCCGGAGGAGCCTCCAAGTGTATATAATTCTGATTAACCTCTACTATTGTTTTGTTTAATAATAAATCATCTAAAACGGACGTCCTCTGCACTGTGTAACGTCACGGCCAAAGTCTGAACCAATAGATCGGGCTAGGGTCGTGACAAGTGTATCATAATAATTATATCGCACAGTGTAATATATGCGGTATATTATATGTTAGGCCTACTGGTAATGATTATTCTGTTGATAAAGAATCGATATAATTATAATTCTGGTTGTGGTTTCAGCTCTTCACCTGGTCTTTGATGGCTGCAGTGTGATTGGCTTCCAAAAGGAAGTCGTTATAACTTGCCTCATCTACCGAACAAGGGTCTTTATTGGCGAACGAATTAAGAAACAGTTTCCATAACACCGCACAGTTCTTTCTACAAAAAAGTAAAATAGTCTTTTAACAGCACAACATGGGCCGATATGCTATAATACTGCACTTAGTTTTTGTTATGTTGACTTGTTGAATTTCTATGGTCGTCCATATATAGCTTCTAGTAGGCCTATATTCTGAGTCACTTGTGAAATTGGCATGCAGCCAATATTTTCGTAGACTATTTAGGTCTTAGTCTACTACTTCGGATGATGTCAGGCACACCATACTTCACTTGCAGCTTAGTCACCACATGCTAATGACATGGGTTAATTTAGTGCATAGTATACGCTAACACGCAGGAGAACAAAGAACTATTGTGCTGTATTTTAGTGCGCTAATGCACATGACGCGGAGTTGCACGCACTGGGAGCGCTTCTGAAAGGCTGTTGCAGTGTTGCTGCAAGAAGCGCTTGACAAATGGTCAGGTACTATACAATACAACATACAGTAGAACATACGGGTTGTTGTGGAATGGAGCCGGATTCTGTTTCTGGAAAGTGTTGCATCGATCAATGAAAATCTTCTCTATTCCGGGAGTTGTTCCGCTTGTACCCGTTGGAACGGAAGTTGGTCCGCCTTCAACTCTGACGTCATGTATTGCGTTCAGAGTGAGCAGACCAAAGATGATGTATCGATGATATGAACTCATCGCCCCAGCTATGCGAACCCTACGACATTCACAGAGGCACAGTCAGTGTGCATATGCAATGTTATGCATGCATGGCCTTTCATGCGTATGTGCAATGTTGTGCATGCAGCCTACTACATATAGGTAGGTAGTAGACTGCATGTCATGTAGATGATGTAGTCGCTGAGTAGACACCACTGAGGCGCTACACAAATGCTCACTCTGCATGAACGTGTGTTCATGATTAACAAATCTATGTGATAAGTGTGCATGTGTATCTAGTGATAAAGTACATTGTGTCTATTGTGGCCATTGGCATCTTTACTTGCCGTACTTGCCATACCGTAGGCTGAGCCTCCTATGCCATATTTTAGACCTACCTTTATTCTTGATTTATTTCCCTTTAAGTTAGATTTGCTTTGTTCATTATGCCTTCGTGAATAAATAGGCCTACACCACAGAGTGTATTCATAGACCTATCTCATCACCAATTTATAGCCTACACAGTTGTAGGCATGCATAGATACGCTAAAAAAACTTCGGGTCTTATCGTACCATTTCGTTGTCAGATCAATATCGACCAACACAGATGTAATAATAGCTTTAGGCCTCTACAACACATACCTACAATATGCTGGCTCTGAAAACGACGACGACAGCAACTGACGATGCGAACTGACGATCATTTACAAGTGGTAGTAGTAGTAGTAGTAGTAGTAGTAGTAGTAGTAGTAGTAGTAGTAGTAGTAGCAGTAGCAGTAGCAGTAGCAGTAGTAGTAGTAGTAGTAATACAATTATTGTCAATTATAATTATTATTATTATTATCATCATCATCATCGTTAATATTATTATTATTATCATCATCGTTAAATTAATAATAATTATTATTCACACTATAACGCTGGTATTCACATTTGCCTTTTTCCTTTGTCGTTGGGACAAAGAAAGTCATGCAGGTCTATACACCTGCCACGTGCACGAGCACTGGCAGAAATCCACACTCGCAATCGTGAAGGGCAAATGAACCCTTAGCTGCTTGTGTCTAAGTCGGCGAAAACCGTGGACGGACAAAATGTCCCCGGACAAAATGTCCCTGTACAAAAGTCCACGGACAAAAAGTCTCCGGACAAAATGTCCCCCGGATAAGATGTCCTTGGTGTAGCGGTAGAATGCTATTCTTATCAAACAAACCTATTAAATGATGCATTGTATAAGTATTAAATAGGTAAGAATTAAGCTAGACAATATGTGGCGTATTGTAGATTATAATTAATATTACTTGTGGCATTAAGTTAGATAATAATAATAGCGCTATAACAATTCTTGAATACGCGCTACATCAATTATCGAAACACAACGAAGGGCAGAAAGCAGCGTCAAACTTGAGCAGACGACAACAACGGCAGACGATAAAGTTAGACAGCGAAAAGATGGCGAAGGAAGAAGACGTAGATTTCTGAGCAAGGGCGGCCATTGACGATTGTGGCGTTCCTTGTCGGTAATTCAGAAGATCTGACGGTGAATTGGGTGTGGAAGGCGACACGTTGTCGGCCTGTCCCACTGGTGAGACTATAAGTCCTTGGGAATAGAGATACCAGGGCTTGTCGTACGGAAACTTTGCGAAGTTTGGTGAGACACTTGCGAGTGCACTGCGATCGACATCGGAGAAGATCGAATTCGGAACTACAATTGCGATTGGAGTTCGACGGCAGAAGAAAGGGGCGAAACTACAACAAGACGAGCAAGCGACGAGAAGCTACCGTTGATTGTGGAGAAACAACGAGGTGGACGAAACTACAGAGTGCTGTGCCAGCTACAGCATTCTCCGTCTACGCAGCTACGGAAGAGAATTGGAAACGACGGCAAGCAAGAAGAAGGTGACCTTCCTTCCTCTTCAAACCTTCATTCCAATCCATACGAACTGAAGAACTTCTACATCTACGCTGGAAAAGTCCAACGTGGAAGATAAGAAACAAGCTATAATATTATTAGATAATACGCCACAATAAGTAGATAGGATTATTGATTGTATTTTACTGTTTGATATTGTTTTATTATAATATAATCTTTAAACGAATCTCAGCTACATTTGTTTTAGGTCCTAGTTCATTCTAATATTGATCACCCAATGGCCTCTGAGCATAAAGTTCCCTATTAAAGCTAGATTTAAAACCCTAGATTTTGATGGCGGTGACACGAGTGGGGGCCCGTCCGGGATAAAAGTCAGTAAAGATTTAAGTCAGTAAAGATTTGAGTAAGTAAAGATTTAAGTCATTAAAGATTTAATTCAGTAAAGATTTGAGTCAGTAAAAAACTGTCTTTTGAACAGTATTAGAAAAGCTTTGAACAATTATAGCTAGGAGATTGTTAGAGACTAAATCTGAAATTGTAGATTGAAGATACTGCAGTAGGTTGTATGAACTACTAATCTCTAATAGTTTAATAGATTAGTTGTTGTTGTGGAACTGAATTGACACTTTGCAGAATTGAACAATTTCTATTTGTTAGAAATTTAAATAGCGCACATAGTTGCCAATATTTTTGTCATAAGTTGCTAGTCAGCAAGTAAGACAGTAAGTATGTCTGTCAGTGATTTTGAAGCTTGGTTAGAAATTGCCAAACGGATGAACATGGAAGGGGACGAGACACGTGCCTTTGTCAAAGAAAGACAGGCAGAATGGAGACAAGATAGAGCGACTGAGAGGGAGATCGCCAAAGAGATGAAATTAGCTGAAGCAGCAGCAGAAGTCAAGAGACTTGAGATAGAAGCAGTAACGAGGAAAGCTGAAACAGAAGCTGCTACGAGAAAAGCAGAGATGGAAGCTGAAGCAGCAGCAGAAATGAGAAAAGCTGAAGCAGCAGCAGAAATGAGAAAGGCTGAAGCAGCAGCAGAAATGAGAAAAGCTGAAGCAGAAGCAGAAACGAGAAAAGCTGAAATAGAAACAAGAAAAGCTGAAACAGAGGCTGCAATGCAAGCAAAGAAGGCTGAACTGGAATTGGAAGTAATTAGGAGCGCTGAATCAGAAGCCAGACTAAATCGTGAAGCAGCTGAAACTGAAGCGAGGGGACAGCGCGAACACCAGTTAGAGATAAAGAGACTTGAAGCACAGGTGAGAATGCGTGAAATTGATTCGAGAGGGGAACAAAACCGAGAGCACGAGAGTGACTACATGAGGATCGGTGATGGTCAACAACAGGGAGATCACCGAGAAAACAATAAAGGAATTAGAAATATCAAATTCCCTATATTCAACGAGTCAAAGGATTGTTTAGATGCCTACTTGTTGAGATTCGAGAGAACCTGTGTTGCGTACGAAGTTAAAAAAGAAGTTTGGTCGCTGACGCTAGCTAGACATTTGGAAGGCAGAGCACTAGAAGTATACCAAAGGTTGTCTGCAGATGAAGTGCAAGATTATGAGTGTTTGAAGACTCAGCTGTTGAAGAGATTTCAACTTACTGAAGGTGGTTATCGAAACAAGTTCAAAACCAGTAAAATGGAATCAGGAGAGACACCTTCTAGTTTTGTGCATAGATTGAGAAGGTATATGCAACAGTGGTTAGCACAAGCGGGATTTGAGAGAACTTATGAAGGAGTGGAAGATCTCTTGTTGAAAGACCAGTTTTACCTGACATGCAGTACTGAACTTCGTATGTTTATAAAAGAGAAAGGTAAAATGAGTTTGAAGGACATGTTGGTTTGTGCGGAATCACACATTGAAGCACACGGTTACAAATACAGCGAGCAGTCTGCAAAATCAGACGTGAAATTCCATGGTGACAGGTTGAACGGTAGACCGTTTGAACACAGACCCAAGGAACAGTCTGGGTACAATTTGAACAGGAGTAGAAGTGATGTGAAGATAAATCAGGGTGTACATCAAAACCGAGGGTTCAGTAGAGAAAGAGAAATTGCAACTGGACATAAGATTACTTGTTTTTTCTGTGGAGAACAGAACCATAAGGCATATCAATGCCCAAAGAAAAACAGGGGTACATTTAAACACACTGCAGCAGCAGTACAAATATTCGAAAGTCGAGCACACTTGGTTAAGCCAGAAAGTGAAATACAGAGAGTGGTTGAAGTTACAAGAGGAGAACAACAGATGAAACAGGGTGAACATAATAAAATACCACCAATGTACATGGCAGCTAGTGCAATGGTGATAAAAGACAATGATGGATGTATTAGCCTTGAAGATAAGAGTGAATACCAGGTGACAGTTAATGGAAACACAGTGGGATGCTTATACGACACAGGCGCAAGTTGTTGTATTGTAAAACGTTCTTTGATAAATGAAGAAGCGTTGACTGGAGAAGAAACACATTGTGTATTAGTTGATGGGAGTTTAAGATGTTTCCCATTGGCTAAGGTGTATATCGAGAGTGAACATTTTAATGGTGAAGTACAAGCGATGGTGATGGAACAGCCAATAAAGCCAGTAATAATTGGGAAAATCAAAGGATTGAAGTACATGGTTAAGGATGAAAGAACTGAGAGTGTGACAAATCATGAGCCAAAAGAAATAATTGAGAAATGTACTGAAGTGGAAAACAAAGGAATATTGATTAGAAAAACAGAACATGAAGAAAGACCTATTGGTGCAAAGAAAACAGTAAGATTTTCTGACAATGTGATGAGGAATCAAGATGAAAAATTAATGACAGTAGCAGTTGTGGAGACTAGGGCAGAAGCTAAAAAGGTAGCAAAATACAAACCATTGAAAGTGGCGGAGATGCCGAACTTGAATGTGTCAGTAAAAGAGATACAGGAGTTGCAGAGTCAAGATGAAACTATGTCGAAACAAATGGAAAGAGCAATTGAATGGGATCGTTATATAGCTCCATTACTGTTTGCGTTGAGAGACACAGTACATGAGAGTCACGGTTTCACACCATTCGAACTAATATTTGGTAGATCGTGTAGGGGACCAGTGCAGATCCTGAAGGAGTTATGGACCAATGAGACAGTGGAAGAAGAAGTGAAAGACGTATATACGTATATGCAGGATTTGAGAGAAAGGATTGAGGAGACTTGTGATATGGCGCAGAAAGCGATACACAAAGCGAACGCTAAAAACAAGAAGTATTATGACAGGAAAGCGAGATACCGGAAGTTGGAAATAGGTGATAAGGTGTTGTTACTATTGCCTAGTTGTAAGAACAAGATGTTAGTAAAGTGGCAAGGGCCATATGTTGTGAAAGAGAAGATTGGAGACTATGATTACAGAGTTGAAATCGAGAAAGGAAAGATAAAGACATATCACATTAATATATTAAAGAAATATCACGAAAGAGAAGATGCCGAGACTGTAGCGTACATTTCAGCAGTAGTATATGACGGAAAAGTGGGTGAAGATGAAGAAGAAGAAATATTGGATTTATATGTAAGTGAACAAACAGAGACCTATGAAGATGTAGATATAAATCCTGATTTGGATGAAGAACAAAAAGGAGAAATGAGGAAACTACTGAAGAAATATGAAGACATTTTCACAGACAAGCCTGGGAGAACAGACTTAGTGAAGCATGAAATACATTTGACGAGTGAAGAGCCAGTAAGACAAAGAGCTTATCCAACACCATACCATTTGCAAAAAGAAATAGATAAGGAGATCCAGACGATGTTAGACAATAAGGTGATAGAAAGATCAGAGGCAGCTTATGCAGCACCGCTGGTGGTTGTCAAGAAATCAGACGGAAGCAATAGACTGTGTTGTAATTACAAACAGCTAAACAAACTTACAATATTTGATCCTGAGCCTATGATGACAAATGAGGATATTTTTAATAAGTTGAGTGGTAGTAAAATCTACAGCAAGTTCGATTTCTGCAAGGGTTATTGGCAGATCCCTATGAGTCCAGAATCGAAAGACTACACTACATTTGTATGTGCCAACGGGATATACAAGTTCAATGTGATGCCTTTTGGATTGATCAATAGTGCGTCAAGTTACAACCGTTTAATCAGGAAGATTCTTCAAGGAACAGAAAATCTTCAAAGTTATGTCGACGACATTCTAGCACATAATAAAGGATGGAGAGAACATTTGAAGACATTGGAGATATTTTTCGAAAGAGTGAGACAAGCGAATTTGACATTGAAGCCGAAGAAGTGTTCAATAGGATATGGAAAGATTGACTTTTTGGGACATACGTTGAACAAGGATGACATAAGTCCAAAGGAGAAATCAGTGGATAAAATAATAGACATGCCACGTCCAAAGACAAAGAAACAAGTCAGGAGTTTCCTTGGAGCGATAAACTATTATCGGAAATTCATACCACACTGTGCGGAAATTATGGCACCGTTAAGTGACTTAACGAAGAAGATAGCACCTGGGATAGTAGAATGGAATGAAGAGCTGGAGGTTAGCTTTACAAAGTTGAAGAACGAATTGGCGAAAGAACCAATTCTGAGACTTCCAAATTTAGAGAAGGATTTCATCCTACAAACTGATGCAAGTGGGAGTGGAATCGGATGTGTGATAATGCAGCAGTACGAGGGGACGAATCATCCCATAGCGTATGCGAGCAGGAAGCTGTTAGAGCGAGAGAGAAGATATTCTGTGGAAGAGAGAGAGTGCTTAGCAATCATGTGGGGAATAAGCAGGTTCGACCGATATCTTTGTGGAAAGACATTTACAATTGAGACAGACCATTGCGGATTGCAATATATGAAAGAGGGTCGAATGAAAAATGCAAGGGTGATGAGATGGAGTTTGGCACTCCAAAATTATTCCTTTAACATTAGATATATTAAAGGGTCCGAAAATGTTATGTCCGACTATTTAAGTAGAGGGATTGTGTAGTATAAGTTGAGATAAAGTAAATGAAGAAGTGTAAGCCAGTGAGTAAAGTGTATTAATTGTCATGTCGTGTATAGTAAGTGAATTAGTTTACTAGGTTAGTTTGTTAAGTAGGTTAGTTTGTTAAAGCCTGTAAACAGTCTTTTGAAGGAGGGGCATTTGTAGCGGTAGAATGCTATTCTTATCAAACAAACCTATTAAATGATGCATTGTATAAGTATTAAATAGGTAAGAATTAAGCTAGACAATATGTGGCGTATTGTAGATTATAATTAATATTACTTGTGGCATTAAGTTAGATAATAATAATAGCGCTATAACAATTCTTGAATACGCGCTACATCAATTATCGAAACACAACGAAGGGCAGAAAGCAGCGTCAAACTTGAGCAGACGACAACAACGGCAGACGATAAAGTTAGACAGCGAAAAGATGGCGAAGGAAGAAGACGTAGATTTCTGAGCAAGGGCGGCCATTGACGATTGTGGCGTTCCTTGTCGGTAATTCAGAAGATCTGACGGTGAATTGGGTGTGGAAGGCGACACGTTGTCGGCCTGTCCCACTGGTGAGACTATAAGTCCTTGGGAATAGAGATACCAGGGCTTGTCGTACGGAAACTTTGCGAAGTTTGGTGAGACACTTGCGAGTGCACTGCGATCGACATCGGAGAAGATCGAATTCGGAACTACAATTGCGATTGGAGTTCGACGGCAGAAGAAAGGGGCGAAACTACAACAAGACGAGCAAGCGACGAGAAGCTACCGTTGATTGTGGAGAAACAACGAGGTGGACGAAACTACAGAGTGCTGTGCCAGCTACAGCATTCTCCGTCTACGCAGCTACGGAAGAGAATTGGAAACGACGGCAAGCAAGAAGAAGGTGACCTTCCTTCCTCTTCAAACCTTCATTCCAATCCATACGAACTGAAGAACTTCTACATCTACGCTGGAAAAGTCCAACGTGGAAGATAAGAAACAAGCTATAATATTATTAGATAATACGCCACAATAAGTAGATAGGATTATTGATTGTATTTTACTGTTTGATATTGTTTTATTATAATATAATCTTTAAACGAATCTCAGCTACATTTGTTTTAGGTCCTAGTTCATTCTAATATTGATCACCCAATGGCCTCTGAGCATAAAGTTCCCTATTAAAGCTAGATTTAAAACCCTAGATTTTGATGGCGGTGACACTTGGACAAAAGTCCCCGGATAAAATGTCCCCAGACAATATCCCTGGATAAAATGTCCGGGTACAGAAAGTCCCCGGATAAAATGTCCCCGGACAAAATGTCCCAGGATAAAAAGTCCCTATAGAAAAAGGGTAGGGCCACCTAGAACCCAGCTAGCATCTTGCTGCTGTCTGCAATTTGGCGCTTCCATGAAGGCGGTGCGAACTCGACCACTTGCCGACGTTCCTTCTTCAAGAATTTGTGGATGTACTGCTTCCGTTCATGCAACCGATTTTTTCAAGAAGTCTGTCTACCTCCATCACAGAAAATACCATTCTGGTTCCAGTTACCAAGCGTGATGGACTTGAATGCATGTTGACGATTCCTGAGGGAAGTCTCGCAGCAGCTAGAATAGCCGAGCTGACTCTAGACATGAGTGCTTCCCTTTCAGCGGGCAATCGAGACCATGGGGACTCACTCCCTTTTTAGTCGTCCGCGTTGAACAGACGTCGGTACTTGGTCAGAAATGGGTATATCTTTGTCATGAACACGGTGCCTATAGGCTTCGCAGACACCCAGCGCCATCGGACCCCTAACTGTCGACCAGGTATAGCGTCAAAACATGTATTATAATGACGCACTGAAGGAAAGTGTCTTTTCTGAAATCTGTTCCTGAGTGAGATGTGAATAACCGTGAACCAAGACTTAGTGTCGTAACTGCAGAGTGCAGAATGCTGAGTATGTCAACTTACCCATTGCTCAACTACAGGTCAATTTGTCAGTGAAGAGAAGCTTTTGGACGATTTCGTAACCCTGAGGGATCAAACTACATATGTTAGACTGTCGAGAGTCTTGCGACAACAGAGCATTGAGTGCAAGAAGCAGGCCTAAACGCTGCTGCTGCATATCTATATATTTACACCGTGGTTCCAAAAAAGCAAGCCAAATTGTTTTCATATATCTCTAATGCTTGATAATATATCACGCTAAAATTTTCCAAATATTCGGAGAATTGGACCAAGAATATGATTCCTAAATTTCATGAGATAAAGTTGAACGGATAAAAATATATGAATCTTTCAACTTCATATACCAAAATTTTTGTTTACCAGCAATTTTCTGCTAGATTCAGTAGGCCTAATGTAAGTCATACTGTTTATCTCATATCTCTAATGCCTGATGATTAATCATACTAAAATGTTCCCAATATTTAGAGAATTGAACCAAGAATAAAATTCCAAATTATCATGTCATAAATTTGAACGCATAGAAAGATATGAATATTTCAACTTCATCTCTCGAAATGTCAGTTTTCATCAAGTCTGTTATGGTGTTCTTTGCGGTTTCGACGCTAGATAGTTCCCACTTTTGGTCTTCAGTGATCCTGGAGTAAAAATTAATGGAGCCCATTATCGCGACATTCTGTTGTCACAACAACTTCTACCTGTAATCTGAAATCTAGCCCCAGAAGACTGCTTTGTTTTTCAACAGGACAATGCCCCAGCCCACAGAGCCAAGGAAACCAGCAAAATGCTGAAAAGCCAGCTTTCATTTCTCCCACATTTTGGCCTCCGAACAGCCCCGATTTGAATCCTGTCGGCTATAAAGTGTGGAGCGCAGGGTGAGAATTGCCGGGGGACTTGGGGGTTTGAAACCCCCAGTCTTTCTTAGAGCCCCATCGTAAAGTCTTTTTTACCCCCCAATTCCAAGTGGATAATGGTCCAACCCTCCCTGTTATTTTTCCACAATTCTCACACTGCATGGTGGAGCGTGATGCAAGACCGAGTCTACCAGACAACAATCCATGATATACCGGTAAACGATCTGAAGCCAAGCTTGTTGGAAGTGTGGAATGGCCTGAACCAGAGGATAACCGACGATGCTTGTTGCCTAATGGCGCCAGCACCTCCAGACTTGCGGGCAAGCAGGAGGAGGACATTTTTAGCACCTTAGTTAATTAAATAATCAAACCATACTGTTGGAATCATATTGTTAGTTCAATTCTCTACATCTCTGGAAAAATTTTAAATGATTAATTTTCAGGTCATAAAGATAATGAAAAACAGTATGACTTACATTTTATTGAATCTAACAGAAAATTGCTTGTTAACTAAAATTTCGGCATATGAAGTTGAACGATTCATATCTTTTATCCATTCAACTTTATCTCATGAAATTTTGGAGTAATATTCTTGGTCCAATTCTCTAAATATTTGGAAAATTTAAGGGTTATATATGATCAGGCATTAGAGATATATGATAAACAATTTGGCTTACTTTTTTAATCACGGTGTATATACATACAATAGCTTACAAGCATGAATGTATAATTATGTAAAAAATATATAATATATATGTATATATATATAGCTTAGCTGGAACGCTGAAACAAATGCAGGTGCTAATGCTGCGCTCCCGAGGATCCCCCCAGTTGAAGGCATGGTATGAAAGACCATATCGTACTAATGGATCCTCTCACATGATCGACATAATGGTGATTGAAATCAAGGTTCATAGGGTTCTTCGAAGATTAATTTTTTTAGGACGTTTGCCAGTGAAGCCAGACTATTTTTTGCACTTCTCTGATGGATGTAACATCTACAAAAATTATAATAATAATGATCGTAATAATAGTTATAAAAATTATGATAGCAATAATAATATTATTATTATTATTGTTATTATTATTATTATTAATCATAATAATAATAGTAATGATGATTATAACATTTGATGATGATGATAATAATAATAATAATAGTAATAATAATAATAATAATAATAATACTAATACTAATACTAATTATTAATTAAGTGAATTTGTAACGCTAATTTGTAATACTAATACTAATACCAATAGTAATAATAATAATATTATTATTAATAAAGATAATAATAATAATAAAGATAATAATAATAATAACAATAACAATAATAATAATAATAATAATAATAATAATAATAATAATAATAATAATAATAAAGATAATAACAATAATAATAAATATAATATAAAAAAATTTAAATAATAAAATAATAACAATAAAGATACTACTACTACTACTACTACTACTACTACTACTACTACTACTACTACTACTACTACTACTACTACTACTACTACTACTACTACTACTACTACTACTACTACTACTACTACTACTACTACTACTACTACTACTACTACTACTACTACTACTACTACTACTACTACTACTACTACTACTACTACCGCTACCACTACCACTACCACTACCACTACCACTACCACTACCCCTACTACTACCACTACCACTACTACTACTACTACTAATTATTATTATTATTATTATTATTATTATTATTATTATTATTATTATTATTATTATTATAACAACAACAACAATAATAATAATAACAACAGTAATAATAATAGTAATAATAATAATAATAATAATAATAATAATAATAATAATAATAATAATAATAATAATAATAATAGTAATAATAATAATAATAATAATAATAATAATAATAAAAATAATAATAATAATAATAATAATAATAATAATAATAAAAATAATAATAATAATAATAATAATAATAATAATATTAATAATATTATTTCACGTTGGAGACGAGAACCTATCAAAATGATTTTACTATTTATTGTTTTTAAAGCCTGAGGGATTATACATATATATACCTCGGGCGCGAAAAAAATAATAATAATAATAATAAATTTAAATAATGTTTATTGTCTGCAGTAGAACTTGAGAATTGAGCGATGAGATGAGTGCGGAGTTACACGCGTAACCATAAGACGAGGTATATATATATATATATATATATATATATATATATGGGGCCGTCCATAAAGTACGTCACGCTCCAGGGGGTGGTTTAAGAAAGTGTGACATTTTGTGACAGGGGAGGGGTCAGGCCATGTGTGACGTCACACATTTATTTTTTTAAATTTTATTTCTAATTTATTTTTTTATTTTTTTAGTAGAATTTAATAGTTTTAAAAAGAATTTTCAGAAATTTTGTGAAACATTTGAATTAGTTTTATGTCAAAATAGCATGAAATGCGTATCTCCTGCAGGGCCGTAAATCTGTAGCTAAATGTGGGGAGGGAAAATTGTCCCTTCGGAATTGTGCTTATAGTATACCTCCCCCCCAAGAATACCACCCAAAGTTAGTGTTAAAAATTGTTGGTTCGCACTATAGACCTACTGCACATAGCCTATAATATGTTCAGACTACAGGGAACAGCACGACTAGTCACTAGAACCTAGAGGTTCTCTTGCCAAACCGAAAGAGTTGAAGCATTAGGCCTATTTAGTGTCGTATATTTATCTTCATTTTAACTTCTCCATCTGCATGGTTCCGTAGGCGCATACATGTACATTCATCTTTAGCAACTCATTTGTACTGTAAAATGAGCTGTTAACCTGTTACCCGCTTCTGTGTTGAGTGTCAAATGTTTAATGATCAAGTTAAACAACAACACGGTTATATTCTACAACAATGAGTTGACAAGGGGTTAAAACATGTCTGGACGTTGCGTGAATCTCAGTCAATTATAGGTCTAAGGTGAAAACTAATTTTAATTATACATAACTTTCTACTTGCAGGCTAATATAATCCACAACAAATACTTTATCATATCATTTTGTCGTTTTTACCATCTCTTGCCTATCAATTGTTTTAATAGCTGAATTTATTTTGACTGAAATCCACAAAATAGGCTGGCTCTCGCTACCTATAGCCTATATAGCTTCTGTGGACGCTGAAGTAGCCTACTCTGGAGATTGCGATTGCGATTACAAATACAAACTGCAACCAAAACAGATTCATTATAGGCCTACTTAGAAGAAATCTGATCATATAATGATAAAATTATAATGCTATTATACAATGCTGTTAGTCACTTTTCTGGTGCACAGATTTAGGCAATGGCTAGGCCTAATTGTTTCAAATTTGTTTGTGTATGTGAAAAGCTGTTCTTGATAGGGAATGCAGTGCACATTTGCACTATTTTCAAAGCACTTACATGTTATGTATGCATGCATGAACCGTCAATGCACGTATGTAAACTTATGTGCCAATTTACAAAGCGCCTCTTACAGTACTAGCTATTCAGAGGCACTCTCAGCGTGAAAGCCTCGAGGGAATAGGAAAGACCTGAAGCAGTGAATGGTTGAAGAATGGTTGAAGACGTCACCCTCTAATTAGATCTTAATAAGGATATATAAAGGGAGGTAGGTTATTCAACATAGAAGGGAGCTGACTCGCTTGGCCACATTGGTAAGGTCGATGGCGGCGCGTCTGTACGCTACTCTCTGAAAGAGAGCGTGCGGGCCACGGTTCGATTCCCAAAGGTGGCTATTTCAGAGATTCAAATCTCGGGCTAGAACGGTTCGTCCACGGGGACCTAAATGGCGTTGCGACATTAACCATCTTTGAAATGGCAGTGTCGTTAAACACGTAACAACAACATAGAAGGGTCTAATTCCACATGAAAGGGTCTACAATGGCAAAAGCTGGTGTTGGGCCATACATGTAAGTCCTTGCCCGAGGAACTAGATCAAGTCGATGAGCAAACCGATCAGCCGACCGGAGAGGGTGGGAAGGTACTGCAGAGAGGGTTTGTGCACCAAGTGACAAAGGTGCTTAGGAGCTTGTCCATTTTGAGTACAGGTAGGCCCTATGTATGGTATTGTGTGTGCGTGTGTGTGATTAGCTGTCTTCCTTTCTGCAGTCTTTCATGATGATAGACTATATTGGGCGTGTCAAGTCATAAATTCCTCTCTTTGTATTAATAAAGAAGAGATTCTATTGATCAATGAACAGATTTACACCTCTTTTAGCTGTGCGGCTTTTGATCACAGGGCAAATCTTCAAATATCCACGTTTCGAGCAATGTGCCGTCGTTTACAGCTTGCCGACTCTAGCATTTGTGACGCAGCTGAGAAAAATTGTGGGGAGGGAATTCCTTCACGTTCCCTCCCCAGCTCTAAATGTGAGAAGGGAATTCCCTCCCTTCCCTCCCCGGGATTTACGGCCCTGATCTCCTGAATGTGCTGTTCACGATTCCTCTCGCTAGGAGCGCTAGTAATGCTGTTGCGAAGCCTTGTTTTATGTATAGCCTTGCTTTCGTCATGCCGGAAGTATTATTATTTCTATGTTGTCCCCTGCATAATTATGTCATTGAGCGACAAATTCGGAATTTAATTTTTACATATAATAGTAATTATTATAATACAAAATTTTGAGGATTCAGAGGTAATATTTATATAATTTAGTAATGATTATCATGAACTTATATACAATTATTTTACGTCATCATTTAAAATATATGACACCAAGCCATTGTATTATCTAATAAATGCCCACTTTCATTTGTCATCGTATATTAAAACAAAATTACACCACGCTTTTTTTACTTTAATATCCACTAGCGGTTCTTAGTAGCCTACCTAAAAATCCGACCCGGCCCGGCCAGCGTGTCTAAAACCCGGGATAAAAGTTGATTTCCCGTCACTTTTTTAGAGGGTTAGGTCAATTTTTGTTCGAAAGTGTGACGTACTTTAGGGAGGGGTGGTCCGAGATTTGTGACAGTTTGTGACAGGGGAGGGGGTTAAAATTGTCAAAAATAGCGTGACGTACTTTATGGACGGCCCCTATATTGTATATATAATAATACTAATAATTATAACAACAACAATAACAATAGTATACGAGAGACAAGGCTGAGGTGATATGGACATGTAGGCCTAATGACTAATGAGAAAGGAGGAGGATATAGGCCTATGTGTCAAACGAATCATGCAAGCGAGGGTATATGGTCGTCGCAGCCGGGGACGACAAGAAAAGATGGGAGGACGTGATGCAACACGATCTGAAGCTGCTCAAACTGAAGAAAGAAGACAATGGAAACAGAGACAAGTGGAGCAGAAGGATCCGAATGGCTGACCCCTCGTCAGAGGGATTAATTCGAGCCTGAAGGGAAAGAATAATAATAAAATAATTTTTTAAAGTAATAATAATAGCACGTGCGATTGTTACAGCGCCGTAGTTCAGCCGAGGCCGAAGGAAAGGGCGATGCAAAAATAAACGGTTGGCCTACAGAACAAAACTGCGAAGCACGAAAATACGAAGATAAACCAGCATCAAAATAAGCAGCCACAGTCCGACGCCCAGACCCGCAGTCGATCGAGTCGATCGATCGAGTCGATCATAACTATGATAACTCGGCCAAATCAAGTCGAAAAATTGTCGATTCGATCGACTTGCAAGTCGAGTCGATCGTGAGTTTTGCCAAGTCGTTTCATCGACTCGAGTCGATCGTTGTTTCATCGACTCGACTTGGAAATATTTTACTTAGCCTACCATTTATTGAAGTCTCAGAGTGACCTACTGTACATGATATAATGACGTAATTCAGTTGCACACAAGTGGAGCTAATGAACCTTTTGGCAGCTGGCGATTTCGTGTTAGTGGAACTGTGAAGGTTGACTATAGACGTACGTTTTCGAGTTGAGTTGAACTAGCACAGGAGCGGATACGGAAATTTTGGAGGGGGAGGCAAAAACATTTTGGTCATGGGCCGACAAAAAGTTTCGTTGGTCTTCCGCCGAAAAAATCATTTTTTAGTCTTTCGCCCAAAAAACGTCTAAAAACACGTGGCAACTCCGGTTATTTAAAATCTGATGACTTTTTAGTCGTGCGCTACATTATCTCTCACCTTCCTGTTACCGCCGCATTGTTTTACAGCTTCTTGAAACCTGATGGGAGTGGGGGCAGGGGCCACGTCCTATGCAAATCTCTGAATGTGGCGTGGCATGGCCGGATTGCCCCCTGGATCCGCTCCTGAATGAGCAAATTGCGCATGATACAGATATACTATTATAAATCTGCGTACATGTAGATGTTTATTTTGAGAATATAAAACGGAACTTTTGTGACGTCACTTCGATTATGATGCAATCCTACAATTAAATAAGTTCACTGAGAAAACGAAATTATACTCATTGTGACGTCACTTCAATGAGGATAAAGTAAGTAAGTAAGTATATACTTTATTGAACCGCCTGCAAACGCACTGCGGATCTATTATCATATAATTTCATTAATTTTGAGAATACAAAACTAGGTCTATTCCAATTGTACGGTAACGCAACTCTGATAATAGAGTCTGATTATGATACGTCGAGGAAATTGGAAGAGAATGTGTCATAATCGAAGTTAATCACAACAGACCTTGTATATATTCTCAAAATGCACTTCTATAATAGTACATTTTGTATCATAACCGAGGTGACGTCACAATAGACCTGTTTTTTTAAATTCTCCAAGTGAACTTATAATATAATAGTAAAATTATTTTACTATTATATTATAAGTTATGATACAGTTCTGCTATAGGGCCTAATATAGAAGTATATTTGCAGAGTATAAACTGGGCCTATTGTGACGTCACTTCAATTATTACACAATGATTATTGAAGTTCATTTACAGAATTTAAAACGAGGCCTATTGTGACGTCACTACGATTACAGTGCAGATCTATTATAAATTCACTGAGAATACGAAATTAGGCTTATTGTTACGTCACACAGATTATGACACATTCTCTTCCAATTTCCTCGACGAATTGTCTTTGGATTTAAGCAGGCGCCAAAGCAAGCGGGCTTATAGGTGTAATTGGGCTGTGTACGACAACCCAAAGCTATAGCTACCCGTAATTTGTTAAATTTACTTTCTTCTGCATCGGATGTAGGCTACAGACTTCTTTCCCCAACTGAGACCGTCTCCACAAACATACAGAGACATATGACCTTGACCGGTGCCAATTGAACCAGTGTTCATATCTATAGTCCATCTGCTTGGAGGGGTTCAGATTTTTTGGGGGGGAACAAACGGCCGTTCCGGTGGTCGGCAACGGCTGATAAAGATCGATGCCAACAGAGACGACAACTCGATCTTGTCCGCTATTTTTTAGTCTTTGGGTTAAAAATTCAAATTCAATTAATATGGATATTGTAAGTAGGCCTATTGTAAATTCTGATCTTTGAAATCTGAAGACCTTTATTAGTGTATCGTTTATTATTTCTTTATTCTCTAACAATCGGTGCTACCATAGATATAGGCCTATGATAAACATATCTATGGGTGTCACTGACATTTCTTTCTTTTTAGGCAACATTGCATAATTTTAATCCAG
The DNA here is from genome assembly GCA_949752735.1 of Lumbricus terrestris. Lineage (NCBI taxonomy): Eukaryota > Metazoa > Annelida > Clitellata > Crassiclitellata > Lumbricidae > Lumbricus > Lumbricus terrestris. The sequence continues at coordinate 49,128,283 of OX457040.1, forward strand.
GATTCCGGCTAAATTTTCTTAATGCATCACCATTCCAACGCTTCAAATCGTCTAAACCGATTACGACCTTATCTCTGCCTTTCGACCTTACTTTGACTGGCGCCTGTGGATAAGCAAGTAAATTTCCTTAATTGAGTGCTATATTCTGATTATTTTTGTCTTTCAATGTAGGTGCATGCTTACAGCCTGTTTAATGATGCTTATGAGTAATGTCGTTTGTACTCAGAATGCGGTCTGCAACTGAGAATTGAAGGGAGCACTTACTTAGTCTACTTAGTCTGGTTCCTATTATTTAGTCTGGTTCCTATTATTTATTATTCCTATTCCTCCTCGGCTTGACCTCCCCGGATTTTGACCTGGCACCGAAACGAAAACGGCAGCTCTGGCTATTGCGGACTTGATTTGATATAGCGCCGGTGAATAAGCTGGTCTCCCTGACGTGGCTTTTGTGGGCGCTGAGAAATTCTCGAAGATTTACATTACATTACATTACATTATTAGGACTATTTTTCTTATGCGCTATAAACTGAGATTACAAGTTCTTTGCTTGGCATAAACATCAACTGTGGGATCTTTTATCGAATATGTAATCTGTGAACTATTAACAGCAGCGGAAGCCTGTGTAGATATAGTGTGTTATTAGTTTTGAAAAGTATTGAAAATATCATGTTATAATATTTTAACAAGTATTATTTAGTAATATACTTGAAAATGGACTTATTCTCGAATCTGATTAAATGGGTTCGTTCAGTTTTTAATGAATTCTGTACTTTCATCACATATACTAGTTGTCCATTTGGCAAATAGCAAGTTGTAGGCCTAACTCTGGTTGACCATTACAAGGTCGAAAACCCACGTTTCAAGCCGGAAAAGCTAATCGATTTAAAATTCGCTACTATGGTACATTGTTAGAGTTGGGAATCTCTCTTTCCAGTTAAAAATGTGCACTTGTGGAATGGAATAATTCAAAACCACAGCGTTGAGCTGTAAACTTGGGAGTATATGTGGAAACAAGTTTTTAATTAAGGTTTAATGTTTTGTGCTAGAATGTTAATAATTACAGACGTAGCAAGATACTTAAGATTAATATAAACGTAGCTAAATATAATACAACGTAGCTAAACCTCTGTCAGCATATTTGCAGTAAGGGGGACCGTGAGTGTATGCAGTATCTTTGCACAGTATCTAATGACGACACTAACCCTAACCGACCATCACGACGCCTGACCTGACCCTAACCAACACTCACGGTCCCTGACGCTGAAATTGAGTCCCTCTGTCGGTGATGTTACCGACGGCTCGGTAGGACGTAAACAGTATTGCGGTCACAGATAGAGGCAGAATAGAGCGGCCTCAACTCCGGCGATCATTAGCCCAATGTTTCCGCACGAAACATTGGACTTCCGCGTCAGTCAGTGCTGTTGTGTGAAGTAAGTAAGTAATAGAGAAGGCTACATAGCTTTTAAAAATGGAGCATTTTGCAATCAATAGTTTCAGCATTGTAAATCAGTTCATCAGAGCAACTTAACTGTTTCATCCATCCGATCACTAATGTTTCAATCCAGCTTTTAGTCGCCCGACAATAATATTTTGTCAGACAATATATGGTCATATTATCTGAGTATAGTGCTCAATGGATATGTCTAAGCCTAGACTTGGGCCACATCCGGGTTAGTGCTGTCATTAGAAGACTGTAAGAAACCTGCCACATTAGTAATATCTGTATGTATTGCATGGTGCAGTTTTTGCCGCAAAAGCACCATTTGAACAATGTACACTTTGTGCCCAGACTTGTGCCACAGTACATGTATATCAGCATCTCAACTTGATGCATCAATTGACGCTATTAGTGCTAAACCCATGGTAGCCTAAGGTGTAATCTTGGTGATCCTTACCTTATGACCATCTGCAATCGATCACCATATAAACATATGGCTGCCACAGATTTGAATCTGGAGTAAAGTGCTCCAACCTATGATGTCCCGTGAAAATCTCTAAACTGCATGACGAATTGATCAAGAAAAATATTTTAGATGGTTAGAGAAATCTGAAACATTTTAAAATGTTACCTGAAGATATATTTTAATTGACTTTTTGATGAGAATAGTGTATAGCTTATGTTACTTTACAGTTGCAGACCTTTGACATTTGTTCACCGTTGGTTTCTTTGGCTGACTTGACAGACGGTGTGATTATTGGTCAAATACTTCATCAGATGTAAGCGGAAGCTTTTCAATTTTATATGTAGATCGCATGCTCACAATTAAAAATGATTTGCTTTGCCTAATTACTATTAGTCCTGAATTTAAGATTTAAAAATAATGTTTGTTCTATCTTGAAATTATTGCAGCATGTGAGAGAGAGAGAGAGAGAGAGAGAGAGAGAGAGAGAGAGAGAGAGAGAGAGAGAGAGAGAGAGAGACAGACAGAGAGAGAGAGAGAGAGACAGAGAGAGAGAGAGAGAGAGAGAGAGAGAGAGAGAGAGAGAGAGAGCGAGCGAGAGAGCGAGCGAGCGAGCGAGAGAGAGAGAGAGCGAGAGAGAGAGAGAGAGAGAGAGAGAGAGAGAGAGAGAGAGAGAGAGAGAGAGAGAGAGAGAGAGAGAGAGAGAGAGAGACGAGTGTGGATTGAGGTAGACAGGAAGCAAGGGAGGGTGGTAGGATAAACGAGGCAGTGTGAAAGGGAGGGAGAGCCAGAGATGAATTTGGGGAGGGAATCATCTGAAGTCGAATGATTATTTGTATAGGCAAGGTGACTCAGTTACAACACTTCATTAATCACCTCTAGTACAGTTTTACAACACTTTCATAGCACCATATTTGCTAGAGTAATAACTACTCTTTACCAGATACCAGATTCGTCAATACTCACAATCTCACATGCATAGTAACTTTGACTAAACATAAAATTTTGGTTGTTTGTTCTTTGCTGCTACTTAAAGTTGCTATATTGAATACTGGTTTTTTTGGTTTTTAGATGTCCAAATTTCTTTTCTGATACTTGGTTGAGTAAAATAAAATCTGACAGTTCGTTGGACAAAAGAATAAAGGTAAAATATGGTGCTTTAAAATTATGGTGACTTTGAGTAAGTAAATTACGATGGCTGTTTGAATTTATTTGCCATTTTACTTTTTATTTCTGGGAATTTTCCATTACAGAGTGTGGTTATCAGCATGAATTGTGTTTATTTGAAATAAATAGATTAGATAATCAGTATAAAAATTATCCTAGAGCTGTAAATAAATCATTCTGGCCACCATCCAAGATTTCTCCTACAATCAGCATAGATATAACTTTGTTACAAAGGTAATTGTAATCGTAATGATAAACTCGAAATTTCTAAAGCGCGACTCGAAAGCCAAGCGCGTGGCACCAGCTTATTCACGAGGTGTTTGTCAAGCAGTGTTCCTAGTGTGCAGACAAACAAATAGCATTAAAATATACTGATTTAGTGTAGGACTTTAGGTACTAAAATAAATAAGTAGCAAGCCAATTCATTGCAGGATAGGGAGCCCAAGGTCAGTGCTGAAGACAATATAAGCGAAAGAGTGGTCCAAAGCAGGAAACGGGTTAAAAAGAGCAAGTGCTGTCACTTTTACCTTTTTATATAGTGTAAATGTTATTATTATGAACAGCGGGAAGTTTGGATTCTGTTGAATGAAACGTGATGACATGTAAACTGTGACAGCAGAAATAGTTGGCTAGAAGATAGGTGAGCAGCAACTGAGTTATCACACAGCTTTAATAACTGTCTGTTCAAAGGTTTTAGATAGAGAGTTCAAACTCATAGAGTTAATAACTGTCTGTTCAAAGGTTTTAGATAGAGAGTTCAAAGTTGAGATGGTCTGTGAGTAGACTTGAACAGACGTAGATGATAGGAATTACTCTCTCTTGCAATGAAATCGAGGACATAAAGACTTGAAGTGATGAAGTCCTTAATGGTGTCAAATACAAGGCAGTTGCTAGGCGATAAAAGATGAATATAGTTTGTAAACTTCTGCAAAAGTTGTTGGCTGAAAGTAGTCCAAGACAATAGTTACGAAAGTAGAACAAAACGTTTGTCTGATTGATGCAGGTGAACCCACGAGTTTGAGCACCATACCTGAGGTTTTGCTGCAAAGAGATCGAGAATTTAATGCTGAACTCATGCTAAGGTAGCCAAGCGCACAGCAGAGAACAGGTTTAACTATTTAAATAACAACGTGATTACTTATTTGATGGAAACCACAAAGTTTTTGGATGAAGTGAAAGTTTCAGTGATTTGTATGTATACAGAAAGAGTCTGGTAATGACTTTCCAATTTGTAGATTGCCTTATTAACACAGAGTGAAAAAATTAATTCAACTGCAACCAAGAGTTGCACATGAAAGTAATGCATGGTGCGCATGGAGTCGCTAGCAATGTTGCGTTCATTATGCTGTCTTTATTTATAGAAGGAACTTAGCAATGCCACCAAAGTAAGAAAGTAGCATTTGAATAACTACTTCCGCATATATAGTTGATTGTAAATTGTTTTTTAATGTCTACAAACTCGCTCAGAGTTTGTTAGTTAAGTTATTGTGCCAACATTTTCACAATATGCTTTCTGTGTGTGAAAAGTGTTTCTGTTTTCATTTTTATCCATAGATCAGCAATCTGAAGAAAGTGGTTCGTGGAATTAGTGAATATTTTACAGAGGTACTTGGAAATCAATTTATGCGCAATAAGTGTATGTGCATCAGGCGGTTTGAATTATTGAAATGGATTAGAATTATCGCATTCCCAAATTTTGCCAAACTATTTGTGACTACCTGTAGCTTTAGTGTCTTACCTTTAACCCTTTACCCATTATTTTTTTATATTTTAAGCCCGTTTTCAGCAGATATTCTCGGGGCAAACGCGTAAAGGATTAATGGCAGGCCAGAGGAAATATTTTCCTGTTAGTGACCGGCTAATTACTTGATCCCTGCAGCCTTTTTTGGCATTCATACAGTTTGAAATATTTAGCATAAAAATCCTGAAATTGAAGTTTAAAGATGCCAAAATTGAATGTAATATGACTGAGCATGCACTACTGAGAAGACGCGCTTTTCATCCTCCATTACTCTGCTTCACTTTTCCATCACCTCATCACTAAAATTTGCAAATTGTTCTATATCCATTGCTGTCCCTCTCTTTGGGGCAAGCTTCCACCAGCACTATGACAAACATCTTACCCATCATACGAACGCACCAGAACTCCACCTCTTGCTATATCCCCACAGGTCTTTCACTTGAAACTGAAAACATTGAGAAAATTGAAACGTTGAAAAGCATTTTATCATGCATCCTATCCTGATTCTTCCATTTCCTTTTACCTTCCACGCCATTTCAACCCTAAACATCATCCACCCTTGCCGTCTGTCAAACTCCACGCCTGACTCTCCGGATCTTGACTTCTGCCTATCGACTTTGTTTTGATTGAGCGCTTGTGAATAATCTGGGCGACTTAGCTTAAATTGTTGTTGCTGTAGAAGTTTCGAGTTACGATTTTGCAATTTTGCTGAGCATGCTGAATGTGTATCTGTGTGGTTTTGTTCTTAAGCTTAACTGTTGTGGTTTTGTTCTTAAGTTTTACTGTTGGATACCTTTGCCTATGTTTGCATAAATGGCTAATTTGTATCACTAAACTCATTATGAATTGTCTGTTTTGTTCTGATAACTGAAGTGCAAATTTACAGTCTGATGCTATCTCACTCTTGTTTTTTACAATTTTTTGTTGTAATTGTAAAGTTACATTTATACAAATATGTTAATTTTAGGTGCTTAAGCATGAGTTGAATGAGACCTGTCTTCCAAATGTCACATCCATTGGTACATTTACTTGTTTTTCCTAATGTCTTAGCTACTGCTTTGCATGTTTCTGAAACATACGTGTTTATGTAGATCTTGTAGACCTGTGTGTCATTGTTTTGCTCACGACTAGTTCTTACCATCTGTCTGGATATTGAATCTGAGCAAAACAATACAGCTTTTTCTTCTTTCTCCTCCATCCAGTCACGCCGACGATGAGACCTTTACATGACGTTAATTGTCATGTAAAAGTTTCTTGGTCCTTTTGCCAGGTGGTGACCATTCCTCTCCAGGTAGGGTAAGGAGGCCGTTGGGTCCTATTGGACCTCTTCCGCCCTTAGGTGTCCTTTCAGCACCTGCCTCCTGGGTTAGCCAGCTGTTTCAGGGTTCTTGGTGAGCCTGTCCACCTCGTGTGATACCCTCGGAGGTCCTTTGGCCGAGGCCTTCTCCCCTGATGGCATAGCCTCATCAAGCATTCCCCTACTTGGCTGTTCACCCTCCCACCACTTTGAGGTGCCAGTCAGACTTTGGGGAGCATTTCCTAATAAATGGGTTTGGAGGTGCCTGCTGGATACTTGCTTCCTGGCAGTGCCTTTATTACCTTGTTCCAGTTTTGGCTGGTCACAAATCACTTTGTTCTAGATTTGTAGTCTATTTAGTGTGCACCATCTTGTCCCCCCTAGAGTTGAGCCTGGAATAGTCTTGTAAGTTTGAGTCTTTCTCTAAATGATTGTAAACTGCTTGCTTGTGCACATGCTGGGTGCAAAGTGCTTCCTGGTAGAGGGCATAAAAAGTCTAAGACACTCTGTCAATTCACAGATTGTTCGATTTTCTGCCTGGCTTTCTGCTTTGTACTGTATTAATTGTTTTGAGTGCCTGGTTTACCAAATATTTGTAGCAACTCCTTAACCTGAGCTGCATTGGTGTCACAGTCACTTGGAATTAGTCAAACTTGTTTAAAATGTTAAACTAGAGTACATTGTATCTTTGTCATATAAATGACATCTGCCTGTCTCTGTATAAAAGCTTGAAAAAAGCAAGTTAGAATTAAAATCAAGAAGACTTGAGCTGTGTCGGAACTTTCTAAATCAGTTCTCTGTTGACGATTGCCAATCTTATCTGGATTACTGCGCTCTGTCAATACATTACACATACTGCAATAGCCACAGTGCAGTGAGTTGTGGTAGCGCTTTGGACTTGGATGTTTGCGTTCGAACCTGCTTAGGGGCAGAGAGCCTGAAGAAAGAAGACCGTTATATGTTTTGAATGAATACTGTACACCTCCCTCTTTTTTATTTAACACAAATGTGGGTCTTGTAGGAAGATGTTTTTATTTTTGCAGTGGAGCATCATGATGTCACTGAATGTGGTCTGTTGCTCAAGCTGGTCCTTTGCTGTGCAGTCAAGTGTGAGAAGCGACGAGAGTATATTGGTCGAATTACAACGATGGAGGAGTCAATTCAAGTTGTCATCATGCAGAGCATTCAGGAGGTTAGATCACTGCATTCATAATTATTCATAATTATTCATGGTCATCTAGCTTAAGGCTAATTTGTATTGCACCTCTTCAAGCCATCTGCTTATTCCAGTCTTTAACTGAGGTTATTTTGAGCTTGATAAATCTCGTAAAACCTAAAAAATATTTGTCTGAGGCCAGAGAAAGGGAAAAGCAACACAGAGCAAGCTTGAAAAGAGTCTATAAACTAACTTAGGCACATTTATAATTGGTTCAATTTAAAATGTTATAATTTATATAGTTTGACCTTCTTTCCCAGTCTTTACTACCTGCTGAACGTAATGTATGTCTGGCTGCATACCTATCTTTGTTTCGTTACCTAATCTGCTGTTTGTCTTCACTGTTTTGTTTTCCTTTTAGTGATAATGCTTTTTGTTTGTGTGTTTAGTTGTTGAAAATAGAGCCCACTTCATCGAATCCAAAATCAGCGGATAATTGCATCTTACGTGAACAGGTTTGATAGACAGGGCTGAATTCTAGCTACTCTCTTTAAAACTGTGCAAATTTTTGAGGACTTATATGGTTAGGAATTGTAGATCAGAAGCAGGTTGATATGCATTCAAGGGCTGTCTGCTTTTGCAAACCAAACTCCTTGATTTAACTTATCTACAGTCAATTGCATGTGCACTAACTAACAGCACACTTGAGGTAATTAAAACCAATATGCTAAAGTTTTTACTATCATAAATATTTTGTGGAATTTTCGTGAAGGACTATTTCTGCCACAGAGAAACACTGACATGACAGGAACTGATGCTTTTAGTTGCAGAAGGCCCACGAGGAAGTTCAGTTGCTGAAGAAACAAAATGAGTTGTTGACACAGAACTACGAAGAAAATGAGCAACATGTAAGTTGAAGGTAGTTTCTGTTTCCACCAAATGTTAACAAATACACCAATAACCTACAGCTGCCACCATGGCTTGCAGCAACATGAGATTAATGCTTAGGACTCGTTAACAGTTGATACTTTGAATAGTAAGATATTAGATTATGCATGTGGAAGAAATTGCTCCTTATTTCAATGAGTCAGAAGCACTAGATTCATGTAGTGTTGAGCCTTTTCCTTTTAGATTTGATCAGGGGGACAGCATCTTCCCTAAGTCAATCCTCGTGTAAGCGGCCTGGCCCCCACCCCCAACCCAGCGTGAGCGGTAGGTGTCACTGACTTGTCTCTTTGGTCTATCCTAGAAAACATCGGTGATTAGTTTGAGGTTACTGGTGCTCTCGATTGGCATATGGGATGGACTTAGTCAAAGGGTTGAATGATCTCTGGGCATTGCTATCGTTCTCTTTGGTAATGCTACAGCCATGGGAAATGGTCAGCAGTCCATTTGATGTCGCTCTAGTTCAGGGGTTCTCAAACTGTGGTACGCGTACCCCAGGGGGTACGCCATGAGCCGGTAAGGGGTACGCGAGAAATTCCAGAAATATAAATTTTCTTTGAGTTTATGGACTTTCTTTCATCTTTCTTTGATAAACAATGATTTTTAACGTTGCACATAATTATAATAGTATCTTCATTTATTTCTTTCACAAATTTTATAATTAGACTCACAAACGATACAGTGCATGCAACATACTCATGTTCAGGCTTATTACTATAAATTTGAAACAAATAATGTATAAATGGTTGAGAGTTCCAAAGACAGAAATTCTCAGCCTATATATAGAGCTCAAATAGAGGTGAATTGCATTGGCTTAAGGATTAATTTCTGGCTGAGCTTTAAATTTTGTGATTCCTTTCAGCATGTCATATCTGAGTGAAAATGGTTTTTAAACTATTCTTGCTATCAAAAACAAACATGGGGTTATAATTTGCGTTTGAAATTGACAAATATTACACAAATCTGTGCTAGTCTAAACAAGCCCACAGCACTATAGGTTGACTCTTTCTTACAGGAGTTATAGAACAATTTTCCTTTTTAAATTTGTAGATAAAATTATATGATTCAGATTAAATTTTGCTCCCTTTATACGACTCTAATAAATGATATAAAAACATGATTAAATGGACTTTCAGTTGTCACTGCAAAGGGATTTCGCAATGGCAATTTGTTTCTGATCTGACTTAGCTGGGGGTACGCCATCAATCGATTATTTTACTTGGGGGTACAATAAAAATAAAGTTTGAGAACCCCTGCTCTAGTTGGTTCTAAGCTAAAGAATTAGCTGCATATTGATGTTGATATTTGCTGACTATACACTCGTGCAATCGTGGACAGTACATTTAGGCTAGCAAGTCTACCAGCAAGGTATAGCAATAATATTATGTTTACTTTAAAATTAATTTTTCTAATTTTATTCTGCCTTCTTCCATATTTGCAATGCAGTTAAACCTGGTGCTGGAGGAAAAGTCAAAGTTATTAGTCGAGATCAGTGATTTAAATGAACGACTTCGTCTGGCGGAAAACTTGGAGGATACGAGGTGAGAAAAGTACACAATAGCTTAATGGTGATTCTTGAATTACTGTTGCCTAAGACTCAAGGGTGTAATGCAAAATGTTTAGAGGCCTCTCAGAAGATGTGATTTGTTAATAAAGTTTGTGGGAGTCTAATCAATACCTCTGTTTGACTTATGATGGCAGCTCGTCCATCTTGGCACTCTAATCTTTCTTAAATCTGGGCTCAGATCTTTGCTTGATGTCTGTTGACGACCCCTCAGTTAATTACCTGACACAGTTCTTGTAAAAAATAAATGGTACCTGTTCTTATTTTGCACCTTACGACAAGACAATCTGTCTATCTCATGACTGGATTTTGTTCAGATGGAATGTAGGATGAGTAATGTCTATGATTAAGGAATATACTGAGCTGTAGTATGTTAAGTCATTTAGCGAATCGATGTATTCAAACACATTTTATGATGGTTTTAAAAAATTTTGGTTCATACTGCTGATCTTTGTAATTCTTCTGTTGTATGAAATATGTTTTGTTAGTGAGAGTCGTATTTTCCTTGTAGTACAATTGCCGGTCGCCGCTACCAACAGCTCCTTCATCAGTTAGAACAACTGAAAGATGAGCTCTATCGAACTGAAATAGGTGAGCGATTTTTTTCACTCTGTGATTCTGTTTCGTAAATCATGTGCTCTGATGCTGTTCGTGTCACAGAGCAAGTACTCTAACCACCTACTACTGTGCCACTCTATGTGCAATGTGCATTGATATTCTTCCTCGTCTCAATGTGACTGCTGGCATTAAAACCCCACAGAAGAGATGAAGTCTACGCAACATGAATAGTAGCTGGAAAGTTATAACACAGTGGTATACTTCTCACTGCAGAAAACCCAGGCAACTGCACCATGAAATTTGCAATGTAAGGTATCAAAGAGCCACTCTTTTGGATAATAATAATAATAATAATGACTATTAAAGAAGCCATGAAAGCAGTAGCTTTGAGGAAGACTTATCACGATCTTTAAACCTGTACACCAAGGATAGCATAGTTTTCTAATATTTTTGCTTTGGCCTTTAACAGACGAATTTATTGCAGTTTTTTATGATGATTAACTAGTCAGTATGTTGTTACATGATGCGACCTGTATGAACAATTTCTTCTAACAGCCAGAACTGTGTGCGTGTTTGAAGACTATTTTGGATGATATCTGTGAGAATGCCTTTCTATCTATTCTTCTTTGTACGAGATTGTTTTCTCTAATCTTAATGTTAATATTGTTCTATGTTGTTGCATGACTTTTCAGCGAAGAGCGACGTCCAGACTCACTGTAACCAATTAAAGAAAGATTTGGGAGAACTACAGCTCAAGGTCAATCAGTTTTTACTGAGTTTGTTAGGTTTAAAAAATTTGCTTTCAGATTTTTTATGCGAATGCCTTCAGTCGAGGTCTTTTCTCGTGTGCTTAAGCCACCGATTTCTGATTTGTACAATAACCGGGGTTAGGACAGCAAATTTAATGATAAGGTCATTGGAACAGTCTTATTATGAAAGACTGACTGAGGATTGTCAACCTTGCAAATTTAAGAAATAAAACTACTTTTTGCTGTTGTTGTAAAATAAGAAACTTTGATAGCTTGGTTTGTCAATTGATCAAAGTCAATGAAGGGATAGAGTACTGAGGTGACTGAGGTGTGATCCTTATCTGATCGACAGTGTTTGTGAATGATCATGTGTTTCAAGTATTTTTTAGATGACTGGTTCCACTTCTACTGTGGTTATAGAAGAGTTCTGATGTCAGAATATTTCTGCTTTTCACAGTTCAGTCAAATATACAGAATTCTAATAAAAAAAAATTAATTTTGAAAGTGCTGTCTTACCAGTTGTTTTACCTTGTTGTGGTTTTTCATTTTTGTGACTAGAACGATAAACTTTGTTCCGAGAATCGTGAAGTTAGCCACTTAAAAGACGAAGTGGATCTATTGAAAAATGTTGCAGAGAAGCTGGTATCTGTTCTTGATTCATTTCTTCATTCATTACCAAAATTTATATAGCATCTCTTTAAGTCTATTACTCACAAGTATTCCCTACCCCAGCACGACTAAAAGGACGATTTTGAGGTTAGAATAGAACACATTGGAGTAAACCATGGGTAGGAGTCGAAGCATCAAGGGGAACCCATTCCAGACCGATGGCCTGCACCCCAGAATGCATGGTTTTGCCGAAGAGGTGAAAGGTAAAATGGAGCACTCACCACTCCGTAGTGTGGATGAAGCTATGGCCCAGGGTATTAGCACAATTATTGTTTAATGTCTCAATGTTTCATTGTTGTCGGTGTCATCTGTAATCCACTGAATGGGATTAGTTACCACTATGTGTATATTTGTTTTTAAGTTACATCGTGCAGTATTTGACCGTCATATTCACTTAAGTGCATTAGTTGATGTGTTACAGTGTTTAGCTTGACACTGTGGCAATAGAAATTACCTATGACAAGGGACTGGCGCTTTAAAATGACCGATGACGTGCAGCTGTCCCATATAAATGACTAGTGATGCATATAGAATATTATACATCTGAGTACTTGCCTTCTAACTCAGAATGTGTGGGTTGGAACCACCTCTGTGACAGTTACTCTCTGTGGTCCTTGAGCAAACTTGTCGTGCACAAGTGCTCACTGCTCGGAGCCTTCAAAGGTTCAACTTGTGCTAGACTTTAGATAGTTTCACTTAAAAAATAATTATGGCTTCGATGAAAGTGAGAGCAATGCAAGATGCGCTGTTGAATTGCGTAAAGGAAAACGTTTTATGCATTAGCTCAGAAATGATTAGTATGATGGAATTTATTTGCAGAAAAGGACTGAATCTCAAGTTGAATTATACAAAAGAAAACAAGGTCAGCACTTTCAATGAAATTCATGACTGCAGTAATTTTTAACTTATTTATAATTTGTGTGAATTTACAAAATGCTTCAGAAAATTTATAGCATTAAACTCTAAAGTATAATTAGAAAAAGAGAATTTCTTATATAATTCATTTTGAAAATGACTTTTCAGAATTTATTATGTCATAATGATGAAACTATATCTCAGAGTTTCAGAGTTCCTGAGCTATTTAATACTGTGATTATGACTACATAGGCTCGTTTTTCTGTTCAATTACAATTTTCTTTGAATGCTGTCTTGCAGACATTAAGTTATACTAATTCAGGTAATAAAGAGCTTATTTTGCCGACTGTGCAGTGATATTTTCTATAATTAGTTTTTCTTCTGTTGTTATGATCTGTTGTTATGATCTGTTGTTATGGTCTGTTGTTATGGTCTATTGTTCAGCACTTGAGAATGTTTGCCAATACTGAAAATCTTTCTGTTACCATTAATAATTTTATAAAACATTTGAGACAAATTATTCGTGATTATTATTTATGATTTCATTTTTAAGTGAAAATGATGGTCTTGAAACCTAAGTTGACTTTTGCTGTGCAGACGAATTTGCTGATCTTAGGCTGCAATTGACGCTTCTCGAAGAAACCAATGCTCAGTACTTGGAGTTTCAACAGCAACTTGAGCAGGTTAGCTTTGTAGTTTGTCACTCTTGCAGGCTCTAAGTGGATAGCACCCTCTTAAAATACTGAACCATGGGTATTTCATGCATATTGATTACGATTGATTGATTGATATTGGGTTTCTGAATTCAGTAAACCAATATGGTGGATACATAAACATGATAAGGCAGTGGTCTGTGGGCCAAAAGTGGCAGGCTTAAAAAATACCCCTCAGCCTCTCAAAGAATTAGCAAAAATATATGCAGAAATTTACAATTTGGACAGGATTGAATACATGATTATTGTCTATTGCAAATTATTTTATTTGAACATTTATAAGTAACATCAAGTATTCTATTTTGATTCGATTTTAACAGTTTTATCTGTTTTTAGTAAATCTCTAGTCAATTAAAGTATGAAATAAACCCATTTTTATTCAATGCAAAGCCTTAAAAGCCTTTTGAAACTCAAAAGTCTTATTGAGGCTTTTAAAAGCTATAGCTTGATACCTGTATCATTTGCATTGTTGCCCATTTTCTTAGGTTAGTCTTCAAATGTTTATGAGTAGTTTGTTGTGTACTGATGGTAGGAAGTAAAGAGACTTTCTGTGCGCTCGGTTGAGACGGATGGGATGCGGAAGCAGATGCAGGAGATGAAGACTACATTGCAGAATGAACAGATGCGAGCCGATCGAGTGGAAATAGAAAACAAACGACTACTTGAGAAACTGAAGACGCTGCAGCAGGAAAGAGAAGTAAGTCATTCTGATCTATGGAGTGTCTGTGCAGTTTGGTGTATGGTGTTTGTAAGCTAAACTGATAACCCATTTGTCGACTAAATTGCCTGGCAGAGCTGAACACTTATGCCCAGATTTCTGTTCCACTGGTGTTTCCTACCAAGAGTAGAAGAGAAGTGCAGACCCTTAAGGTAACATGAGAGACAGTGTCATGGATATGAACTGTTAGCTTAATTTAGCGGAGTTGGCTTGGGATACAGGTAAAGCAGAAGTCTTTTTAAAACATTCTGCGGTGGTGGAGGATTTGAAGCATGACCTCTCAGTGTACAGTTCATAATGCTGACCATTAGACTATCCTGCACTCCTATGAAACGGAGTAATGACCATTGACCATTCACTTTTGGTGTATCTCTTCAAGTAATCAGAGGCAAGTCATGTCATCTAAACTGATTTATAGGTTGTCTAGAACTTTACTTGAGAGAGGACTGCCAATCCTAAGAAAACAATATTTCTGTGCTATCATGAACCAAACTGTTTTTTTCGCTTGATCTCGGCCGGGAGCGCCTCTGAGTAGGTACCTTGAAGGGGCGCTATATAAATTACGATTGATTGATTGATTGAAATTAATCATAAAGCCAACAACCTTCATTTATTTTATTTAACTTTAATGATCAACCTGACCAGATTCACTAGACACTATGAACAATCCGACCACCAAGATCCTTGTACTCCTCTTCTCCCAATACCAAAGGCATTTAACTCAGATTTGGCATTGTGTAAATATGTTAGATAACAATTTCATCTAAGATAAGAATTTCTACAGTGCTCACCATTATCATATATTGCTTAATACATACATGTATTAATCTATGGCGTATTAATCGATGGCAATGACTTCTTTACAAATGGAACTGCTGTCTAAAAATGTACTAAAAAGCATAAGTACAACTCTGTGAGCAAATACTTCGGATATTCTACATTATTTTGTTCTGTGCCTTGTTTATCGTTGGTTGTTGGATAAGACTTGTTTGTAATGTTTTTCCTTCCTGGCATCAGCAACTGACTGCGGAACGAAACTCGCTGAATGAAACGATCGAAGAGCAGAAGCTGATGAATGCATGTCGAGGTGAGTGCATTCTTTCCAGCCAGATTCTGATCCCAATATTATGCTAACTGCTTGTGAAGGCATCAGAATTTTTGCTTGTATTCATGAGAAGAAGCATGAAGGTTGCCAGAATTAATACCGATTCAATATCAAACTGAGTAAATTTACATTGTCATAGAACTGCTTTCATTTTGTGTAAGATGTTCTTTTTCTTTAGCTCCTTTAGGCGGTGATGAGCTACGGGGTTTGCAGCCTGCCACGCCTGGAGTACAGTTCATGGTCTTGCCATTTGAGATTAGGTGAGAAGACTTTTCTGTTATTAGTTTTTTTTAATATACTGGTACTGAAACCGTTTTTGCTAACTGTAATGAAAACTCATTGACTGTTGGTGGGGCATGTATTGTAGAAGCTTTGGCATCGAAGCACTTGAATGGTGCCTCGCTCTCTAGCTCTCTCAGTGGCTGTTCCGAGACTTTTGGAATGCGCTGCACAATTCCGTTTGTTCTCAGTCGTTGTACAATGTCACTCAGGTCAAGAATTGGGACTGATCATCTCTTCCAACTTCCACCATAACCTGCTTCTGTGTTTCCTGATCTCTGCAAGTCCAGCCTTTCTTTCCAAGAGATGATCTGTGCTCTGAATATATGTAACTGAAATCCAGTCAAGATTACTGTTTATTAAAAGCAATTATGTATTAGTTGTGGGCTTACAGCATATTATTAATTCTCCATTGTCTGTCACTTGAGAAGCCACAGAATCTAAGGTTGTCAGTTAGTGATGAAAAGAGAATTGTGATCTGCTAAATTGTCTATAGAAGTTATCAAAAATTTAGTGTGGGTCATAAGCCTGGCGAGGCCTCATGCTTTTCATGGACCATACTCCAAAGACAAGTTGGCTAGGAAGACTAACTCCGCCACTGGTTGCACTCTGCCAGTGCCAGTCCCAAGTCTTGATAAAGGAGGAGGGTGTCGCTAATGGTCTTTGTTACCACACAGTGATGTTAAACTGCAAATACCACCACCACTAGGAAGACTTGATAGTAACAGTACGTACATCTGGATTGAACATTCACAGAACTCTGGTTCACACTGCTTGTCATCTAAGAAGTTTGGTTAATGTTTATCGGCACATTTGTGTGTTTAGCAATCCAACAAGAAAATTCAGAGTTTGATTGGAGTTTGATTGGATGTTATGTTGCGGCCATTTATGTACGATGTGTATGTGTTGCATGGTAAAGAGAAAAGGTTTTCAACCTGCAACAGGAGAACAAGAAGCTGAAAATGCAAATCGCTTCACAAGACAGAGATCTCGTTCTTCGTTCACAACTAGACGAATCAAATGCTGAAAAAATGGAATTGGAGGCAAAAGTGAGGTAATAACTTTATCAAAACACTTTGTGAGCCTCAGTGTTTGCGATATCGAGCGTAATCATGTTGTAAAGGTATTGGATACAGCAAAACTTGCAGTTTGAACACATTTCGTACAGTCATGCAACTGCAAGTTTTGGATGCTGATGTTTTGTTAATAAGACTTTCTTTTGCAAAGTTTTCATCTTCCTGTGTAAGTGAAGGTTTATAAAGAGATGCATTGGTAAATTATTTTATGTAATAAGTCGAAATTATCTTGCATTGAATTAACACTTGTATGGTTTAGTTACATACTTGTCTGAATCTTTCAGTTACTGGTAAAATATTAGGGCCTATATATTATATTTATATGAAATACGTTTTACGAAATTTCTTCCAGTCTTAAACGTGGTAATGTAGTTGTGATTTTATATATAATCTGTTAAGGATGATTTGTATTTATCTTTAACGTCGGTGGAGCATTGACGTTGGTCTCTCAATTGTGCCTTGCATAGGAATCTCAATTACCGGTTGTTGGAGTTGGAAGCAGTGTCAGGTTGTGTCAGTGAACTGCAGACAAAAGCCTCAGCTGAAGAAACTGCCAATTCTGCACTTCGTCGCAAACTGGCAGAGCAGGTACAGAGATGTCGAAAGCTTGAGGAGGAGCTTCAGATGATGAAAGAAACGTCATCAGAAATACAGGTAAATACTGGAAAGCTGTTCATACCAATCAGTTTGTACTTATGTGCATAGCAATTCGTGATAAATAAATGGTCCACTTCTTTTGTATGTTTGTCGTGTCTAATTGTGGTGACGTTAAGTTCATTATGCTTCCTGGGTGATTGGTGACATTGGATTAAATGTGTGAGTTGAACTGTATAAGCTTTACAGGAGAAGGGTTAAATGAGTCTGAATTTGAATTGAAATTCGTGCATTTAATATAATTTAAGGTTTGCCTACAGTTCAAGTCTTGAGCAGTATAAATTAAAAGCAAGAGCATAATCTGGAAAGTAGAGAATAGTTGTCTTAGAAATCTGAGGCATGACACTGAGAAAAATAGTCTTAACTATTTATTTCACATTTTGTAAAATTATAGTTAGTTTGTTAAAGAAGTTTTTGATGACTTTATTGTTTGTTGATGTCCAGGCTAGGACTAGAAAGGCAGAACTGGAGTTCTGTAGATCGTCATCTCCACCAAACTGGAAGGCACTGCTTGAGGAGAAAGATAAATGCATTGAAGAACTTGAGGTAGGCACATGGTTTTGATGTTTGGTCATCTCTAACTCATTCTGTTTCATTGTTGTTTTCGCTAACAGTCCTCTTTCGAACTGAACATTGCCAAAAGAAATTGACCTAAAAAAATTAGGCAGAAATTTCTTCAATGGAATTTGTAAATTATTGGTACTCTTCATAATTAAATGTCAAGATAGAGTAATGCTAATATCTTTGGTTTACATCAACAATCTATTGATTTGAGTTCATTGCTCATTGATTCTCTGTTAATGATGGGCTTGGAGGAAGAGAGGAACTATGTGGCCATATTTAGACCTCACGAAAGGACATGGGGAATGGTGATGCGAAATGCAGGCAAGCATAAAGAGGGCTTCAAATTAGGTAAAGTTTTGAGATATGGATACCCTCTGGTCATTGCGTGACTCTACAAAGGTCACAAAATGGATTTGAGTGAAAGGGCATGCATGTGCAACTCACCTCATGTTTGGCTTTAAACTAAAATAAACAAACATTCAATCAGCAGACCTAACTCGTTTGTGTGTAAGCTTTTTAGCAGATGATGATGGGTAGCCTGTGTGTGACATGGTGCTGTAAATCTGCACTGGCATATTTTTTGTAGGTGATGTTATTGGAATATCTTTTTAATTTTCTAGAAACACATGGAAACGATGAAGAATCTTAATGATAAAGAAGAAAAGCTAATGGTGACTGCCTGGTACAGCCTGGTATGTGCGATTTTTTTCTTGGTGTTTCTGGCATTAATTTAACCTCACTCTAAAGTTGCTGTGATCTTACTAACCAAATCTGTCGAGCATCATTAGCATATATTAGTTAACCATTTCTGGTAGCAGTATCCAGAATCCAAAGCAAAATGTAGTAACATATTCACCAGCATTATTTCATTAGCGTCGTCGTATTTGCAGTTTAACGTCACTGTTTGGTAACAAAGACCATTAGCGACGCCCTCCTCCTTTATCCAGGCTTGGGACTGGCACTGGCAGAGTGCAACCAGTGGTGGAGTTATTTCATTAGCATTCACATGATAAATAGTTAGACACTGATGTTTGCCTATTTTTCTAATATAACAAGCTGTTGGTTGCTATACATAATGCAGCATTTTATTTGTTTATCATACCAGTTTCTGTTCAGGCAGGCATTGTCTGCCTCAGTGGTCTACGATAAAGAAAGCAAATTTTAAATTGATCGAAATATAACTTGTAGCAGTCTACTCTAATGGTGCTGTAGAGTGTATATTTCAATGTGATGGTTGTGTTTCCATCTGGGCTTTAAAATCCAGTGCTTTGTTAAAGCCAACCACATGTCATCCTCAACATGCAGTCGGTCTCTTCTTTTGATATTGAAGAAGCGTTAAATATCTACTCTCGTAGAGATATGCAGACAAGAGGAAAACTGAAATAGGACTTGAAAGGTGACATTTGGACAAGTCTGATACATAGCACACCAGTACAGAGTCAGCAATTTTCATAGAATACATATTTTGCATATTGTTCCACGTATCCAAGAATTCGTCCTGTAGTTTATGAGGATAAATGGCTACATACAGGGAAGCAGAGGAAGGATTTTGTATGAATGAAACGTCTTCTTTAGCCCAGTGAAGTACTGCTGAAATCCTGTTAAGGGTATTCAAGGTGCCAGTAATCTCCTCCTTCTGTTTCCCATCTGGTTCATCTTTAGACTTTGACCACACTGCAGACTTTTTTTAAAATACCAATTTCTCTAAGACTTGCTTTTCAATGCCAGTTTTTTTTGGCATGTTGGTTGGCAAAATGCACTTTACTACTTGCGTTTGACACGTATCCACAACCTCAGCAACCCCATAAAACAGTTTGCAACACCTTGGGCATTGTGACCCACACATTGTTTAAGTTTGTTTTATTGCAGTTTATTTTTATTTCTTACGAAATGCAGGGTCAACAATTACACTCAAAGACAGTGTTGTCTCGGCTCTCAAGCGGCAGCATAGACCCAGCAAGGTGCCAAACGCCAGGACAACATGGACACAGTCCTGCATCTTGATTATCAGCTGAACAACAAGAAACATGGTGCTTAATGAAAGATACATTGTTTGGGCTCTTTCTTCACGCAGACAATGCTTTGTGAAGAATTGAAGTAGTCAATTTAAAACTTCAGTTACAAAAGTGTAATGTCAATGTTCTTGACGAAGTTAAATGCTGAAAACACTGCCTTAGAGTTTATAATATATTTTATACAAAGTTTGTACAGAGCTTAGCAAATGCATACGATATTTTGTAACACCAATTGTGATAAGGTTGGAAATATAGATCTTCTTTCGAAATGTGAACGCGTTATAAAACAATTTTGCTACTACAAGGTACTTAATACAGCTTTCAAAGTTCGAACTGAAAAAGATCTAATGTACTAGCATTTCAACTAAACGAGTTTTCAGATTTTGAATTTTCAGTTTTTGTGCAGTAATTTCTTTAGAGATTTTCTTTCCAAGATCTTTTCCTAAATGTTAATGAACGTCAGCGGCGCCCGCAGGCGTACGCACTTACGCAATTGCGTACAGCGCTGAAAGGCTAAAAAATAAAAATAATAGCTGATGACGAAAAAAGATCATCAGTTTTTTTGGCGGATGGAAAAGGTATGTTTTTGGGAAATTCGAGGCTGATGACTAAAAAAAGGTCATCAGTTTTGTTGGCAACCCTGACAAAAAATTTTTCCTGTTTCCTCCAAGACCCTAAATTCCCCCCCCCCCCCATCGAAAATTTCTGTATCTGCCCTTGGCTGCGCGTACAAGAAAAAAATCCTGGAGGTGCCGCTGATGAACGTTACATTTTTACTGCACAGAAACCAGCTACATGTCTATTCTATAGATGCTTTAATATTTACTGGTGCTGAACTTTTGTCTTTCAGATTAATTGTTTCCAAAGGAAGTTTTCTGTAAAAAATTGTTCCTAGTATTTTTGCATTCAACCCGACATTTTAAACCTCGTTAGTCTTGTAGTCGTTTCATTTGATTTGTGGCATTTGAACGCAATATAAACAAATTCCTAAGTGTATACTAGTCTCCATTATGCATGTAACAGACTGCAAATTAACTTAAATGTTCTGATGGGGAAGGCAGCTGATAACAGTCAAATGGTGGAAATTGTCTTGGGCAAATAATTTGTGCTTTGTTGTCTCTCTATCAGGAAGTAGCAACCGTGAGCTTGAAATCATGTAACGTGTACTGGCTCAGCATTCAATACTCCATTCCAGGGTATATTGTTCATAGTGTAGTTTGAAAGTTTATTTCAAGCATTCCTTTTTGACATGTGCTCCAAATATTATAATTATATTGCATGACTATATTAAATTTGTCTTATGGCTATGCCCAACTTTTTTCAAGCGTTCGTTTGTTGAGGTCACCTTTTTCTACAGCAGAGGCATGTAAACAAGTGTTTCCTTTGCAGTTAGGTGTGTAGCATAATGCAGTTCAGTTCAGTTTTGTTGACTTGGGATGCTACTAGGATAGTCGGAATAGATTGGATTTGCATTAAAAGTATCCAGCAGCTGTGTTGATTTTAGTGCATTTTATACTTTGTACTTTCTGAAATAAAGATTTGCGTCTTAAAATTTGTAAGGATTCAAAAGCCATATATATATATATATATATATATATAATTTATGTGTGTTTTGAACGTTGTATTTACTGTTTTTACCGAACTTCAAAAGTAAACAAGATTTTGGTGTGCACTTGTTAAAGGCATGCACAGTTTTGTGGGATTCCTTATTTAGTGAACATTAATTGTTATTCTGTCAGTCATCGGATTGTAGTTGTTCCATTATTTTCAAACCGATGAATATCATACAAACCAATTTGAAAATTTCAATATGAATGCTTATCCAGTGAATATTATGGCTATTTTACTACCAAAGAATAAGCAATGCAAGCTCATTGGAATCGTTGTCAAGGAATTTCTCTAAGTTTTACAGCATCCAGAAATTGTGACATTGACTAGTTGAATTTTACTGGTGATTTGCTCAAGTCAGCACTTTTCTGATGGAAAGTCTCAAGTCAGTCATATTTATAATCCATAATGAGCAAGCACTTGCAAGGACAACGGATTTATAAAGCCCTCATGCACCCTGGGTAGATTGCAATCTACAGTGCTAGGTTATGTAAGCTGTTGTAATTACCTTCGCACTTGTCTGGCATGTTTTGCTGCACGAAATTGTTTTACTGTTTCTGGTGTTAGCTTATATATATATTTTCCATAAATTAGGCATTTCATTCTACTAGTTGGACTGCTTATACCCATAGGCATAGGAGGCAGGGGTCCAGGCCCTCCAGGGGGGCAAATGGCCCCCAAATTTCAGGCAAATGTTTTTTTCAGACAAAACAGGCATGGGCGGACAAACCTTTTTTCGGGCAAACAGGCACGGGAGGATTTTTTCGGGCAAACAGGCACGGGAGGATTTTTTCGGGCACACAGGGGTAAAACAGCTATATTTTCTGAAGATTTGTACGAAACGACTAAAAAAAGTCATCAGAAAATTTGGTCGATGAAAAAATGTCGGCGACTCGCTGTCCACAAAAAAATTAAAAATTTTAAGTATACTTTTCGGGCAAAAGTAAAAAATCTGACTACAGCCTTGATTCCTCGTCACAGAATCTGCAGAAGCAAGCGGATTACAACTGAATCAATGATATCTAGGTACAATGGTACATAAAGACATGAGTAAATGGAATGAATGCAACAAAGGGCAGCAAAGCCGTGGTACATTCATTCATCGACTAATCAAACAATGGTACAGGGGGGTTTTAATGAAAAATTTCCTGCCGTATATAAACAAAATTACTGGTCAACTAGCCTCAAAGTTACATTATTATATAACTGGATTGTGGAAGTTTGTATACAGGATCTATGATCTATAACGCACAAGTTTCATCATCCGTTGGGAGTATTGTGCCATTTTCTAAATAGGTCCTCTGGGGGGTTTGCACAAGGTTGTCCGCAGAAAGCACTTTGCCAAGAACAATCATGCAGGTTGATCATCTAGTGCAAGAACTTGAATTTTAAAAAATGTCAAGCGCATTTGCTAACAGTTTTTAAACAAATTAATTCAACTCTTTAATTACTCAATGTAAAATTTGTTTGGGTTGTGAAATAGTATTTGCATACTTACACAAACACATTGGATATACGCACTTTTATCTAGCATTCAGTTTAGTCCCTGCAACTACGAGGCTGCAGTGATGTTTAACGAATGCAAATAAAGACAGTCAGGAATTTTAATAAAAGTTCTTCAAAATGTTTATTTAAAATATTTGTTACCATCTTGGATAAAACATTATCGTGGCTTATTATGACAAAGACCTTCTGGTTACGAGAATTATCTGTATCCTTCAACGGACATGATCAGTTTAGAAGTCACCAAATATTAGGATGCGGTCAAGTTAAAAAAAATTCTACTTAACTCGCAACAGAGATGATTTAAATATTGTTTGAGCTGTGAAATAGTATTTGCATAGTGAAACAAACACGTTGGATAAACACAATTTAATATTGCATTCGGTATTGTCCCAGCAAAGACTGACATTTTGCTGGCACGTTTAACCCGGGACTAATATCAGTGATGGTCCCAGGTTTAACGAATGCTAATCATAAATTAATCAAGTATGGCTTCTTTAAATCTGCATTATTAAACAAGTCCAAACTCTAACGGCGGCATATTGCACCAAAGTTACAGAAAACTGCCCCCTTATTATTATTTGTAGCAACAATTTTAAGAAATTCAATGCCACCATGTCGATACAGAGCGACACCAGAAAAGAACATATATAGAAAAGAACGAACGCGGGCGACCGTGAAAGACTACTAATAACAAAGAGTCCTTGGGCTTTAGCTCTTGTAACCAGCCACCTCTGGGCTTGGATTGTCATTTACCCAATAATATTGCTCATATCATAGAAATCGCCTTGCACAGTGCACACGTCCGAGACTCAATTAGCGAGACTCTAGTCACAGTGAAACGACTTGAGAGGACATTTCAAAATTCTTTGTATTCTGGTTGAGTGTAGGTGATTCTTCTAAGTGTAAGCTTGTGTTTCAATAAAACGGTTCGAGGAATTTAGACATTTGTGGGGTGCGGTGGTACGTGTAGTGGGTATGTTCTTCGCCTTGCAGCCGATGGGTTGCAGGTTCGAATCCACCTCAAGCCACTTTGTAGGGACCTTGGGCAAGTCCTTCACTCGCAATTGCTCAGCGCTTCGGCGTGAAACTCCGATGCTGTAGTCGGGAGCGCCTCTGTGTATACAGGAGGTAGGCCTACGTTGATGGGCGTTAGGCTATGAGAAGTGCACATAGGCCTACAAACCAACTTAGGCTTAATTATCTGCGACACGCCATCACCTTTAATATCATTTCAACACACTCCCAGCCCTCATGCCTTCGCCAGTATGTAGGCCGATTAGGCTACATATGTAATTCACATTCCGCTCAATCTGCACCTCTTAATTCCTATACCTATAACACATCGAAACCAGCCCTCGGCCAACTCGTCGCTAAAATTTGAAAAACTTCTATAGTTAGGCTACTCTATAGGCATAGGCGCAACCACCCTATGGGACCCACGGGACGCGTCCCCCCAACTTTTGAGTGGTCTCCTAACTTTATTATTATGGTCCCCCCAACTTTTAGGACGTGATTCATTAATAATGAATCACGTCCTAAAAGTTGGGGGACCATAATTTATGGTCCCCCAACTTTTAGGACGTGATTGCGCCTATGTCTATAGGCTACTCGAGACTGGTCAGCGGGTATCAACAGGGCCAGATTACAAATGTCTATGTATTAATTAATTATCCTATTCAGTAAAATTGTGGGTTCCAGCCTTGCAGACAATTAAGGCCGTAGCCAGGATTTGATTTCGGGGGGGTGTTTCACTCACCAATTTCTCTTCCTAAAAAACTGATGACCTTTTTTAGTCATCTGGCATACTTCGGGGGGTGTTTTCGTGGTTTTATTTCATGGATTTTACATCATGTGCTCGTAAATGCATTATATTATTTTTCACATTTTCCATTTCGGGGGGTGTTCAAACACCCAAAACACCCCCCGTAGCTACGGCCTTGCTTGCAGATCTCTTCGAATCACGACGAATTAAAGGACACATAACACGCGATATAGGCTATTCAACGACTCAACGGTCGTCTATTATTAACTCGTTCCATATTTTAACGATTTCAACAGTCCAATATGTTTTCCTGTTTAACAATAGGGTCTAATAGACCTAGAGAGAGATTCATGGTAAGATCTCGACTTTCTGCATGTGACCAGGGCCAGCTTGGCCCTCGTCAAGTTGACTCAAGTAGGCTAAACGGTGCAGAAATGATTTCTGCTCCAAATAAATTAATTATTGGCAGGGAAATACTTCTGGAAGTCTTGTGTGGCAGGACAACGACCGCGGCAAATGTTGTTTTTACCAGTGAAACGCGGCCCTTGATCAGGGTGAGAAGTGCCGGGGGGTTGGAGGATTTCAATCCCCCCAGTCTTTCTTGGAGCCCCAGTAAAGTCTGTTTTACACACCCCAATTCCAAGTGGATAATGGCCCAAACCCCCCCAGTTATTTTTCCACAATTCTTACACTGCCCTTGATATCATATTCATATCTTAATCGTAATTATAATAGTTAATTCTATCACGGTATGCTACAACAGTTCATGTAGGCTTAATGCAATAATATAAACGGCAACTAGGCCTAAAAGCCATTGTCATTTTGTCAATATTTTCTGAGGGAAGTAGGCCTAATTTCTTGGGAGAACTTAATCCCCTAGACAAATATAGATTAAAAAGATTCCCCTCGTGTCTTCAGTAAGTAGCGCTCTCCTAGTAGGCTATAGGAATAGAAGCCCTGTCAATAGGCTGTGTGTAGGCCTATGTGTGAACATTGTGTGTACGTCTGCGCATACAGAATAGCCTATAATAATATTGGCTTATGCCTTTAGACACATAACATAATCTATCTTATTTCGAGTACAGAATGAAATTTCTGACGAGTTATATTTGTAGACTATACTAGGCTATATGCACACAAGCTTGATTTTTTATGAACTCGCTTCAGGTCCATAAGACATAACAAAGCAACTTTTATGCCGACCCAGTGAAGGTCAGAACGCAGCGTTTGGGCCCAACAATGCCTACATGTATACACTGTCATACAGACCGACCAATCAGAGCGCTCGTTCTTTCTAGCCACTGACAGGTGCTTGTCGTTGCAATGGCGCTCGATTGACTCAGGTGCGCGATTGTGTACAGCGCATTGGCCTGTCCTGAGGGCTAAGGATACTGAATCGTTGCTTGTGTTTCTCTTTGAACTTACCAACAAACGATAGGGAATTGAGGAGGACAACAGCGGCGGTTTAGGCGAGGATGGATAAGGCGATAGGATGGAATTCCGTGGCTGCAGCGTCGTGGATCTTATTAACTGTGAAGGTGAATGTGAATTGCGCAGGTAAGACAATTAATTATTTTGATGATGGCCTTTGAACCTGTGTAGGCTATTTCTAAAGGACGTCTTTACGGGGCTAGTTTGGCAGGTCCATCCATCTGGGATGACCATGGGCGTCCGCAGGAATTTTTCTAGGGGGGCGCAAACTTGCAAATAATTGTCACAGAGGTTAAATAGGTTGTCGAAAGCAACAGATCGCTCCACCTTCGACGCTGGCTCCCTGTCGATCAGCTGTCACGGAACCAGCATGCGAAAAATCATAGACATTCATTGTCGCTTTGTAATAATCACAACCAAATAATCAACATTTATCTGCAATTATGCGAAAAATCCAGAGGGGCGCAAGTGCGCCCCCTTGCGCCCCGCTGCGGACGCCCATGGGGATGACCTGACCGTCGTAGTTAAAGTGGTTTGGGTGAGCAGTGGGAACGTCAAAGAACTTCGGAAGAAGAGTTTTACTGCACCGACGGATACGGGATACACAGTATAATTATTTTGACTTAGTTATGACCTGCAGCATAATTCCTGTCCATGGCAGATCGGCAATGATTATATTGTATTACTAGCTGGGGTACCCGGTGTTGCCCGGGAAATTTAGGATTCGACCCACTACGGCCACAGCCCCACCACACAACACAACACCACACTCCGACCTCTACCGGTAAGCCACCCAAGAAATTGAGGTTTCAGGAGAATTTCCACCCCCATCCCTCCCCCACTCGGGGTTACAGCATTATTCTATGATTTGCAATGGGGGGATTTTGTCTGGGGATAATGTCCTACACAAAATTGGGGATATGTCGGAGGCTTTTGTCCGGGGGGATAATGTCCGGGGAGGATAATGTCCAGGGGATAGTGTCCGTTCCCCGATTATAGGCCTACCCAGTGTAAGAATTGTGGAAAAATAACAGGGGGTTGGACTATGATCCAAATTGGGGTATACATGTATATAGCCTATGGGACTTTAAGAAAGACTGGGGGTTGAAGCCCCCAACCCCCGCAATTCTTACCGTAGTTATAACTCTCTTCTCCATAGACACTCCTTATTCTTCTTAGTCCCTTACTAGGCCTATCCGTTATCTGCCAAGCATATAAAATATATATAATCTAAAACTATAAAACACAAGTTGCAACGGGTGCGTAATAAAAAATCTACTCATCCGCGCTACCGATTTTTTCAAATAATTTACAAAACAACTTCTTAGCACCTGCGGAAAACACTACCGGAATTCGCGATCCAAAAATCTTACCCTTTCTCGAGCTTGAATTTTTTTATTTTCTATCGCAATGCTAACGCATGTGTTTAATATAAGACGCCATTTGCATAGGCTACAACCATCATTATCAACAGACATTAAAACCATCGATGATATATTGATGATTGAAACCAGTACATTAATGACGTCATGGCCGGTTTTAAAATTGACGTTAATTAATATCTATACCGTATTGTATGTATCAGAAGCCTATTTAAGACGCAATAATTTTGGCCGATCGGTTTTCAATGAACCAATAGATTTTTAACCTCATTTTTCGCCGAGGGCAGATCTTTTGGCATGCGGTTTCGCAAAAATGCTGACTAGGCCTATACCGTAAACATTGGCGGGTGGCAGCTGCGGGTTGGACCGAAAACATAAATTTCACGGGCAACGCCGGGCACTCAAAGTGCTTGGACCGGGTTGGGCCCGATGGAAGAAGGGGTGGTGACAAGGGCGGCGTAGGAGCGGAGTCAGGCGTGGCGGTGGACGAAAACCGAAATTTCCCGGGCGTGTGAGCGTGGTCAGACGTGACTGAACAAAATCCGAAATGTCCCGGGCAAAGCCGGGTAATTCAGCTAGTATATGTGACACAATCCATGAAAAGGTACCAAGTCTTAGTTCACAGTTTCGTCAGAAAACAGCCTGAAAGGACGTGGGGGTCTATTTTTTCCCTTTCGTAACGATTAATTCATATGTCGTGTGAATCCGGATATCTTTGGGAATTGAGAAGATATTAACTTCATTTTTTTTTTATTCTGTCCAGTAATAATTTACCTATGTTGTGGCAGTTCTAACTCCATTACTAAGACTTGTTATCTTTTCATGGATTATTGTTCTATGGGTTTCAAATATAATTTTACCTTTTTTAACGATTAATTCATATGTCGTGTGAATCCTGATATCTTTGGGAAATGAGAAGATATTAACTTCAATTTTTTTTTATTCTGTCCAGTAATTATTAACCTATTTTGTGGCAGTTCTAACTCCATTACTAAGACTTGGTACCTTTTCATGGATTGTGTCACATATATATATAATATGTATATTATATATATATATATAATATATATATATATAACGTGAAAAATTGGATTTTATTCATGCCTAAGGAGCATCACATCGTGAATTTGGCAAAATTAAGAACGATTAATTTGGATATAGATAATTATGGCTTAGTATGACAATAATTATTAATTGCAAATACAGAAGCAGAAGAGAGGACTAATTAGTTTTAGAATTTCATAGTGAAATTAATGCATTATTGTATACAAGCAGCCAAGCATTGACTAAATTGCTCTGTCGTGAGGAGAGGCGGATCTTCATGTCTTTTAAATCTTAAGCCTATTTGAAGAACTACAACTGTCACGAGTTGCCCTTGTAAATATCATTAGGCCGTTATTGTATGCTTATATAATTGTATCTATGTTGGGCTATGTCTTAGGCCTATATAATTATTATATGCTTAAAGGAACACTGTGACAATATTATAATATATACTTAGTGCCACATAGCTATATATATTAATGTATCGATGGTCGTCGATGGTCGTTGGGTCCAAGAAGGTGTGCCGGGGGTAAAGGTCATCTGTCTGGAGGCGGATAGGCTATATAGGCAAGAGTACAGACTGTCTGGAGGTCAATCGTCGTCAATCGCCGTGAATCGTCGGAAGTCAACCGTCGGAGTCCTGTGGTCGGAAGGCGAATACGGAGCACAACCGTGCTACCAGGCGGGTTTACGGGGCACAACGGTGCTACCAGGCGGGTTTACGGAGCACAACCGTGCTGCCAGGAGAATACGAAGCACAACGGTGCTACGGTGCTATCAGACGAGGACGGAGACAACTTCTCCGCCACGTCTACGACAGGAGGTGGGCGGTGTCCGAGAGCGGAAACTTCTCCGCCACTTCTACGACAGGAGGTGGGCGGTGCCGGAAGGCACTCCTCTACAAGACGCGGTCAGCGGTCGTGACTGGAACGCCAGCAGGACTGCAACTCTGGACGCTGGGTTCTTCTTCCATCCTGGAACGAGGAAACGGACGAATTCGACTCCAGAACGGAGCAACCGAACCAGACCAGTGAGCCGACAGAAGCCCTTCGCTGTGAAACCCGTAGGACTTCTTCACACCTACAGAAACTGTCACCATGCGAACGGTAACGTGAGTTATCGACCAGTTGTTGGGTGGGGTCTGGGGGAGGGCACGACCATCGATTAGGGCGCTATAGATTTAATCTATTGACGATATTATTTTGCTCTATATGTATTATGTCTTTCAGTTTAATTTCAGTTGTCTTTTTACCTTAATAATTTCTAAACGAGTTCTGTGCTTTGTTCTATAGTCTAGTACTTCGTATTAGTCTTAAACACCCTGGTCCGTAATAGGCTAGGGCCTAACTCACCATTAAAGATAACTCATGACAATGTGGTGGCAGCGGTGGGATGGTTGAGTTTGTTTAGGCTAGTGTCGGGGTATTAGTATAACATAGCTTTCAGTGTCTCGATAGAATTAGACGGGGATTTAGGCACTGATAGACGATTTAGGCTAAACGCATTGAAGCATTGCTGAAGATAGTTTAGGCTATAGGATAGCGTATGTGTTGTACGTTGCATAAAATAGGCCAGAGGGATTGTTTAAAGACATACTTCTTTTAGCGTCGCCTATAGTGGGGTCTAAGATAATTATCTAGACTGAATAGACTAGCATTTGTCGCTGAGGGGATATTCTGTTTCAGTTTAGCCCAGTCTGCTAATTATTTCTCGACATGGAGCAATTGATAGCACTTGCCGAAAGGAGTGGCTTGAAAGGGCCTGAGCTTCTTCAGTTTGTAGAAAAGCACACAGCTGATGAGGAAGCGCGACAGAAACGGATTCTTGAGCGAGAAGAGCGAGCAGCTGACAGAGAGTTGCGCAAGTTTGAGATGGAGCGTCAGGCTAAAGCAGAGGCAGAACAAAACGCACTCAAGAAGTTTGAATTAGAGCGTCAGGCTAAAGCAGAAGCAGAACAAAACGCACTCAAGAAGTTGGATATGGAGCAACAGGCTAAAATCGTAGCCGAAGATAATGCAATGAAGAAGCTAGATTTTGAGAGACAAGCAAAAGCTGAAGCCGATGAATGCGCAATGAGAAAATTAGAATTAGAAAGAAAGATGAAGACAGAGGCGCACGAGCAGGCCTTGGAAATGCAAAAGGAGCAGCATGAGCAATCCATGGCTTTGGAAAAAGCTAAGCTCGAAGGGAAAGCTGTACGGTCGGCTAGCATCAGAAGCGTGAGTGAAAACGCAGCATCGGAAGAGGATGGTGAAGAGGATGAGGAAGAGGAGCGGACCTCGGATTGGACAGTCAATGCGAGGAAAGGACCAAAGCTGCCTCCATTTGAGGATGGCAAAGATAATATGGACGCTTATCTGAGAAGATTTGAGAAATATGCGTCTATTCGAAAATGGAAAAGGCAAGAATGGGCAGTTTATTTAGCCGCGCTTTTGAAGGGACGCGCTTTAGAAGTGTATGCGCGTATGCCGCCTGAACAATACGACGATTATGACGCATTGAAAGATGCTCTTCTGAAAAGATATCAAATGACGGAGGAAGGCTTTCACAAACGGTTTAATACTAGTAGACCGGAAACAGGTGAATCGCCTCAACAATTCATCACTAGGTTAGAAAGCTACTTGATGAGATGGATTGAGCTCGCCAAAGTCACTCAAGACTTTGAAGGACTGAAGAGTTTGCTGGTAAAGGAGCAGTATCTCTCTGTCGTGAGCAAAGAATTGTCGCTTTACTTGAGAGAAAGAGCGCCAAAAGATCTTCAGGAACTAGCTAAATTAGCGGAGACCTACACAGAGGCACACGACGGAAGGCTAAAGCAGCCATACCAGTCGAACTTCGCAGAAAAAGAAATAAGAACAGAGAGAAAATTTCTCAAGCCAGACTTCACTAAGGAAAATGAGAGGACTGGAAGGAAAGACCAAAGTCGTAATGGAGCTACTGATAGGCTTTGTTTTTTCTGCAATCGGCCTGGACATTCCTATAATTCTTGCCGATTTAGAATGAATAGGCCTACTTCACAGAAAGCAGCAGGAATGCAGACTTCCTGGAAGCCTAGAAATGCACAGAAACAAAAAGCTGAAAACAGGGATAAACCAACATCTTCTGCAGTTGATAAGAAAACGCATAGAACGACAGCAACTTCTACTGATCCAGAAAGGACGCTGGTCAAGGAAGGATGTGATGAAAACGCTGGTCAGGCGTTGAAAAATCTTTCGGATGGTGAAGATGTCGAACTAAGATGTGGTTGTAAAGCGCACGTCATAGCTGAAGCAAGTAGACAGGGAAAATACGGAACTGATATGAAAACGACGATAGGTTATGTAGGTGATCAGCAGGTCGAAGTGCTTCGAGACACCGGATGTTCGTCAGTTGTTGTAGCCAGGAAGCTTGTGAAAAAGAATCAGATGACTGGGAAGCATGAATTGTGCATTCTGATTGACAAAACTATGAGGAAAGTGCCAACCGCTATCATTGAAGTCAGAACGGACTACTTCACAGGGAAAGTGAAAGCGCTCTGCATGAAGGAAACACTATACGACCTCGTAATTGGAAATATAGCTGGAGCGGAACTACGGCCCAGATCCTTTGACAAGAGCACTGAAGTGCATGAACAAGACTTGTTAATTGACGCAGGGAAAGATGAGATGAGTGCCGAAGAGCAGTTAAATGTGACGTCAGCCGTGGAGACTCGAAATATGAAAGAGAAAGCGAAAGCATTGCCAAAGCAGTTAAGAGTCCCAGAATTTCAGAATGAAGTCACATTGGAAACGCTGAAGAAGGAGCAGGCTGAAGACAGTTCGTTGAAGAAATGCTGGGAGTATTCAGCACAGAAAGAAACACCTGTCAAGAACGATGTTGATCGCGTCGTACGCTTTGATGTGGAACGAGGGTTGCTGTACCGCAAGTTTCGATCACCACATCATAACTTCGGCGATGAAGTGAAGCAGCTGGTAATTCCATCCAAGTTGAGAACCAGAGTAATGGAAATAGCCCATAGCTCAATTCTTGGAGGACACTTGGGCATTCACAAAACTCAAGAGAGAATTCTATCGCAATTCTTTTGGCCAGGATGCTACAGTGATATTGGAAGGTACTGTCGATCCTGCGACATATGTCAAAGAACCTTGCCGAAGGGGCGAGTTCAGAAAGTGCCGTTGATTAAAATGCCGATAATCGACACGGTCTTTAAGAGATGCGTGGTCGACTTGATTGGACCACTTCCATGCTCGGAGCGAGGACACCGATACATCTTAACATTGGTGGATTGTGCAAGCCGCTATCCTGAGTGTATCGCGCTTAAGCAAATTGACACATGTTCTGTTGCAGAAGCATTGCTTAGCATCTTTTCAAGAATGGGAGCCCCATTGGAGTTGCTGAGTGATAATGGATCACAGTTCACAGGAGCAATGATGAAAGAAGTAGGTCGACTTCTGTCGATAAAGCAACTATTCAGCACTCCATATCACAGTCAGAACTGTGGATTGGTTGAACGATATAACGGAGTCATTAAACAAATGCTTCGGAAGATGTGTGCAGAGAAAGTGAAAGATTGGGATCGATACTTAGATCCATTGATGTTCGCATATCGTGAGGTCAGTAATGAAAGTACGGGATTCAGTCCATTTGAGATGATTTACGGAAGGCATGTGCGAGGGTCCATGGCTATCTTGAAAGAACTGTGGACTAAAGACATTGCAGAACCAGAGGCGAAAACGACTTATGAGTATGTTGTCGATCTGAGGAATCGTCTTCAAGAGACTTGTCATTTGGCGCAAGAAAATCTGCAAAGAGCCGCTGATAAGTATAAGCGAAATTTTGACAAGCATGCAAAGCCTCGAAAGTTTGATCCAGGTGATAAAGTACTGCTACTGTTGCCTACAGAAAGCAACAAACTGCAGATGCAATGGAAAGGTCCATTTCAAGTACTGAAACGGTTTGGAGAAGCTGATTATGTAATCCAGTTTCCTCACCGAACAAAGACGTTCCATGCGAACATGCTGAAACGCTATTATGAGCGTCAAACAGAGAGCGAGATTAGATCGAGCGAGGAAGCCGTGAATGACGGGACGCAAGCTGTAGGAGCAGCTGTTGTCGTGGAAGAATTATCTGATGCAGAGATGAGGATGACAGGGGAAGGAAATCTGCCACTCTTTAACAACCTGCAAAGAGAAACTTACAAAGATGTGGAGATAGGCCATGATCTGTCAGCAGATCAGAAGAAGGAGGTCGAAAACCTCTTGGAAGAATTCCAAGACATCTTCAGTGATGTGCCAGGAAGGACCAACCTAGTCAGACATCGGATCCAGCTTACGTCGAATGTTCCAGTGCGGAAGAGACCATATCCTGTGCCTTATGCTATGAGGCAAGAGTTGGACAATGAAATCGATGACATGATCAGGTTAGGAGTGATTGAACCTTCCACAGCAGCATACGCCTCTCCTATGTTGCTAGTAAGAAAGGCAGACGGATCCAATCGTCCTTGTGTGGACTTCAGGGATTTGAACCGAATCACAGAGTTTGACGCTGAGCCGATGCCACAGGCCGATGAGATTTTTGCCAAGTTAGCAGGCAACAATTTCTTCTCAAAGTTTGATCTTGCAAAAGGTTACTGGGGAATCGAAGTCGAACCAGAATCCAGGGACTGCACGTCGTTCATAACGCACCGTGGACTCTATCGATTTGTCACTATGCCATTTGGTTTGGTAACGGCGCCTTCAACGTTTTCTAGAGCTATGCGAAAGCTCTTGGATCAAAGTAAAAATCTGGACAACTATCTTGATGATGTCCTATGCCACACTGTTGGATGGCCAGATCATCTGAGTTCTCTGAAGGACTTCTTTACAAGAGTACGAAGGGCTGGTCTAACACTTAGACCAACTAAATGTCAAATTGGAGAACAGGGCATCGACTTCTTAGGACATAAGATAAGTGATGGAATGATTCAGCCAAAAGCAGAGAAAATAGAGAAAATCGCTGAAGCTTCACGACCAGAAACCAAGAAACAGATTCGCTCGTATTTGGGACTACTTGGATATTATCAAAAGTTCATTCCGAACTTTGCCAGCATCGCCGCTCCGCTAACTGATCTGACGAGGAAGAATCAGCCGAACAAAGTCAGCTGGGGTGACGCGCAAGAATTAGCTTTCCAGGAGCTAAAGCAGCATCTGATGAATTATCCAATCCTGAGATTGCCGGACTGGAGCGCAGAGTTCATTTTGCAGACGGACGCTTCGAATTATGGGGCAGGCGCTGTTTTACTACAGGAAGTAGATGGCGTTAAGCATCCCATTGCATACGCTAGTAGAAAGTTTCTACCAAGAGAAACCCGATACTCAACGATTGAGAGAGAAGGACTTGCAAAATTATGGGCGCTACAGAAGTTCCAGGTGTACTTGTTTGGAAAACACTTCTGGCTAGAGACGGATCATCAGCCTCTGATCCATATTCAAAGAGCCAATCCAGTGAATGGGAGATTAATGCGCTGGGCTTTAATTTTGCAGCCTTATTGTTTTACTATACGCTCCATAAAAGGGTCTGAAAATATGGGAGCCGATTTCTTAAGCCGCCATCTGTAGGTCTTGATAGGAACTAGGATAAGTAAACCTAGATATTGACAGGGCAATCGTTTTAAATTTA
Organism: Lumbricus terrestris; assembly: GCA_949752735.1. Taxonomy (NCBI): domain Eukaryota; kingdom Metazoa; phylum Annelida; class Clitellata; order Crassiclitellata; family Lumbricidae; genus Lumbricus; species Lumbricus terrestris. The sequence goes on from OX457040.1 coordinate 49,163,378, forward strand.
GTTGTAAAGAAAAGCTAAGTTAGTTTTCTCTTAAGTGTGGGGCCATTGTCACGAGTTGCCCTTGTAAATATCATTAGGCCGTTATTGTATGCTTATATAATTGTATCTATGTTGGGCTATGTCTTAGGCCTATATAATTATTATATGCTTAAAGGAACACTGTGACAATATTATAATATATACTTAGTGCCACATAGCTATATATATTAATGTATCGATGGTCGTCGATGGTCGTTGGGTCCAAGAAGGTGTGCCGGGGGTAAAGGTCATCTGTCTGGAGGCGGATAGGCTATATAGGCAAGAGTACAGACTGTCTGGAGGTCAATCGTCGTCAATCGCCGTGAATCGTCGGAAGTCAACCGTCGGAGTCCTGTGGTCGGAAGGCGAATACGGAGCACAACCGTGCTACCAGGCGGGTTTACGGGGCACAACGGTGCTACCAGGCGGGTTTACGGAGCACAACCGTGCTGCCAGGAGAATACGAAGCACAACGGTGCTACGGTGCTATCAGACGAGGACGGAGACAACTTCTCCGCCACGTCTACGACAGGAGGTGGGCGGTGTCCGAGAGCGGAAACTTCTCCGCCACTTCTACGACAGGAGGTGGGCGGTGCCGGAAGGCACTCCTCTACAAGACGCGGTCAGCGGTCGTGACTGGAACGCCAGCAGGACTGCAACTCTGGACGCTGGGTTCTTCTTCCATCCTGGAACGAGGAAACGGACGAATTCGACTCCAGAACGGAGCAACCGAACCAGACCAGTGAGCCGACAGAAGCCCTTCGCTGTGAAACCCGTAGGACTTCTTCACACCTACAGAAACTGTCACCATGCGAACGGTAACGTGAGTTATCGACCAGTTGTTGGGTGGGGTCTGGGGGAGGGCACGACCATCGATTAGGGCGCTATAGATTTAATCTATCGACGATATTATTTTGCTCTATATGTATTATGTCTTTCAGTTTAATTTCAGTTGTCTTTTTACCTTAATAATTTCTAAACGAGTTCTGTGCTTTGTTCTATAGTCTAGTACTTCGTATTAGTCTTAAACACCCTGGTCCGTAATAGGCTAGGGCCTAACTCACCATTAAAGATAACTCATGACAACAACCACAACTCGCAAGTCGCTTTTCGATAATATAGCCTAATAATATGGCCTACACATGCAGCAAGACGTATGAAACAGGAATAATTATGGTCGATTGTTGTAAGAAGAACGCATTTAGCAGTAGGCCAATGGGAATTGTAGACAAAGAGGGTCAGACCTTTATTTAGGCCTATGGGGACCTGAGGTGTGTAATAAGACTTCACTATATATGGCATCCCAGGAAAGACTGGGGGTTGAACTCTCGACAACCGCCCAGGCCCTTGTAATTCTTACCCTGGAAATTAGGTGATGAGTCTCCTCCTATATTTTTCGAATCTCATGGATTAGGCTATACGTGTCGGATTTCAAATCCGAGGCGCCTTTTCTCAGATCCGTAAGGAGCCGGCTGAGCTTAACCACTGCAACCAAGACATCTGAAACGAAAAGTAGCATATATGATACATGGCCATATATGGTGACGACCTTGTGCAACAAACACGTTGCCTGCAGCCAGCATTATACTATTTCTTTATTTTTATTTGTAAAATGAAAAGCGCAAAAACAATCGACAATAAAATCGACGACTGCGACGCATACTCCTCCTGGTCTCATTAAGGATCCAAACTGCTCACTTTATCCAGTTTCACCCCTCCAGCCTCTCACTGACCTACATACCGTTCTCACCCCGGCATCATAACCCCGCCCACTTTCTGACCGCTATACAAGAGAATGGTTACATGGCCCACATTCCTCTGCCGTTTTTCTTAGCAATTCGACGCAAAATACAATCTCAGCACCGTACTCACAATAGTCTATTCTTCATCTTAATTCTACTTTCTGGCGACATACATGCAAATCCGGGCCCAATCAATATGTGTTCCGCCTCTCACTCTCCCCCGCCTACACCCTATTCTGTTTCTACTACCACTCCTGCTGCTGCTGCTGCTGCTGCTGCTGCTCCTCCTCCTCCTCCTCCTCAGCCTAGCTGTCCTCTTACTGCTGCTGCTGTGTCTACCGCTACCTATCCTCCTCCTCTTCCTCTTCTCCCACCGCCTCCTTCCCCTCCTCCTCCTTCTCCTCCTCCTACACTAGACAAAAACAAATTTCTACTATGTTCTCTAAATATACGCTCTCTGCTTCATCCAGCTCACGCTGCTGAAATAAACGACTTGTCTCTTTCCTCTCATCCTCCAGACCTCTTTGCTTTCATTCATTCATTCATTCATTATTGGCATTTATATAGCGCCCCTTCAAGAAACTACTCAGAGGCGCTCCCAGCCCAGCCACGGCAAAACAAAAAAGATTTAAGGGACTTAAGGAATAAGGATTGACTGGTCAGGTGGAGGAGATGGAGGTTAGGGGGTAGGTCATTCCAGATTGACGGCCCCACAACTGAGAAGGCTCGACACTGTCTGGTAGCTAAGCGAGCCCGTGGAACAAGCAGTTGTCCCTTCGCAGCAGAGCGAAGGGCCCGACGCGCTTCAATGTCAGAGACTGGGCGACAAAGAATGCGCAGGTAGGATGGAGCGCAACCAAGGATACAACGTGAGACCAGGGCAGCAATTCGATAATGGATGCGTTGGGCTATTGGCAACCAATGCAGCACATCACGCATGTAGGTAGAAACAGAGGAAAACTTAGGGATTCGTCCAATGAGCCGGGCAGCAGAGCGCAGAACCCGATCTAACCGACCCAGAACCCCAAGGGGGAGGCCAACAAGGATTGAGCAACAATGGTCGATTCGACTGGTTACGAAGGCATGAACAAGAACTACCAGCGCATCATGAGAGAGAGAGCGTGCAATCACTCGAAGTTGACGAAGCTGGTAGTAACAGCTTCGAGCAACAAGATTGACATGCTGGCTGAGACTGAGTTCACAGTCAAGGGTAACACCCAGGTCACGAACCGTGGAAGAGAAACTAATGTCAGGAAAGATTTGGGCTAGCAGAGGCCAATCAATCTTCTCAAGTTGCCGACGGCCACCCAGCCAAATGAATTGAGTCTTACTGGGATTTAGGAGAAGCCGATTTGACGCCATCCAAGAGGAAAGGACGTCTACAGTCAGACACATTAGGCGCACAGTGCTAACTGAATCCAATGGGTTAGAATGTATGTAGGCTTGAGTGTCATCAGCAAAGATTTGGTGAAGGAGACCCCGGGACTCAAGTAGAGGACAAAGATCAGCCGTGTAGAGAAGGTATAATAAGGGGCCAAGTACAGAGCCCTGAGGAACACCAAAAGGAGCAGGAACCCAGGGGGACCTAGAGGATCCAACAACCACACTGTTTGAGCGGTCAGAGAGGAAGGAAGCTTTAACCGAAACATGGTTCCATTCAGGCACAACTCATGCTCAATATCAAGATTGTATCCCCTCTGGTTACCACTTGTACAGCACCCCTCGTCCCTCAAAATTGACAACCGACCGGAATACCACAGGTGGAGGGATTGCATTTCTAACCCGAGAGCCCTCCACTGTCCTTGACTCACCTGGCTACTGTTTCACATCTTTTGAATGCGCCTCAATCACTCTCAAACTCCCGAACTCAATCCTAACCATCTTCAATGTCTACCGCCCTCCCTCCTCCTCCTCATACTCTAAACCTAACTCTGTTTTCTTGCAGGAATTTACCAACTTACTCTCCACTGCTGCCACAACTCCTCATGAATTCTTGATCACAGGGGATTTCAACATACATGTTGACAACCCATCTGACTCACTTGCTCCCGACTTCCTCACGCTCTTGTCATCTACTAATCTGGTCCAACACGTCAACTTTCCCACCCACTCTCACAACCACACACTTGACCTCATCATCACATCGTCTCTCTCAAGGCTATCGCCAAACATATCTTTCTCTTTTGATACTCCTTCTGACCATTACCCCATTTTCACACAACTTAACATACTACCTACTCCGCGTCCTGATCCCGTCTCTCATTCTTTCCGCCGCATCAGCTCCATAAACATTGAAGCCTTCAAGCACGATCTTGCCTCCTCAGACCTCATCCTAAATCCTCCGTCCTCTCTAGATGACCTCCTGTCCTCCTACAACACCACTCTCTCCATGATCCTCGACAAACACGCTCCTACTATTACCAAATCTGGTTCTCACTCTAACAACCCTTGGTATAACTCCTACCTCCAGGCCTTCAAATCTTTCCGTCGACGCCTTGAGCGTACTTACAAACGAACCCATGACCCTCAACTCCTCTCTGCTCTAAAAGCTGCTACAAACAAATACCATCACCTTCTGGCAATGGCCAAGAAGAGGTTTTACTCCTCACTAGTTCAATCCCGATCTTGTAATCCTCGTCTTCTCTGGAAAACGGTAAACCAACTCCTACATCGGAATTCCTCTAGCCCACTTCCAAACTCTCTACCATCTTCTTCAATCGCTGACTCATTTTGTTCGTTCTTCTCTGGCAAAGTAACTACTATCCGTCTCTCTCTGCAATCACTCCTCTCAAAATCTACCATCGATTCACCTGCAGATACACCCTCCTCCACTCACGACCTTCCGTCTTCCCCACCTCAATCATCACTATCTGCTTTTAGCCCAACATCAGAGTCTGAAGTGTCCAATTTATTACAATCTCTCCCAAACAAGCAGTGCGAACTCGACCCTATACCTACCGCCCTACTAAAAGAGTGCGCATCTATCATTGTCCCCATCATCACAAAAATAATCAACCTCTCCTTATCTACTGGCAACTTTCCCCTCCTCTTCAAACATTCTTTGGTAACTCCACTTCTAAAAAAACCATCACTTGATAAGGAAATCCTTTCTAATTATCGACCTGTTTCCAACCTCTCATTCATCTCTAAACTAACAGAACGTGTCGTACTCTCTCGCATCAATGACTACTTGACTTCAAATTCACTCCTTAACCCAAACCAGTCCGGCTTTACTAAAAAGCACTCCACCGAAACACTTCTCACTTCACTCTACAATAAACTTGTCTCTGCCATCTCTCATCAACAAGTCTCCTGCCTTTGCCTCCTTGATGTCTCTGCAACCTTTGACACCATCGACCATAACATACTACTCCAAAGACTGTCTTCCTGCTTTGGCTTTACCGACACTGCTCTCCTTTGGATTCAGTCTTATCTCTCATCACGCACTTTCTCAGTCAAAACACTTGAAACATCATCTCAATCACGCCCCCTCACCTGTGGTGTTCCGCAAGGTTCTGTCCTCGGGCCCCTCTTGTTCATCCTCTACACCACTCCACTCAGTTCACTCATAAAAGCATCCACAGTCGACCATCATCTATATGCTGACGACACCCAATTATTCATCTCTTTCTCTCCAAGCAGCTTCTCTGACTCCATAAATAATCTTCTCTCTGTGGTCACCCAAATCACCTCTTGGATGACCTCAAATCTCCTCTGCCTTAACCCCTCCAAGACAGAATTTATACTAATTGGCCTCAGAGAGCAACTCAAGAAAATTCCTGATCCCTCTATTTCCTTCAACAATGACTCTTCTTCCAACCACACTTTCTCCGCAAATTCTCCTGTCCGAAACCTAGGTGTAATCTTTGACCAGCATCTTAGCTTCTCCGACCACATAACCCAACTTTCCCGCACTTGTTTCATGCACATACGAGATCTCCGCAGAATCCGACCTATGCTTGACTTTAAAACTGCATCCACAATAGCCACATCCATAGTTCATGCGAAACTTGATTACTGCAACTCTCTCTTCCTAAACATTGATATAACCCAAATTAACCGCCTCCAAGCTATCCAGAATGCCCTCGCCCGTGCAGTGACGAAAACCCCCAAACGTCACCACATCACTCCTGTCCTGAAATCACTTCACTGGCTCAAAATACCTGAACGCATCGAATACAAAGTCCTCTCACTCACTTACAATACACTTCAATCATCCCAGCCGTTCTACCTTCGTCAGTTGTTCACCATCCAGCCACCTCGTTCAACACGCTCCTCATCCTCCATTACACTGCTTCGCCCTCCCATCACTTCATCACTGAAATTCGCAAACCGCTCCATAGCCATTGCCGTTCCACCTCTCTGGAACAAACTTCCGCCAGCACTTCGGCAAACTTCCGACCCA
>OX457040.1:49174542-49242042 GCA_949752735.1 Lumbricus terrestris
GCTCTACCCGCTGACATTCCCATCGAAGCCGTCAACAGAGTTCCGCCTCCTTCCTACGCACCTCGGTCTCGCCAGTCCCAACGCCTGCAGCGACCCACGAGACGTACTACGTCGGGCACCACTAGCCTCTCGCCGCCGCCACCACCGTCGTACGCTGCTGCCGTGTCTGGGGCCCCCACCGCCGCCATTGCCACCATAGACCTGAGCTACGGAGAGGCACCGCCCGAATATCGCTCTCGCGTTGGACTGAACAGCAGCGTCGGTGACATCGCGCAGCTCGACAATGTTCCACGAACGATCAGCGTTGACAGTTTCATCGAGTACCCGAGCATGAGGAACATCGTCGAGACGAGCAGCCGATCGTCCCTCCAGGGAACCGACTCGCGCCATGCTTCGCAGAGTGATCGCAGCAGCGCCGGACCCTCGGTGAGGGCAGGGCGTCTGTCGGGAGCTGCAGGGGACAGCGCACGGGGCGACAGCGTGGAGTCGCGGTCGAATCGAAGCGACGACGCCACCTCCCCTTCGAACCTGCGACAGACCCACCGGGCGATGAGTTCATCGTCGAGTGCACTCTACGACCCGCGGATGAGCATCCCCGAGGGTGGACTGCAGAGACGGGTGCGAAGGACCAGGCACCAGCAGCAGCAGCAGCAGCAGTCCAGCGACGGCGGCGGCAGAGTCACTTCCACTGCATCCATTGTGATGAACACAGAGATGAATCGATCGTGTCCTTCTCTCGTCAGCGATGACACGAACAATCCGAGCAGTAGTCATGGCAACGGCGGAGAGAGCCGCCCCTATCCAGCCAAACAGGGAGGGCATCGACGACATCGAGCTACAGAGACCTACTCCCCCTCTTCCTCGACCTCGGCCCCCGATGCAGCAGCCATTCAGAAGCGTAGACGCTACAGGAGCAAGGACGGTAGCGCAAAAACCCAACGCTTGTCTACATCCACCGAGTATTCCGGAGATCTGGAAAACCAGTTCCAGTACAGCGGAAGAGGCCAGGCCTACGGCGCCGACACCAGCGCCTCTAGTCTTCCAAGTCTATCGTCCCAACCCGTCACCCGGTTCAAAGTTGCTGGGACGTGTGACGTCTAGAAGACTTTCTCCTTTGTTTCTGTTGTGATTGATAAATATTGTATATAGATATTGTGCAAATAGTTGTCGCAGTGCCTTATTTTATTGTCAGTCTATGATTTGATGCACTTGTCACATTAAAAAATGGCTAGCATCGTTGTACGATTCAAAGGATATCAATTGTGAATAGTGAAAGTGACGAATTAATTGCCTTATTATTCGTTTTTTAAGCGTATATACGCAAACCAGCTTTTGTCTTTCTGGTTTTTTTAACTTAAGAAACAACTTTGATCAGGAGATTCAGTAAGAACGACGAAATTTGAGGATATAAATTGCTTACTCGAATCAACAATCTTTGGAAGATATTTCTATTCGTTCTTAAGTTCTTAGCCTATGTAAATACTAAATGTCCGTGTATTTTATATTGTCGCCAATATTCATTTCAAACTTGTATAGTGCAATGTATATCATGCGTTAAAATCTAAGACTTTTTAATGAATTAATGTTCAAAAGATTGTTCGTGTAAGCTTATAGCTAACAGATTGGCATTCTGACCTCAATGCACTTTCATTATAATTACCACCTATGCGTCGACTGTGTAAGCTTATAGCCTACAGGTTTTTATTTTCAGCAGGTATACGTCCGTGTATCATTAAAGAGAATAGGTTTGTTTGTGTATCTGTCTTACGCTTGGTGTTATATACTACGCGCATGCATGTTTGCCAAGCAGGTGCGTGCTGACAATGTAATGGCTACAACGTCCATCATAAAAGTTACAGTCGTGTTCAGTGACCCGAAGAGTATTACTAAGTTTGAAGAAGAACAACATACATGTAGGCCTACTTGCAATAGCAGCTGGAGTCTCCTCTGTATGACTTCTGATGGCAGTAGTGGTGTACATGTATGCATGGGCGGAGTTTGGTTTCTGTTCTTGGAGGGGCTAAAACCTTCTTGGGGGGGCTAAGCCCGGAAAAGGATGCCATTTACACGGTAAAAAATGAATTTGGGTCTTCTTGGGGGGTTTAGCCCCTACCCCCTAACCCAGTGCTGTCCAACCTTTTTGGTACCACGGGCCACAAAAGCAAGATTCTTAAAGCCGAGGGCCGCAACAGACAAGTCAAAAGCAGTGGCGAAAAATTATTGATAACATAATAATATTAACACTGAAACGAGTATTGAAATTTAATATGGAATTATAATCTATGTACCCATGTAGCTATTTACGTGTGAAATTTATTTTCCGCCGTTCAAGATAAATATGTAGAGATGATCCCGACCCAGGAAAGGCCAAAGAGGAAAGTCTTGAGCAGTTTATGGAAAGAGTTCGACAGGTCCCACAGGAATATTAATAATGAATAATAGCACGTGGAATACACAAACCACGATTGTCATGCTGATTTATAATGATACCATCTGCAGAAAGGCCAAATTCGAAAACTAAATCTCTTCTTTCTTTTCCGCAGTCTGTCTTGAAATTAACACGGCTTCTGGTTTTGTCATGCTTCAAAATAGTTGAGCACCAAAATGTGCAAGGTGGCCTTCATCCCTGCCTTGCATTTGGTTTCGTCGCCCATGCAGTTTAGCCAGCTCAACTCTTCATTACGTAGAGCAGTCAATTTTTTGACTAAGATCCACTTTAGGCTATAACCGGGACTAATTTCTATCCTCCTGCTCTAGATTTCATAAAAATTCGTGGAAGCCAGAATCTCGGTATGAAGAATTAGCAGTCAAAGTCGTCTGACCAGAAAAAGCAAAGACATCGCCGTTCGGTCGGCCCTGTGTCTCTTATCGATTGTTTCTTTCTAATCCTTAGAACTAGGCCTATAACTCGTCTATCTCTCGAAAGAATGGTCGCAGTCACTTGCAGACGTGCTGGAACTATGTAGACTACACATCTCAGGAACTACCTAGAAGTGAACGGATTGTGAGAGTTTGCGAGGTCCGTTTAGTTGCGTAACCTACAGTTAGTAATAAGAGTTGTCAAAACCAGAAATGAAATTGTGTGTCCATCTCAAAATAGACTACGGGAGCCTAACCCCAGGAAAAGTAAGAAGAGATTAAGTTTTCGGATTGGCATTCTTGATAACATTACGAATCGGCAACTGGAACAAAATCAATAAAAATAAATAAACGCTCGGTCGACGAGTGACTTTATCCTTTACTTCGTTTTACACAAAAAATGCAAAAATTTAGTAAGCCCGTGCGGGCCACTTGAAATCACTTCGCGGGCCGCATGCGGCCCGCGGACCGCACGTTGGACAGCACTGCCCTAACCTCTGATAAACTCCGCCCATGCATGTATGCACTGTGAATAGGTCTATGTGATGCATCAATATATCATATAATGATTTGGTAGCGCCTATATATTATATGCATATAATCAAGACAAATATTAGCAATACAGGGCCTACAGGTACGTGAATAAGGTTTCCAGATAATTTATGTCCTGATCTAGTAGCAATATTAATCGATCCACAAAAGTATGGCCAGCTCATTAAGTTTTAAATCTGAGCCTTCATACTGCTATTATACTCTTGCTTGATGGTGAAGGATGAGAAAGGATCCTGAAGATTTGCTTAGACATTCAAAAGGATAGTATATTTCGGTGAAAACAATGTTTGCATCAAATCTTGAACACCCTATTTGCATATATAAGCTTACTGCAGATGCACGAGTTTGCCAAGAACTAATAAATATCCTTTTTGAATGTCAAAGCATATATAATTATACAAGTGTAGTCGTAGTATGAGGGCTCAGATTTAAAACTTAATGTGCGGGTCATAATAATTATTCTGGATCAAATATTGTAGTGAGAACAGAACAGAATATCAAAGTCTTATAATTCGCGCATCTGTAGGCCCATGAGCTCGCTACAAATGTCATGCGTGCCACACATCGATAATATTGTTATGAGTGGTAGGTAGGCTATTATATTCGCCTCAACAATATTTACTCCCAGCTAAAAACGGCTGGGTGAAACTGGCTTAATCGGTCATAATATAATTTTGTATTCACACATTACACCCGGTCAATATTTACATTGCCAAAAATTCTTATTGTAGCCCTTAAATAAGGTCCTATGTAGGCCTAAGCTGTACCTGTATGGTCATTGCAGTCATACGATAATGTCTTACGGGGTGTATTCAGTACATGACTTTGTTTTCATTTAAATTTGCTCAAGTGCTTTGTTGAAGCAGCGGCACTTATGGAGGGCATGTAAGCAGACTATGAAGTACAGGCGGTCATTTAAAACCTGATGCTCCATGTTCATAGGCCATCGACCCGTGGTATAGGCCCAGGCCTACTTCATAAAGTTATGCACATAACAAATAAGTTCAACATGACTATGCAGTAGTAGGCCTACACATGAAGTCTCTCTGGCCTCGTTTCGTTGGTAGATGTGCAGAATCAGAATAAGCAACCATTGCTAATTAGGCGAATTGATCTACAATGTAGGTACCGAACAATTGTACATGGTGGGCCAGCAGGAATGCAACAAGTTTGACGCCTTATAACTTGAATGTTTTTTTATCTGAGCGTCTTGTCCAATATATCAGATTGAACATAATTATCCATTTTATCATTCAGCAAAATATCTAAGAGGTACTACTACGACATTTTGAGATAATTCGAAGTCCCATTTTTGCCATAAAACTGCAAGAAAAAAGACTGAAACTGAATATGTCAATTCTAAGCAATCACTTGGTACTAACAATTAATAACAATTAATATTTTGAGTGGATTTGCCATTAGTTTAACAAAATATTCAATATGTCCACCACGTGCTTTAATGACTGCATCAACACGAGACGACCACTGATCGATGGCTGAGTCCATCAATGCTTGCAATGGGTTATTTCAGCCCAGCAGCCAAGAATCACTTTTTTCAAACGTTCAACGTCACGTATACCGGTTCACGATAGACCAGTTGCTGAAGACAACCCCAGATCGAATAGTCAACCGGGTTTAAATCCGGACTGTTCGGTGGCCAGTTTTCAGGTTCAATTAACTCTGGCACGTTAGCGTTCAGATAGGCAACCGTATGACGTGAACGATGCGCCAGTGCTCCATCTTGCTGAAACATGTAACCATCAACTCCAGACAGTTGGCGAATATCACGTAGCAGTCCTCTTGCGAGTACTTCGTCATAGTAATAACCACTGTTCACCTTAGTCTTTGGAGTAATAAAGAATGGCGCCGTCTTTCCTAGCTTTGAAACCGCCAACAACACCATCACACCTTGTGAAAAGTGCTTCTTGCCCTTCAGAAGCCGAGCAGATGCAACCACACGCCAACAAATGACTCAAGAAGTGAATGACAGATGAAAAGATCAACAGAACATGGTTCACAGACGAGAAGATCTTTATGGTTCACACGCCAACAAACACTCAGAATGACCGTGTGTATGAAAAATTAGCTTTTTGACATCTTATTCAGTTTCAGACTTTTTTCTTGCAGTTTTATGGCAAAAAATGGGACCTCGAATATTAATTAGCATTGTCTAAAAACAGCGTAATAGTATCTCTTAGATATTTTGCCGAATGATACAATGGATAATTATGTTCAATCTGATATATTGGACAAGATGCTCAGATAAAAATTGTTCAAGTTATAAGGCGTCAAAGTTGTTGCATTCCTGCTGGCCAGAGCCGTTTTAAGGCACAGGCCCGCGAGGCCCGGGCCTAGGGCCCCGCGCAACAGGGGGGCCCCGCGGCGACCCAAAACGCTACATTGCATAACAAATTAGCAACATGTTATACGAACTTTAACGTGTGCTAAGCTTAAATTTATTTTACACAGTACACTTGTAATACAAAGATTGCTGTGCTCTAGCTGTGTATAGGCCTAGGTTCTTCTATCAATATTAATAAACGTAACAAAATGACACATGATGCACATAGAAGGCATGAATAGAGTATCGGCACTCTATATATGAGACTGAGAGTTTGAGACGGGAATCGGGTTACGTTCAGTGTTTAATCTAAGCATCTCCCAGTGTGGAAGGAACCATGGGCGCCCACAGGATTTTTTGCAGGGGGGGTCAGTCACGACCAGGAGCGTTAAGATATAAAATGTCAACAAAAACTCGTAAATAGTGGCACGTTATATTGAGACAGTGTAATTGTGTAAGCTGCTTACACAATTACTTTGTCTCAATATAACGTGCCACTATTTACGAGTTTTTTTGCAATGAGACCAACAAAATCTTTCACCAATTTCCTACTTTTATGGCACATATTATTCATGTCTAGCCTACATTCATAGTTAAAAAGCTATAGCACTAATAACTGACCAGCGGTACCGGAGACGTCATTTCTTTTTCCAGGGCCAGAGAAAATTCAGGGGCAAAACTTGGCCAGCTTGTTGAAATATTTTCTACATGTGCAAGACACTGTGGTTGAACGATCAAACATGTTTTCTTCTTGTTCTAATTTATTTCTTACTAAGTTTGATTCGTTATGAAATGATTTTAAACACTGTTATTTAAAGTTTAAACTAGTATTTTAAATACTATCACAGAATTTTTTAGTTGTATTTATAATAAAAATAGAATGACTAGTCTGTGGACCCACTTATAGTTTAACTTCAAATTCTTTTCTCAGTATTGTAGGCCTATACTATATATATTTTTTTTTATAATACTTACAATTGCTTTCATTTGTCATTTACAACAGCTAGTAGAGCAACATTGCATGTTGCGTGCACAAGGTCTGAAATAATTATTATTTGGTATTTAATATTTATGTGGGAAGTCCCTGGTCATGGTCCCTGACATGACATATATTCATAACATAGCCTTAACAATATAAATACATATTTATATACAAGTATATAATTTTTTATATATATACATGATACACAGTCTGTCAAGCAACATTTGTGAATTTATATGCTACAAAATGGAACTTTTGTCAACCATCTGTACTGTCACTGTGTGCCTTCACTTCAATCAAAGACCCAAATGGAATTACATGTGTGAAGACTCAATTTTAAATGGAACCATGCATATGCAACCTATCGTGACCCTATGCAATTAAAATATTACCCGGTATATAATTATACTATATTCACTCATACAAGAAGCTGTTTAGTGGCCCTTCAAGAAGCCTGAACAGAGGTGCTCCCAGTCCACTAGCTGAGCCAATGTCAAACAGAAGACCTGAGTTGGGAAAAGGCAGATAATGATGGGTGAGCCCATAATTATAACAACCAGGAAGGAACAATGTTCAAATAAAAGAAATTATTCATAGTACAGGACATGCATGTCGACAATTAAAGTATCCAATCATTACGTTAGATAACAACTGTGATTTCCAATTCAATAGACTCACATAATAGACCTGGCCTACCGTGGATCCGTTGGGGTAATGGCGGAGTGGTGTGCGTTTGGAAGGTGACAAGACAGACCAGATGACTACTGGCGTAGCATTCTGCAGTGCATTAATGGCAGTTCGAAAATTTTGTCTGTAAACTCAGTGTGTCGTTTCGGGTACTGCCGTGTTGTCGTCGAATTGTGCGGATCGTAACGGATAACATAATAATTATAAACTGAACTCCATGTCCCGGTCAGCTTATATTTTTGATCAACCACTCTACAGTTCTGAGGCAACTGCAATCATAAGCCAGGGGTTACGATCCCTCATCAACAATCGGGCTCAATTCCTCTCCTTCCCCATCCCGGGTTGGCCCTCCACTCTCAGGGCGGCGTTTCCGCCTCCCTACCAAGATCAATCCATTATAAGAACCTTGCCTCCCTACGTGAGTTTGGCTCGCTTCTGACTGAACCCTCCCCACATGTTTCACTTGGCTCAAGTTGCGCCCGCCCTGTATAGGGATAGGAGCTCCGCAAGATTACTCTGAGTGGAATGATCTTGGGAGCTCCGAGTCACTGCTATATGCTAATGATCCGCTCTTCTGCGACCCAATTTTTATTGACCCTCCCCTCATCTGTCTCAGTCAGTCCTGTGTAGTGTGCATCTCATCTTTCGCCTCTCTGTCTTAAGAATCTCCTTCATGCTCGTCCGACATGTGCATCCTCATTCAGCACCTTATTCGACCTTATAGGTCGCCGACTCGCCGGTGTTGAGGGAACGAAGTGAGCTAATGCCTATTCTCCACTCATTGTCAGACGGTGGTTGCGGTACCCATCGGCTGTAAAGGGTTCATAGGTTACGGGCTATAGACCTGTGTATATATATATATATATATATTATATAAATATAACTTTAAACTACCGACTTGTGCATTTTATGTACATGTGAATATATACTGAGGGGTGGAAATAGCATGCCTTTGCCTGGTGGACAGTGCCTTTGCACTGAGTCCTTCCTGTGAAGTCTGCATATCGGGCAACGCATCTCCTCCACCCGTCCCTGCCCATCGCTAGCTCCCCAGTCTCTTCTCAAGATATCTCCAAACACCCCATGCAAGTCATATCTGGTTACAGTGTCAGACACCACATAAATTATGCGTCTGTGACCCTGTGTATCGTATATACGACAGGGTACACCGCTACAGGATGTAGTTCAGAAACTGTGACCATGTTGTGGTCATTATTTGAACAACGCAAAGCGTATGCAAAGTAGATGAACTGTTTGAACAGTTGGACAAATCCCCTGGAATGCATCCTTTCTCGTTTTACCACTGACGTTTTTCCAGAAAGTATCATTTTCTATATTTTGTCATGATTTCCAGGGGGGTCACGCGACCCCCCTTGACCTATGCTGCGGGCGCCCATGGAAGGAACTTCACCCAGAAATGACTACCTAAAACATTTGACCAAATTATAAGTTTGAATTGCTGCTTACATTATTGTATAATACACGAACTCTAGTAATATACCGTGATATTATTTACTATTGTATGATATTATGACGATAAAATCTATTAATGTAATAATATGATACAATCATCTTACAATGAGTATAATTTACTGTTAATATTTGTACAAGTACTATTTTTGTAAAACCAATTTTCGACTTTTTAGTGCTACCTTTCAAATTTAAAACTGTCGAAATTTAAAAAGGTTTTGTTACTTGAACACTTAGTAAAACAGCATCATTAGGCCTACTACATGACTTCCAGATTTTGGCGGTTCTTCCTTGGTTTGTGTAACATTTGTGGCAATTCCGAGAACTGTAGGCCTATCCTCCATGGTCAACAATACAAGCCTTTTTAGCAACGCGCGGGAATAAGCCAATTCCAATGCAAGAAAGTAGGTCTTATATAATTATAGCCTAGATCTGTCTGCAGTTATTCGTTAGGCTACTAGGCCTATTATGCTGTTGGCCTAATGGTCCAGAAGCAGCAGAACTGAGTTGCTGAATTTGATACGTCAAGAAATTATGATTGTAATAATAATTATATTAATTTTATTGAAACTTTCAACCACTCTTGTAATCAGCACTGAAATAATAATCTGTAATTTTGCTTAGATCCCAGCTTACAATGCTGCATGTGGCCTATCATTACAATGTGGAAACTGAATAAGGAATTATTATAATTGCAAGAACAATCATAGAAGTCTTAGACTAGGCATGTCAGCACTGCGAATGTTGAGCAATTTTGTAAAGATGGCAGCTTAAAATGCAATGTGAAAATTCAACAATTTCTGACTTCATGGAGGGACACATTCGGACATTCCTTTCCCATAGCCCTCCCGTCTCGGCGCTACACGTCTCGAGCAATCGACCGACAAAAATGTGTGTGTAAATACTTGTTCTCCGTCCCCAGAAACCTTGATTTGGCTAGAGTAGATTAGACTCGTGGATATGTTTAGGATTAGGGTTTGTGCCTAGGGCCCCAAAACTCCTTAAAACGGCCCTGCTGCTGGCCCACCCTGTATATACATAACATTGTCAATGTATATAGTCTGACAGATTGATTCTAGATTCATGCCAAGTCGAAGACTTTTGTTTCAACTTGCTTGCTCAATGTAACTTGCCTTCACTGTAGCTTGACTTCACTGTGGCTTGCCTTCACTGTAACTTGCCTTCACTGTAACTTGCCTTCACTGTAGCTTGCCTTCACTGTAACTTGCCTTCACTGTGGCTATCCTTCACTGTGGCTTGCCTTCACTGGAGCTTGCCTTCTGTATTTCCTCTCCCATCCATCTGTTTAGCTTCCCCTAACCAACTCTAACGAATCAAGCCTATCATTTACATGCTGCATGGCTATACTTGAGACGACATCGATTTAGATGCCTGTCTCAATGCGATTAAATTTGTTTAGATTAGATTTGATTAGATCAGAGATCAGATCAGATCATCAGATCGAAGTGACTGATTGCATATCCGTTCGATTGCATATCAAAAATTCCTAAGCATAAAAACCATTATAATTATAGTATTTGAAGATTCGCAATCATGTTAATTGTTACGCATTTACTGCAGCCTTAAGTGTTTCGATGCATGCATCATCCACGGCAGCTAAGAAGAGTAGCCTATATATATATAATTATTATGACCTACGGTTCAGAATTAGGCTACAATAGGCTTACGTTACGCCTTAATTCCCCCGTCTGTTGCATATATAATATAATAATTTTATATATAATGTTATATCTATATATAGGATATGATATTATATATTATATATTATTGTCTGAATGTGATCGTTCCACTGGAACCTAACAATGATAATTGATCGTTCCAAGTGGAACAGAGCTTCGTCGATTGCGACAGATGGTTTCGCGGACGTCGGCCACTCCTGTTCCTCTCTTATTGACGAAGCTATCCGAGTACTCGGACGAGTTCATCTGAAAGCTGAGGTCCTTGTGCTCGTGCAGGTTGCTGCCCTTCATCTGCCACAGTCGATCGTCGTTCAGCTTCATCTTGCACTGGTTCATGTTCCGGAAGTCGTCTGCGTAGACTGACGAAACGTCGTCCGTGTGAGGATACAGCTTGAGAGGAATGGAGCTGACCTGGAGGTCATGGTGCGGCTCATTCTCACCGAGCTTCGTCAGGTCTGGAGTGGTATAGTCACCGTTGGTCGTGTCGTACTCACGCACGGCTCGATCACCGAGACTGACGTAACTCTTATTCAGCTTGCATTCCTCGATGAATGGATTGACCTCCAGAAGACGCTGCACTGGCTTCCGGTCAAAGTCCTTTCTATACGTACTCGTCTGGTTCGTTCCGTTCTCTCGGCCTGTGTCGCCGAACACTAGATGGCTCTGCGTGTGGAAGTCGGCGCTCAGCTTCGACTGCTCCGGCTCTCGCTCGAGCGAATGGAAAGTCTTCTTTGCCATGGAATTCTGGTATCTGTCCAAGTTGCTGCTTCCATCGTGGTAGACGTACGACGCGTGCAGGTTGCGGTATCTGTTGGCCTCGTGGTGGCGCTTATCATCGAGGAAGCACTGGGCGTTATCGAGGGCTGGGTAGTCCAGCTGGAAGGTGCTCTGTTTATACCCCGCTATCTGGTTCCCTTGCCACACGTCGGCTGCCTTCGGCGGAGGGATTGACGGCGTTCGAGTCTGCGGAAATTTTCGGTAGGCGTCGCGTTCCGTGGTGACGTAATCGTTGGTGCGGATGTCTCCGGTGGTCGTTGGTCCGCTGACGTAGCCGCCGATCAGAGGGGGTTTCGTTTTGGCGCCCTCCTGGAACATCTGGCGATAGTGTGAGATGCCGGGGTCGAGGTGCTTCCGGTCGCCTCTGAGGATGCTGCTCTTCCAGAGAGCCTTTCGGTCGAAATCGTCCGGGTAGATTTCGACTGGGAGTCGGCGATGACTCGAACCGGAAGTCGTGTCGTACGATCCAGTGCGCAGGTCCTCCGCCAGTTTGAAGTTCGTGCCGAAGTACTTGATGTAGCCGTCGACGATCTCCGGTTTCTCGTACTCGGTCAGGTTGAAGTTGATCCTCATGTCCGTTCCAACTCTTGCCAGGCATCGGTCGTCCGTGTTGAGAATGGTGCCGAGGGGCGGGGGACGTGCTGGGGGCGGCCGCCCGGGTGACAGCCATTTGGGAAAATCAGTCCTAGCCGTCGTGTGCATGCAGTCTGCGTAATGTTTCGTGTCCTCTATGATCGGGAACTTGGTCGACCTCATCAGTTCCCTGTTGGCGACCACTTCCGGCGATTCCACTGGACGAGCCAGAGGATGTTTGGTCACCCATTTGCATGGCCCGCACGACGATTCAATCATTTCCTTTGAGTTAGTCTGAGTTCAACCGAAAGTGTTTTATTCGAATACTTAGCTAAAACATTTCCATTCAAGGACTCTATAAAAACGTCCTTGATCTACTTGTAAGGCGTAGCCCTATTTACTTTTGTAACTTTAAACTCGATCATACAAGACCGCACAACCATTTCACAACAACATATGAATAAATAGCAATTTCTTATTCCGTTAAGCAATACTGTTATACATAATACGTAATTTGTGATACGACGCGCAGAAGTTTAATGAAAAATTAATGGGTTTCATTGATTATGACGTAGGTTGGCTAATTGACATAGGCCTACCTAGCCTATCGACGTATAATATATACAGTACGTCGATGGACATACCGTTACCGTAGGCTTATGGCAGTGGTTCCCAATTTTTTTTTACCTTAGGGCCACTTTTTCTTAGGTGGAGGACTTGACGGGGTCAAAAGGTTAACATTTATTTTGAATATAATTTTTTGTTTTATGCTCAATTTGACTATAGTGATTTACTAAAAGGTAATTTTTAGAACAGCACAGTCAGGAATAGGTATTTTTGGCGTTTGTGATAGGCCTATTTTAAAAAATTGTCGCAAGACGCGGGAGAAAAACGGCCGACCCTTATAATATATTTAGTCGTTTGTCCGAATTAGTCATCCGCTTCGTATTTCGATTTTTATTTCGATTTAGGACTTCGATCCTGCTGCATAGGCTATAGCCTAATATTAGCCTATAGGACCTATTCCACTGCATAGCCCACGCTCTTCTTCCGCTTGCTTCTTCCATGGTGAACAGGCTGCAGTTGCCTTTTTATAAATTATAATGGTTATCACTGCACAAGACGACTTTTGCAACTACACAAATTCGTTCTCAACCGCGCATTTTGTGTAGAACTGCACGTTAAAAAACCCTGCTATAGCCTATAGCCTATTGAGCGCATAGTTTTGTAGGCCTATACGCCGCAGTTTTTAAATTTCTATTAAGTGACTTCACAGCGCTTGTGTTTTAAGCTCTTTAGCACTCGCCTCTATAGAAACA
The DNA here is from genome assembly GCA_949752735.1 of Lumbricus terrestris. Taxonomy (NCBI): domain Eukaryota; kingdom Metazoa; phylum Annelida; class Clitellata; order Crassiclitellata; family Lumbricidae; genus Lumbricus; species Lumbricus terrestris. The sequence continues at coordinate 49,187,803 of OX457040.1, forward strand.
AAGACCTACGTATCTGCAAGTGAAACTTGTGAGTTTTAGTGAAAGAATCACTTTCAGAGACCGCTTCAGCTATTCAGCCAACACACTAAGCCTATACTTACTTATCTGACAAACACGGTATGATCGCTTGCTGACGCTGGCTTTACCTAGTGACGAAAGATTCTGACACAAGAACGAATTTCATCGACTGTAGTGACCTTCAAGATGGCGGCCGCAAAGTTTGGTTCTGTGGTTAGAACATTTTTATTCTATTAATCTTCTGTACGTTTTTGAGTCTGCATATTTGTAAATGAAAATGCCGTGTCCTTCTAATTAAGACGAACAATCCCATGGGGTTGACTAGCGAGTAATTTGACTGCTGGCTATGAAGTTGCAAACGGAATTTCAGTGACCCTGAGTGTGTCATTTTGGTTTGACGGGCACTGTACACATCTAGCCAAAACACGGTAAAACTGTCAGAAATGGCACCTTGCAATAAAATTGGTAGCAGTCATTAATATTCAATGATCAGCTAATGAATCATTTCATGGGGTATGTTGTGTAATCGCCGCACAACATCAGTGTGTGGCACAAGTGATGGCAGTTGATTTTGTGTTTATGATTTCATGTTAATGAAATTCAAATTCACATATAGTGCGCTGACGTATTTGCAACTTTACAAATGATAATGCATAAATTGTATTTTTAATTACTTTGTGTAAGAATACTGTCGGTAGAAGGTGTCCTGTATCCAGAATATGGGTATTGACTATTGAGATTTCGGGAGAGGTCAGTTTCCTGACAGACATGTTATTTTGCATTATTGTAGATTAGACAATTTAGCACGTCATCAGTTCGGGCCAAGTTGGTGTCAGTGAGTATAACTTGCTATAGTATGACTGAATATAAATTTAATATGGCTGGAATTCCTTAGGTGCTGTCATGAATTATATGATAAGCTTGCCGGTTTGGGAATTAATGTCATGGTTACTTTGGTTAGCTTATTATTGTTTGTGTGACTGAACTGTTACATATTTTATGGTAATTAGGCATACAGATCTGGATGAATTTTATTATACTTTGTGAATGAAATGGCGTAAATGACTTAACCTTATTTCTTAAATTACGACTTGTATTAGCTATCAGATTATATTCTTAGTTCTGTTCCATTTTCTTCACTTGTGCTATGTAGACTATTTTAAAAATCTTCTTTCTGAAATTATCGATAAGGAGATAAGTCTGAATCTGTTTGTGTTTTTTTTATAGAAAATCTCTCTTATTAAGATTTATGACATTTCAATGGCTTTTGTGTTGTTTTAGCCTCCTATCCATATTTTTGGCATTGAGGGAAGATATGCGCATGCATTATTCTCGGCTGCAAGTAAAGAAAAGAAGTTGGATGTTGTTGAAAAAGAACTGAAAGACATTCAGGTTACTTCGCTGTTTTTTTATGATTTTGCACGATTTTATGTTCTAGTGTAAATTTTATATGTTTAATATATTGCAAACTCCTCTTTGCAGTCTCTTCCTGCCCTCTCCAGTCTGTGGATCAACTTGATCTCCTAGTTCTTTGGGTATGGCAGGCAAGGACTACCATGGCCCAACGCCATGCCTTTGCCATTGTGGACTCTTCTCTGTGAAATGACCTCCATCCATCTATTCCTAATAAAATCTTATTGGGTCTCATCCTTTGCTGCTTGAAGACTTTCTTGTTTCCTTGCAGCTGTCAACTGAGAATACCTCTGAATAGCTAGAACTGTAGGAGGCATTTGATAAATTCTCATATACATTATAATTTTTCCTCTGCTGATATGTCTGATACTGCAGGTCTTTCTTAGTTACTGGAAGTTCAACTGAGGGTAGGTGCCTGTTACTGGTTCCCATGGCAGCATGTAGTTCACCATGCAGTGTCATTTGTGTGGATGTACTTGCTGTCAGCAATGCTTATGTTTGCTGGTTTTATCTGAATTTTAAGTTTTGTGCAATTTGCCCTTTGCTGCATTCATGAATTTTTTATTTGACATTGTGCCTTCATTTTGAGAGATTTTGTTTTGTTTTGCTAGGCTTGGATGAAGGCAGAACCAAGGCTAGCAGAGTATATGAAAAATCCATCTGTGAAACGGGCCGAAAAAAGAGGTTAGGGATTCTTTTTTATGTCAATTTGTATATGCTTTGCTGGCATTGTGAGATCTTTTAGAAAGTTTTTTGCGTTAGGGGCCGTCCATAAATGGGTCACACACACATATGGGGATGGTCACACATCTATGACGAAGGGTTGCTTACAAACTGTGATGTCACATCATCACAGTATACATCAAAATGCATAGCTTTCATTAAATCTTTTACTTAAATCTACAAAATAATTTGCTATATGAGTTTCTAGACAAATAGATTCGAATCTGCTTTTGACGTCATTTTAACCACATCCATGACGTCATTTTAACCACATCAATGATGCCATTTTAACCACATCAATGACATCATTTATATATTATTCGTTCATAAGTAAAACTCCTTAGGATCTTTGGAAGACTGTTTTTAAGTTTAGTTTGGACTGTAATATCATACAAATAACATTGTTTTTGTCTAGAAATATTGAAAATTAAGGTTATATAATGAACGATGATGAGCATGAACTGGAGTCTCTAGGTAGTTGTAGCAGCATGTCTTCATGCATGCCACCAATTGGCATCCGCAGGGTGTGTGTAACTGTGCATACTATGTTCTTTAGTTTAACGTATAGAGTTTGCGATCTCGGGGATTGTCAATATGAAATTCCATGCTACCGTATTGCAGTGCATATTGTCAACCCTTAGATGGCAAAATACATTCAGTCGTGTTGACTAATTGGTGCCCATTGCCAGCCTCCAGTGACTCATGTTGGTTTTAACCAATCACTGAGAGATAACAGGTCTCACCAGTGATCCACATTGTGAGGATGTTATATTTGTAGGCCTATGTGTGTGTACATTTTTAACTGTACATATAAACACAAATAGCCTCTCTCTCTCTCTCTCTCTCTCTCTCTCTCTCTCTCTCTCTCTCTCTCTCTCTCTCTCTCTCTCTCTCTCTGTCTCTGTCTCTGTCTCTGTCTCTGTCTCTGTCTCTGTCTCTGTCTCTGTCTCGTCTCTCTCTCTCTCTCTCTCTCTCTCTCTCTCTCTCTCTCTCTCTCTCTCTCTCTCTCTCTCTCATATATATATATATATATATATATATATATATATATATATATATATATATATATATCATTGACACTGAAGCTGGAGCGACAGTTTGACTATAGCTTCTGCCCTTCGATGCTAGCTAAAGCACGTTCTGCCAGACTTTCTAAATATACCCTGCTATCTTTGGAACCAGTTCTAGACCTGCATGGATGAAGGAAGAATGCCAATCCATTGACCTTTGTTGTCACACGGGTCGTTAAACTGAGACTTTCACTACTACGCTTTGTGCGTTAGTCGGGCAGTTGTCCCTGTCGCAGGAATGATTCTACCAAAGCTTTTCATTTTGTGGAATGCTTAATGATTGTGATAAAATTATGCCTTCTCCATTTTTCTGAGTTCTGGTATATAGTTTCGGGTATTTTTATAATCATAATTACTTTATTTTTATTTATTTGTTGTTTTGTTTGATAATTATGGGAAAATTTGCTTATAACATTTTGAACATCTAGTTTTTTCAGGGGAGGTGCAGAGCTTTTTGATGTCATATTTGAGGGTATGACTTTTGTGATAACATGTGATGAAGCAAGGTAAAAAATCGTCCTTAATTGTGTAACATCATTTATTGATGGCTATTATTGCATTGTTATTATTTTTATTTAACTACCGGTACTTAATAATTGAGCAACTTCAAAACTGAGCTAATTCTGAAACTTTTTTGTAACTTTCAGAGGCTCTTCAGGCACTCTTCAAAGCGCAGAAGCTCACTAATGTGACCGTCAATTTGTTTGGTATGTTATAAAGTTTGATCAGCTCACATTGAAAGCCTAATTTGGAATTTAAAAATTAGTCTGGAGTTGATTGTTTAAATACTATAATGGTAATGACTGTCCTTATAATGTGTAGAAAGTCTGTAAATCTGAATTTGAGTCCCTGTTGATAAGTTTTGTAGCAGTTTTCAAAGAGGGAAATGATATGTTATTAAAGAGATGGCTTTTCATATTCAGAGAGAAATGTCTGTTAAAATTGTGTGTTCTGGTTTTCTTGGTCTTCTGTACTTACACTTAGAGCCACATTACTGCCTGAACATATCTTGTTATAGCTGATGACTTTATCTGTATTTGTTGAATTTCATTTTCTGATTTTCTGTTTAATTCCACACAACACAGTTTTTTTTTATATTATGGCTTCTGAATAATGCGTCAGTGAAACAATCTTCCCTACTATGTATATGATGCATATCATCTGTGGGGGGTTTTCAAACTGAACACTGAGATTTTAATTTTTTAAACTTTCACATGATTGTCATTGAATTTCTTTAACCCATTTACATATGCAAATCTTAACATTATTCTTATTTTTAATGGAAATTCAAACAAAAACACTATGACGTGTCACCAGGTAAAGGCTACTTTCATCTGATGTGTTGCCTTTACAAGAAGTATTGCGTGATTCTGTCTTAGGTGCGCTGGCTGATAATGGACGTCTTAACAAACTCTCCGGATTCTTCGGTGCATTTTCAAAGCTAATGGGTGCTCACCGTGGAGAAGTTCTGTGCACTGTCACCACCGCCAAGGTTCGTTTACCTTTCCAACAAATATTACTAGAAATACATTTGCAGGTATTTGTTAAAAATGAGACTCATAAGTTGAACTCGTGAGTTTCTCATACTTTGAAATAAATGTGGTGATGCTTTAACAGAATTTTGTTCCATTGTTGATCTTCTTGAGGTTTTTTGTCATCATTATTATTGGCAGCAACTTCTATATTAACGACGTCTAATGCACAAGGTTTTGGTCAGAGTCTACTCGTAAGATTGCTAATGTTGTGAAATTTTTTAGAACTATCTATCATACTTCCTGAGTTATTAGCGATCAAAAACACCTCAGAATTAAGTCGCTCGCGAGCTGTCCCTACTCCCCCCACTATAAAAGTGGTCATATCTTGAAGGCCTTGCAGCATTTTGAGCTAATATTTTGCATAGCTACCTAAGATATGTTATTTTACAAATTGATCAAATATCATCAAATTCTGAGATAGTGTGGTGGGGACCATTGGTTGATATGACATGGATTGACCCCTCCGACAGCCTCAATCCCTCCTCAACCATACTGCCTGGATTGTTTCTAGCCTACCAAAATTCTTACACATGTTTTCGGTTATATGAGATGCTGCACTGGGTTCTGATGCCTGCAAGATGATCTTTACAGGAAAGGCTGATACACAATTGATGTGAAAAAGCTCAGCATTCATGTTTCAAGGCTTTCATACCTGTTCAGATCTGTTAGGCTGCTATGTTATGCACCCTTGTGGAATTCTTACACGATGCTTTACAAATAACCAGATACTTACACGCAGATGTATCTAATCAGAAAACAGATTCTTGCTTACATCAGTCAGTTCGTGGACTAAGTTTGTTAATATCTTGTGCTATGCAAACTGTTGATGTCATGTGTCTTTGTTACGGTATTGCTCTAAGCCTCTAACAGTTGCTTGAATAGATTAGATTGGTGTGACTTGTAAGCCTGAGACTCTCTTGTGCCTGCCATATTTTGCAAATTTTAATTTGAAAGCATGGTGCATTGCTGTAACTTTAATGTGAAACCTTGCAGTACACTATTCCTCTTGTTTTGAAATATAGTCTGATTTGTGGTCTGCTGCTTTGCCTTGTTGTTTCAGGACCATATTCTGATTACTATATTATGGAGTTAATTTTTTGGGATGTTTTTGTTTTAGCCGTTGGAGCAAGGTCATCTTAAGGAATTGCGGGCCGCACTGGAGGCGTTTCTTAAGAAAGGAGAAATCCTGCAGCTGGAAACCAAGGTACTTTGCATTCATTGCACTCACCGGTGTGTTGCAAGAATTGAAATTTTACTATTTGATGGATAGCTTTAAGAGACTAAGTATCAGCTTAATTGATAAAATGTAATTTAAACTTCTTAGATTTTGTGTTGTAGATTTTTGCTGTCCGCTTTAAATTTTATTGTTTGATGGTTGAAATTATTTTATTCTTTAATTGAATGCTGTATACATAGGGGTCATTGCATAATTACGTAACGCCCAAAATGACCGTTTTCCACCCACCCACCCTGTAACGCTTCGTAACGTTGCCCTTGACCCACCCACCCACCCTCCCCAGCGTTACGTAACGATTGCTACAAAAATCAGTTGAGATTTATGTCTATTATTGGCTTATGTCAGCGCGTAATTATAATTAATATTTTCATAGTGAATTTAATATAGCCTTGTATGTGAATTTTAGGCTAATTTGACAGTAGACCTTAAAATATACACAATGTTTTATTCATATAAACGACAGTTATGCGTGAACGGTAATTTTCTTAAATTATAGGCCTTCCTCAAGAATAAAATTTTAAACTGCTGAAAAGTTTCACGGACTAAATGGCTCGTTAACAATTATTAATGAAAATTAAAATGAACTAATTTTTTGCTTAGCCTAGGCACTTCAACAATTATTAATAGAAATATTGCCAAGTTTTGTTGAGCATTAATTTTCAATGTTTGAGATCGTGTCCACTAAGAAATACATGCTTCAAAGTGATTCTTTGATGTCAGGAATCCAAGGGCAATTAGACCTACCACGTTGTTCCGTTGGTAAAGCTATCACAGATCTAGAGAATTCGAAGAGCGGTTTCCGGTTTGCACAAATGGGAGAACATAATTGACCTGGCATGTAACTGGTGTCTGCTGCCGGACCTTATTCAGATATAGGCCTATAGACCTACTTCGGTTAAGATTTAAATCAATGTTTTGAAGTTTAAACTTCGACCACATTGTGTCTGAAGTGTCATTCGAATCTTTGATGGTAATTTAACCCCTTCAGTGCCTTACATGACGTCTTAAGACGTCATGCTGACTAGGTGCTCACTGTGCCTTGTAAGACGTCTTTAGACGTCAATTTTACTTTGACTGCATTGAAAGCGTGGCACTGCGGGTATAGTACTGAAGTCGTGTCGATGGCACTGCAGGAACACATGTGATGCCTGTAGGCTATTTTGGGCTATATTTTGGGCTAAAAAATTTTTTTTCCTGCGGTATTTTCGGCCTGGCTGTGCTGTGTAGGGATGACGTTGGGTTGTTCCAGTGAGTTGATAAATTGTTATTGTTAGGTTTTTATGTAGAAGCGTGTAATATTGTATTATAAAATGAGTAAAGCGAAATATACGACTGCAGAAGTGTTGAAAAAGTTACTGGTGTCAGATGACGAACACGACAGTAGTGACGGCGACGATGATGGATCCGAAGTGTCGGATTTGGAAGAAAGTAGTGATGCGTCCAGTTCCGAAAATGAAAGCGATATGGATACGTTGGCAAGTACATCTGCGCACAGCAGTGCCAAGACTGACTTGTTGACAAGCTTGCAGTGGAACAGTAATTGTGCCAATGCACCGGTTGCACCTGTCTTTTCTGCTAAGACGGGTGTTTTGATTGATACAGTTGACTTTACGCCATTGGATTACTTTATGACGTATATTGACACGGACTTGATTCGCCACTTTGTTATTCAGACTAATCTGTATGCGGCTCAATATTTGAGAGACAATGATCATAAACTAGGTCCAAATTCTAGAGCACGCACATGTGAAGACTGGAAGTTATAACATATAGACCTTCTATCACGCTAATAATACGCTTCCATGCCTGGCACAGGGGGTACCGGAAACCGCAAAAATACCTGGCAGCGAAAGGGTTAATAGTCACTAATAATTTTTTTCATGGCGTTACGTAACGTTCAGCTCCCCCCACCCACCCACCCACGTAACGTTTCGTAATGTTTTCAATGACCCCACCCACCCACCCTCGAGCGTTACGTAATTATGCAATGACCCCATATGTTTATTTGAAGCTAGGCAGCATCTTTACATCTTTCTCTGCAGGTTTAATTTCAATAGCAATTATTCTGACATTCAACAGCTTGTGTTTCATTGTTATTGCTCAATTACTGTTTTTATTATTATTGTTCAATTACTTACATTTCATTGTTATTGTTAAGCTTGTTACTAATGTGATTGCTTTTGTTTTCTCATATATGTATACTTGCTTTCCCCATATCATTGACTTTCGACACATTACTGGCCTGTTGGCTGTTGTGGTATGTTGTAACTTATCCAACTGACATGTTTTCCTCTGATTTTGTCACCTCTAGGTCGATCCTAGTTTGATCGGAGGCATGGTCGTGAACATTGGCGACCGATACGTCGATATGTCAATGGCGACCAAAATCAAGACGTACACAAACGTCATCAAGCAGGCGGTCTAAGTTGTAACGGGATAGGCTTTACGTGCACTAACATTGCGTCGATGGTTTTTGGGATGTAACGAATTGTGTTGGAGAGAATGTTTGGATGTGAACTTTAGTTTCTGGTCTAAAATACAGCTTTTCGATCGGTCAGGCTAAAGGTTGGCCAAGTTGAATGATTAAAATTCTGTTCGAAATGAATAGTCTTGTAAATTTTAATAAAATAAAATATATAGAATCATTTAGTTTTTGAAACTAGATGCCGGTATGGTGAACAGTGTTCATGTGATCGAGTTAGTGAGAAGCCTCCAAGAGTAATGCAGACAGTTTGGCAGAAAATAATTTAAGTACACAAGCGATGTGCTATGCTCCAAATATATGCTGCTGGTGTCTGCTTAAAATACAGTTTGTGTGAACAAATTGTGTATTATTACTGTCAGTATCCTTATTCTGCTACTCAGTGCTAATTTGGTGAGTTCAGTGTTACTTGTGGTTTTGGTGTTGAATCCAATTGATACAAAATCATTGTGAATACTTCTCTTTACTATTTGGTTCCAGTACTATTGTGTTAACAATAGAGCAAGACGATTTTGCTGCCTAGCACTTTCTTCGTTATTTGCTTCTTATTCTTGCACGCTTTGGTTGTGTTATTGTTAAGTGCCAAGTTAAGAAATTCCAGTCATTCTGACGATTGAAGAGTAAGGTGCATTTGAGTTTTTGCCTTAAGACCTGAATTTAACCATAGTGGTGGTCAGTATGCTGGGCTGTCAGTTGAGAGATTGGGGTTCAATTCCCAGCCAGGGCAGAAACTTGGTTCGTGATTTCTGCTCAACGTGTGGCCCTCTAGCAAACACAGCTATAATGAGTACACTGATTTACATTACATTACGCTGACTGCACACTATCTGTGGGAAGATGAGATGGCAAGCAGAGGGCTGTCCACCTGTCTCATACATACGTGTGTGCGTAGACTAAGAAAGTGTGTGCATAGACTAAGAAAGTGTGTGCGTAGACTAAGAAAGTGTGTGCGTAGACTAAGAAAGTGTGTGCATAGACTAAGAAAGTGAGTTGCTAACACTTCATACCCATGGATGTCTCGGTGGACTGCTTGTTCTGCTTCAAACTCAATTCAATGTTGCAATGTGATTAGGATGTGATCTATCCGATTGCCGCTTTATTTTGATAAAACCATGCATAGTTGCACACGCACATTCAAAATCAAATTTTTGACAAATATCTACCTATCTGCCTTGCAGTAAAACAAAGCTCTTCCAGCTTTAATGTGCTGTTGTTGGCATGACAGTCAACTTCAATGCAGCTGTGTAAACCTTTTGATATCTGTTTAAAGTTAAAGTTTTTAAGGAATAACACGATTGCTCTTGTGGGGATTTGACGTGGGTCGTGTGTGGTCCAAGTTCGGTTTTTCTTTTGCCGTTGTTTCTGGCTGTGGTTTGACGGGTGTGATATTCGACATCGGAGGTTCGTCTGCGGTTTCGGGCGATTCATTGAAATCAGACAGCTTGTACGAGATTGTGAAAATGGTTATCAGAAATAGGTTGATCAGTCCGAGGCTGAACCAGAACGCGTTAATTGGATAGAGGATTTGAATGCACGGTTCTGCCAAGGCGGATTTGAGAGCAACGTACATGGATCTGCAGCGTCCGATGTTGTTTTCTATGTCGTATTTTACCTGGTTCACGGCTCCTGCAAAGATGTTGTAAACGTCTGTGCTGATGTTGCCTGTGATGCCTCTTCTTATTTCTTCGCCCGTCGTTCTGAAAGTTTCCTGATTCGCTTCGAGATCACGAGACAGATTTCTGAATTCATAAGTGGCCATGTCAGATGCAATTTGGTCTAGTTTACCCACCAGTTTCTCGTTGTGTTCGTGAATATCTGTCATGTTTTGTTCCGGCAACAGTGAACTGTTTGTGTTCGTAATTTGTGCAGAAGCAGCGTGGAGAGCAGTTGACTTCAACCGTTGCGACATTCCTGCGATGTTGATCTGATTGTGAAGGTCTTCGAGACGCAGCATTACTGCTTTCATTTCGGTGGTTAGTAAGTTCGCTTGTGGGAAGGGAACGGTTATATCCTTCAATTTGTCGGTCGCCCTCTGCAGTTCGGAAAGGTCGAACGCGTCGTCAAACTGCCACACGCTCTGTACGTTTCCCGCTTTGTAGATCGGTTTGTCGCTCTCGCACTGCGCATACGTCTCGAGGATGTTGAAGCTTTTGCGCGGCGAGTTGAACAGCTTGCTTCTGATGAATGCGTCGAGTATTAGAATGACTCGCTTTGATCTCAGGTCGTTCGGGTGAGTGAGATGGCGACAGACTTCCGTGTGAGCCATCCCTGCGAAGTACATGGCCACTGCGGCGGTGAGCCAGTACAACCACGCAGTGAGGAGGATCATGTAAACAACAGCTCGAAACATGATCTTGCCTGTTTGAGTTGTCCCGTTTTTTGTGGGGGGCGTGTCCGATGGCATCCAGTAAGGAGAGTAGAGGATAAAAGCCGTCAGATGAAGAGCTGTGATCAGCAGAAGCATCAGAAGGATTATGATGAGAAACGCAAACAGTCCGTTGATTGGTGGTACCGCAATTTCGTGTATCTCGTGAATTTTATCGATGATGTTTTGGAACGAAATCGACTTCGCGGTTTCAACAAACTCTTTGATCCTCGCTTCTGTGCTGGTTATCGCATTCTTGACGCCTGCTGTCGGGTCACCCACGGATGTTGCAATGTTTTCTTGCACCGCCTCCAGCTGAGAATTTGCTTCAGACATCTGCTGTGCGAGCGATTTCGTGTCGGCTGCGTCGCTGTCGTTTGTTGTCGCCATCTTGACGACACCGAGAAGCGTCGCCAGTTTATCCGCCATTTCTGGACGTTGACCTTGCGACGACAACAGTCTGCCTTCTTGTTTTGAGGCGTTGATCATCAACACAACCTCCTCAAGATCATCCTTCAGCTTCGGCAGGTCCTGTGTGCCAAGCGTGTGTAGGCGTCTCACGTTCTTGCTCGTCTGGTTTTCAGATGCTATGTCTAAGGCCATCGGGACTCTGATCGACGTCAGATCTAGAAGGCCAAAGGCCTTCTTCTTGGCTCCTTCGATATGGACGATGAACTTGGTTTCTAGTTCGTCAGCTGTTTTTGCCAGAAAGTCGGAGAGGGCCTTGATTGCGTCGATGCATTTGGTGAAGAACGTGTTTTCACCGTGATCTCGTATCGTAGTACTCATGACGAACATCGAAATGATGATGAGTAGCATGAAGAAAGTTATAACGATGACTACAATTCCGTAGGTGATCCACGACCTGCGGGAAGTCGTGGAGAGATTGAGGTTTGAGCGACGACGAAACGGACCAACATCTGCGATGAGGCAGAAAACTATGATTGGACCAAGTACCAGTAGTACCAGGGCTACTATGACCCCGAGGGCTAGGAAGAGAATGAAGCCCAGTGTGTAGTGTTCCCAGTGCGAAATATCGTTCGCAAACGACTCCTCAAGCTGTGTAGTATTGGTGAAGTTATAGCCGTACTCGTGCTCAAACTGAGCCATGTAATTCGGCTGCACAATGTCTTCGAGGAAGAAATTGACCATCGTCGAAAGAGGAACGAATGGAGCATGGTCTTCGGAGTCTCTCTCGGTATGCAAATATCTTTGGACCGATGGCGTTGATGTCATTGCTCATATAAAGTTTATAAACTTACTCAACAGGTCAAAATCTAGCAAATTCAGCGTATGCCTAAGTTCCCTAAATGTCAACACACCATATCCTATGTCTACCGGTTAAGCATAATGTTAGCTTGGACGTAATTGAGAATTTAGTATGAAAAGGACTTGGCCACACTTTCTGTTGATGAAGCGATGTCTCCTCTGTAAAATGCAGGCATCGTGCTGCTAAATCCAATAGCTCTGGCTCAGACCTTGTCAATCTAGACTCGCTTATTCGTTTCCAGACAAACTTCAACGTATTTGTGTGAACTACATCGCGAGAACGATGCACGACACAACCGTGCTTATCGACGATCGAAATAAGCCTCGTTGAAGCTGCAGCTCAATGAGTTCTACACCTACAGCTTTGCAGAATTATACTATAATGGGTCTCGACCATTGAAATATATTTATTATAAGAACATTTATTTATAGATTATACATCTCAATGGTCACGACAGCGAATCCGTGTTACAGTAGGCCTTCATGACGCGTGTACGTCTATGACGTCATGGTTTTCATGGCAACGAGTCGCAGAACAGATGACGTCATTTCACATCAATTTAGTGAGCGAAGAAAGAATAATTCTCGTCATAGTAGGAGCTTCAAGAACAAATTTCCGTGAATTAAACGGCATGGCTCGATGATGTGAATTTTTTAAAGATCTTATTCGTTCTGCTTCAAAGTAAGAAACAAAAAGGAACAACCTATTATAGATATGCCTAAGAATCGACTTTATCAAAATTGTGAAAGGTAATTAAATTAAAAAATTATTGTTTGTCCAACTGCATTTTGGATTTTATACTTTTATTCCTGAATTTCCTGAGCAACCAGGTCATTTCACTTATGCTAGCCTATAAGACTAGGCCTATTACAGCGTTGCGCAGGAACGCAGGAAGCGTACGCAGGCTATAGTCTAACTATATTTTATTAATGCATTGAGCAAAAACAATATTCCAAAATTGCAAAACCGGGGATGGAATTCCTTCACGTTCCATATAGGCCTAACAAGTCTAGAAGTTGGGAGTGATTTCCCGCACTTCCCTCAGGCAGGGATTTGAGGCCCTGCCAGCAAACGTGAAAGAACGCTGACCAAAGACAAGACGAGTGTCAGGGACAGCATACTTTCCAGCAGACGCTGATAAAAGAGTTCAGCGGCCTTTAACAGAATATTGCAAGGCGTAGGCCTATGTCTGGTTTATAATTATTATTCATGTTGTTGTTGTTCCATGTTATTGCTAAATTCATGAGTAGGCCTAATCAAATGTGCGCCTATATTTTGGAGTAGACAAAAATAGCGATTAAAAATCTAGGAGGACAAGGAAGAGAGCGGAAGACGAGAGGTGGACATGGAAACATGAGAAGACTCCGTCTGGAGAAGAAGCAGTAGGACCCACAGCAATAAAAACGAAAACATAGCTATATATATATATATATATATATTATGGAGGAGCTTTGAAGAGGAGAAGGGGTAAAAAGAACGCTGAAATTGGTCTTCATCAGTTAGATATCTCTTAGCGAGTCCTTCAGCTGACTACGAAGTTTTATCTGATCAAGAAATCATTTGGCATCGCACTGACTGACTGTAGTCTTGTCCAAGCAGATGCATGCATATGCCTATGGCTAGTTCACAGCAAGACACGTTGTCCTGGAATGTTCATTTATTATTATTAAATGATGTTTAATAGAACAACATCAAGTCCATTGACCTATTGTATACGCCTACTCTTGCAAATGCCCACTCTTCGATTGACAACGTCTGTATAGAAGTCGACAGCATTAGTTCCTATACTGACGCCACAATTAGGCCTACAGCACACAGTCTCCAACCTTTGTCATTATTCACCAAGCGAAAGCATCGAAAGCTTTCAGCGTTCTCATCACCACGCGTGCGAGACATCATCCACGTCAACATTGACCTCTTGCCCCATATATAGGCATCGAACACGCCATTAAAGGAATCTGATGGTAAAAATCTTCGTCATTAAAATATATAGAAATCTCTTTGGTAACCTAGCAAAGACAACATCGTCCTTGTCGTGCAGACTGTGCAGTGCACGAGGGCCCCCGGCTGTAGATCGAGGGCCCCGGCGGTCCGAGTCAATTTTTTTACCTTAATAATATTCAGAATGTATTCAAATCCACATTTTACAGCAGAGGCGTAGCAATCAGTTGTGCAGACTATGCAGTGAAAAGGGCCCACGCTGCACACGGGCCCCGGGCCCTTTGTTGGTGCTATTTGTTCTAAACGGCGTGTGCCTTGTTAGCCAATAGCGGCCAGCGTAGGCAGACGCCTGTGAATGCTGCAGCTAAAGCCTCATCAGCGAATTCCAATAGCCTAGAGTTGCTGAGTCGGCTGAGTGTCCACCAATTGTTCACATCCGTCTTCGTTCCTTCGTCATCTGTCTCGCGCGCATGTCTAATTACCGCCTGCTCGTTACCAGAGGCGACTCGTAACCTAGCAACCAACAGTCGGTCTAACAACGCTGAAAATTGGTGTCAGTACGCCCATTATATATATACACGGTGAACGGAAAAAACCGAACCTCCACAATAAATAGAGAAATCAACATCAAAATTTTTAAAATATTATTGCGACTAAGACTATTTTATGCCCAAGTATAAACGTAACCATTTCTTTTAATTATGCACTTTTCCAGCTACAACTTGAAGCGATTAAAATGTTTCAAGGAGCTTACAGTGTGACTGACCTAACGGAGGTCAACAACAGGCGCACATTGAGCGAGAAAGGCAGTTCTTAAAGCGCTATATCCTGCAGACTTGATACATTTTATTTGGTTTGTCGACGTGAAAATGTTCACTCTTGTTTCACCTTCGAATTGCCAAAATGATCGCCTGTATTTGTTTTCGGCGGAACACTGAAGAAAAACATCCCTGGGAGTCGTTTGCTACGGACACGAATTTGATCAAGCTGTCTTCGATTCAGTAGTTGGTCAGTGGCGAGCGCGTCTTTGTGTGTGCAACTGTGCATGTGTTGAGGCCTAAGGAGGATATTTTGGACACTCATTGTATATGAGACTGATAGTAATTTGATTCATATCCTTAAAACTGAAGTTTCTCCATGTTTGATTGAAATGCACAAATTATTACTTAAGTTATTGCAGCAATTGGACAGGTCCGGGTTTTTTTCGTTCACCGTGTATATATACAATTATATATACACATGTATATGTATAGGGTGATTAGGGTCACTGTATATGATATGAACTACAGCGATATTGGCGTTGAATTTATGGGCATGAACAATATTACAATTATTACATGGGCTATGTGAACTGTTATCAGAGATATTGATTATAGGCATAAATATAATTAAGGAGTACTATAACGGAATGCTAAGACCACACTATGGCTCGATTGTTTGGGTGGTATTATATTCCAGATCTCGGAGCTGAGATCATGTTACTCATTTGCATACTATAATCCTATTCGCTGCAATGTGGGTTATTGCCCTATATGTCAACAAATCAACACGTCGAGTGTTTAATATAAAAATAATATTAGCATATGAATATTAATATATGTCAACATGTACAGCACACAAATCTTTCCTCTAAGGGTTTGGGATAATGTCTGATTTAACACAATCTTCTATTAAATAGCCTTACTTAACCAGTACTGATTAAAGTAATTTTAAGGGATATAACTTTAATATCTACCCTCCCGCGTTGAATTCTTTAGCTCTTGTAGTTTTTTCACCACCGGCCAGTCTTCATCGTATTCTCGTCAATGGCAGATCTCCAGGCTATAGACTTCATTTCTGCGTTGCGGATAATTGTCGGACTTTTCTTCTCAAACGCCGAATATCTTTGCCGTCGCTGTTTACGGTTTGAACAGTTCTTGTTCAATGTCGAATTTACAAACTGTTGCGACTTTCATTTACCGTCCGAAGTAACCTTTGTAGATTATTTATCACTTCGCAATGTCACGAAGCGTAACCTTGTAGATCTAAGGTATACGCAGTAAACTGTCACGCATACACGCTCTTACCGGTAAGTAAAGCGTTCTACCGATCGTTCGTTACGCTCTTCGACCTTCAATATAGTCCACACTTTAGGACACTAATCGTTCGTTACTCCGGCTTCCAATCGTTCCGAATGTCACGAAACCACACGATAATATCCGACAATAATTATCAACAACTTGCGACCGTTCAAACTTCGGCCATTCCCTTCTTCCTTCCAAGACTGAAGATGCTCAATGCGCAGGCGCAGCAGCCGATCCTTTTATCCGCATCTCATTGGCTGATGCCGTGATTGATCATTGTTATATTCCGCAATGTTTGCTCCTATTTAATATATATTTTGCCCCTAAGTACTGGTTATAGCACTGGTCAATTAATTAAACAGAACAATGTGAAAGTTCTCATTCAAATTATTAACTAATCATTAACTAGGGCCTCTGCCTAACCTAACATGTGTAATTAACATTCAACAATATATATAGCAGGGTAAGAACGTATGGGTGGGATCAAGGATATCGCTACAACAATCCCCCACAAATTAAAATTTGCTACAAATTTTCTTTTCAATATCCTTATTAAAACTACCCATACTTCTTATAATACTCCTACTACTCAGTCATCTACACTAGCACTTACACTAGCTATAGCTATGTAACTATGCAACGACCTACTCAACATTAACATTTAACATCTATTGTGATAATTCAAATTGTATCACCTTTACCGTATCTATACTCGTAATTTACATTGCATTTACACTGATTCTCTTATCTACATGTCTAATTCTACTTACTCTAATCCTCGGCTTAAATAATCAGCCACTGCATTGTCACTACTTTGAGGTATCTAACTCTAAAGCTGTAGTTCTGAAGCACTAGGTACCAGCGCATTACTCTAGCATTTCTTATGTTACCAGTCTTTAAGTATTGCAGTCCTAAGTGGTCAGTCTCTACCACAAATTCCTGGCCATACATGTAGCGATTGAACTTTCTAATCCCCCAAACCATCGCCAGGCACTCTCTCTCCTCCACAGAATAGTTCTTTTCACTCTCACTAAATTTCTTGCTTGCATAAGCCACTGGATGCATAACTCCATCATGACTCTGCATCAGCACACATCCCATCGCCGTATTGGACGCATCCGTTCTCAAAGTGAATTCCACACCAATCTCAGGTAATTTCAATATCGGTGCCTCTGATAAAGCATTCTTTAAACTCTGAAATGATCTTTCTAGATCATCATTCCATTCGACTGTTATCCTGGCAATCTTTCTTTATCTTATCAACAGACTCTTCCTTTGGTTTAATCCTATTGTAGTTATTTTCCTTTCACTCAATATAACTCGCAAACCTACCTTCAACAATAACTCAACTTAATCTCATAATGTATTATATTTACATATCTACTTACTTAACTATTCTATACTTACTACTATCAACTTCTGTTTGCAGGACCTCTGCTCTTCTTTGGACAGCTCGTCCTGTCTACATCCATCCTATTACTTTTCCTCAAAACTCCCTACACTCGCATCTCCGTTAGTTCTATACCTAACACTGCCTTTAGGACATGACCTTTCTCTGTCATTCCATGACCTACTTTTCCACCTACTCAGATCATTGCGACCTCCATAACTCTTATTTTGTCTTCCTCCTAACTGATCAGCTGGTTCTTCTCTGTACAACGGTCTATTATTTCTCCAATTATATCTGCATGTGTTCCTCCTATTCCACCTTATATCTCTACTATCCACATTTGGACTCTCTTCGTATTCTCCGTATCTCCATTCATTCGATCTCCTAGACTGGTTCACATTTGGTTTATTTCTGTTCTCTTCATTTCTCCAGTCTGCTCTTTCTTTCCAATATTTACTCTGATTTCTACGACTGTCACTTAACTCACTGCTTCCGCCCATGATTAAGTATTTATCATGTGTTTCCACCAACCTCAGTGGCTTATTTCTAAAAGTCTTCTTTATTGTTTCACCTTTTCGCTCTTTCCTATCTTTGTCATGTGTACGTGTATCGTACCCGGCTAATATTCCTTTCACAGGCCCCTCTGCCTTCGACTGCTCTATGGTATTGGACCTATATGCTGTGTCCAGACCACCATCCGACTTTTCTTCAAGTGTGTCACGTTCACCTTTTAGCAAATACTCTTCTTCGAACGTCACTCGTTTACGCACTGTCTCCTCAACACCACCAGCGACTACCTCCTTACTAGCATCGCCCCTTGTGACATCATCCTCATGGGTACTCACTCCAACGTCCTTGACCCTGAATTCATTTATACACCCAATTCTTTTTGGTTTCTTCTCGTATAAACCGGGATTTACTATCAGCTCTTTGACCAAGTTCTTTATCACTAATGCCTCCGCTTTCCCTTCAAATTCTTTACTCTTGATGTCAATCAGAGCTGTTGGGTATTTTACTTTGGTTCCATTAGCAAATCTGCAAACCATTTTACGTCCAGTATACTGGTAAGGTTTCTCTAAACCCTTTCTAATGGCAACACATGTTGCACCCGAATCATTTAGTGCCTTCACCTGTTTCCCATTCACCAACGCCATGCTCGTTTCCGTATAAGCCCCCATCGTTTCTGCTCCTTCAGCTTCATAGCACGATATGGTAGTCTCATGTTCCACATCTTCCTCTTCTCTATCTTCAAAACACTGCATAGTGGCGACCGTATGTGACCTTGCGCCTGGTCCAATCTTATCGCATTTTGATGCATAATGTAAAGTAGATCCGCAATGTAAGCAGCCTCCCCTTGGATTTTCTCTACCAACTTCCCTCCGTTTACCATTCCTGAAATCCCATTCATTATTAAATCGACCTCTATCTTCGTACCTGTCCTGTTCTCTATTCCTGTTCCGTCCAAGACTACTACTTCTATTCTCACTATTACTCCTTGCAAATTCTCTAGAACGACCTTCAGGTTCAGTGTCCCTTTCTTTGTGAATAGGTGTCCGCTTCCTCTCGCTAATTTCTCTAGCCTCCACATAATTCTGTGCTTGTTCTAGCAATGTTTCCAGATTCACCATTCCCTTCTCTTTGAGAAAGCATCTCATCTCATCATCGCATGTCACTAAGAACTGATCACGCAATACCAGTGTCTCTAGTCCTTTATAATCATTCTTGAATCCGGCCATTGACAGCCATTGCCTCAAATATCGTCTCAATCTCTCAACATACTGAGTTACAGTTTCATCTGTGTCACGTTTAGAAGAGCGAAACTTCTTTCTATACCCGTTTTCCGTGAGCTGGAATCGTTTCAACAGTTCCTCTTTTAATTTCTTGTAATCTTGTGCTTCATCTACTTCCAACCTCTCGAAAACTTGCAATGCTTTTCCGTCTAAGGATTTCACTAGTGTTAATGCCCACATTCTTTCTGGGACTTCGTATGCCATGCAGGTCCTCTCGAACCTTAATAGATAGGCATCAAGACAATCTCTGTCTTCCCTAAATACTGGCATCTTCACATTCTTGGCATTATTATTCTGTCCACTGGTTTCCCTACTGTAACCATTTCCAATCCAATCATCTCTATCGCCTTGTCGTCTATCCTGTTCCAGTTCTTTAAGTCTAATCGTTTTCTGGTTGTCTAATTCAATCCTCTTCAGATTGGCTTCTCTCTCTTCCGAACTCCTCTTCTCTTCCATCTCTAGTTTTCGTAACTCTAATTCCTCATTACGTCGTTTGTCAGCTTCCCGTATCTCTTCTTCGCGTCTTTTGTCAGCTTCCCGTATCTCTTCTTCGCGTATTTTGTCAGCTATCTCTTCTTGACGTCTCTTGTCAGCTTCTCGTTTCTCTTCTTCGCGTATTTTGTCAGCTATCTCTTCTTGACGTATTTTGTCGGCTATTTCTTCTTGACGACTCTTGTCAGCTATTTCTTCTTGACGTCTCTTGGCTATTTCTTCTTGCCTTCGTTCCCTTTCTCGTTCCGAAATCAATTTCTCTTTTTCATAATCAGCCAGCAATTCTGCTTGTTTAAAGGCCTTGCTCTCTTCTTGTCTCTCTCTGACGAAATCTCTAAGTCCCTGATCCGAATAACCAAGATCCGATCCAATCTTAACCCACTTAGCGTATTCCGTCGCCATTTGTCAAAGATTAATTATCTTATGAACAAGTCTGCGCTAAAAAAAAATTCAAAGCGCTATATAAATTTTCGCGGTGAATCAAATCAACCTTAGACCTGACCTCTTTGTCAACCAATAACAGTCAGTATAATCGAACTACAAGCTACGTCACACCTAATTAATATTCAAACAGCGCTTGAATTTTATACACACGTGAGTCAAACTAATTTCTACCGTAATTAAATTACGCAATCTAATACTTTTTTTAGATCACTTAGATTTACAGTCTAAAATTGTTCTAGATCCCGGACGAGCCCCCAGTTTTGTAACGGAATGCTAAGACCACACTATGGCTCGATTGTTTGGGTGGTATTATATTCCAGATCTCGGAGCTGAGATCATGTTACTCATTTGCATACTATAATCCTATTCGCTGCAATGTGGGTTATTGCCCTATATGTCAACAAATCAACACGTCGAGTGTTTAATATAAAAATAATATTAGCATATGAATATTAATATATGTCAACATGTACAGCACACAAATCTTTCCTCTAAGGGTTTGGGATAATGTCTGATTTAACACAATCTTCTATTAAATAGCCTTACTTAACCAGTACTGATTAAAGTAATTTTAAGGGATATAACTTTAATATCTACCCTCCCGCGTTGAATTCTTTAGCTCTTGTAGTTTTTTCACCACCGGCCAGTCTTCATCGTATTCTCGTCAATGGCAGATCTCCAGGCTATAGACTTCATTTCTGCGTTGCGGATAATTGTCGGACTTTTCTTCTCAAACGCCGAATATCTTTGCCGTCGCTGTTTACGGTTTGAACAGTTCTTGTTCAATGTCGAATTTACAAACTGTTGCGACTTTCATTTACCGTCCGAAGTAACCTTTGTAGATTATTTATCACTTCGCAATGTCACGAAGCGTAACCTTGTAGATCTAAGGTATACGCAGTAAACTGTCACGCATACACGCTCTTACCGGTAAGTAAAGCGTTCTACCGATCGTTCGTTACGCTCTTCGACCTTCAATATAGTCCACACTTTAGGACACTAATCGTTCGTTACTCCGGCTTCCAATCGTTCCGAATGTCACGAAACCACACGATAATATCCGACAATAATTATCAACAACTTGCGACCGTTCAAACTTCGGCCATTCCCTTCTTCCTTCCAAGACTGAAGATGCTCAATGCGCAGGCGCAGCAGCCGATCCTTTTATCCGCATCTCATTGGCTGATGCCGTGATTGATCATTGTTATATTCCGCAATGTTTGCTCCTATTTAATATATATTTTGCCCCTAAGTACTGGTTATAGCACTGGTCAATTAATTAAACAGAACAATGTGAAAGTTCTCATTCAAATTATTAACTAATCATTAACTAGGGCCTCTGCCTAACCTAACATGTGTAATTAACATTCAACAATATATATAGCAGGGAAAAAAGGGAAACAGAAGTGAACCAAGTAACTACAGACCAGTCAGTCTAACCAGTGTGGCGTGTAAGGTCATGGAGAGAATTGTTAAGGATAACATAGTTAAGCACATGGAGGAACATGATATTATAAAAGGTAGTCAGCATGGGTTTACTAAGGGACGCTCGTGTTTGACAAATCTGTTGGAATTCTTTGAGGAGGTCTTTGAGAAGATAGATGAGGGAAAACCAGTGGATGTGATTTACCTAGACTTTGCAAAGGCATTTGATAAAGTACCCCATAAAAGACTAATTAAAAAGTTACAAGCATGTGGGATTAGTGGGCAGGTACTCAAGTGGATTCAAAACTGGCTTTCAGATAGAAGACAAAAGGTGGGAATAGGCAATAAACATTCTAGGTGGGCAGCAGTGCTAAGTGGAGTGCCACAAGGATCAGTGTTGGGGCCACTGTTGTTTGTACTTTTCATCAATGACATAGATGATGGGGTTCTATCGAAAATTTCTAAGTTTGCGGATGACACAAAACTATGTAGAGCAGTGGGTAATGAAGAAGAAGCAGAGATACTACAGGAAGATCTACGAAGAATGTTTAGATGGTCGCAGGACTGGCAAATGCTCTTTAATTTGGAAAAGTGTTCAGTGATGCATATGGGGAAAAGAAACCAGGAGTTTGCATATGAAATGGGAGGTAAGGTACTGAGGGTTAGCGAGGAAGAAAGGGACTTAGGAGTGATTATGCACAAGAGTGCAAAACCCTCAAGACAATGTGCGGAAGCATCAAAAAAGGCAAATTCAACTTTAGGCATGATAAAAAGGACAATAGTTACTAGAGACAAGGACACGTTACTGAGGTTGTATAAATCACTGGTTAGGCCACAGTTGGAATACTGCATTCAGGCATGGAACCCACACCTGAAACAGGACATTGAAAAATTGGAGAAAGTGCAAAGAAGAGCTACGAAGATGATTTGGGGCTACAAAGATTTGAGCTATGAAGAGAGGTTGGAGAGGTGTGGGCTAACAACACTGGAGAGACGGAGAAGCAGGGGAGACCTAATTGAAGCATACAAGATCATTACTGGAAAGGAAGCACTAGGTTGGGAGAAATTCTTTGAATTAGCACCAAACAAAGCAACTCGGGGTCATAGGTACAAATTGTTTAAGAAGCCGAGAGGAACATTGGGACAGAAATTCTTTAGTGCTAGAGTTGTAGACATGTGGAACGGCTTGGATGACAGCACTGTGTCGGTGGACACGGTCTCAGCATTCAAAAGGAAGCTAGGAAAATTGGGCTACTAGGTGTTCCAGGTTAATTTGCAGTGGTTCTAACACAGACCCAGTGTCTTCTGAACCACTTAAAACCCATGTTATGTTATGTTATGTTATGTTATGTAAGAACGTATGGGTGGGATCAAGGATATCGCTACAAGTACATTCAGGCTATACAGTTCAGCTACCATGCTGTACTATGCTGTAGCCTAAAAGGCATCGACGTAGGCCCACGTAAATTTACAGAATGCGTTTATCTGATATAATATATGCGTATACATAATACCTGCAATGGCGCCGCTTTACACTTGACATTAATTTTTGCTTACTTACTCTCTGTCAAACACGCCAACCGCTGTAGGCGAAGAGCTGCAGGCTGAGCGAATTCTCTGGCACGGAATGGCTATTAGCGAGCGAGGCGGTGGCGGTGGTGGTGGCGAAGGCCTGGATCGTCGGGAAGGTTGGATTGGAGGCCGGACTGAAGGATTGAATGGATTGATTTGTTGGTTGGCTAAGAAAGGGTGCGCCTATATATATATAACCTATGGCGTTCCTCCTCCGAGAACAGCAACTAAATACGCCATTTTATTCACTGGCAGACAATGGATGCTGCGGCTGAAACATGATGCCATCCAACACCGGGCGTATATTATATTCCCGTCAATGTATCACAAGCATATTATTATTATTAGACCTATTAACTACTACTATTACTACTACCACCAGCACCACTCCACTGCTACTACTACTACTACTGCTGCTGCTGCTGCTGCTGCTGCTGCTGCTGCTACTACTACTACTACTACTACTACTACTACTACTACTACTATACTACGCTCTCACGCTTCCAATAGTGTGTGTATAGGCTTTTGGCGTGTATATATATATATATATATATATATATATATATATATATATATATATATATATATATATATATATATATATATATATATATATAGGGTACATAAATAAGTGTGCGTGAGGGTGAGTGTGCAAAACTGTGCATTCGGTTGGAAGCGACCAACTGCTGGAATGTCGTCTTGAAGACTTCTTGGTTCCATCATTATAATCGTCTTTTTCGTTCTGTGCGACAATTCGCTTCCAAAATGGTCGATAAATCATCTGATGGAAATGCTTTTGCTATGCACAATTTCTAAGTGCTATAACGCTGCAGTAATTAAGACTTGATTGATATATCGTCACGTCCATCGGCAGAGTAATACATGTATATACATGTAGGTTGCAAGCAAGGAATATGAACTGAACGATGGATTATGTGTAAAACGAATATATGTGGAAGTATGGGGCGGATACAGAAATTTTCGAAGGGAAGGGCCAACATTTTCAGTCTTGGGTCAGGGAAAAAATTTCGTCTCAAAAAACCCTGATAGAACCTTTTTCAGACAGTAATACTTACATGGTTTCACATATATATATACATAGTTACATACATACATGTATATATATAATTTATATATATACTACATGTATGTGAACGATTCTGCGAAACACTAAACGAATGAATAGACGAAAAGATAAATGAGTAAATAAAATGAATGAACGAATGATTCAATGAACGAATGATTCAATGAACAAATGATTCAATGAACAAATGATTAAACGAACAAATGATTCAATGAACGAACGATTCAATGAACGAAATGATTCAATGAACGAAATGATTCAATGAACGAAATGATTCAATGAGCGAATGATTCAATGAACAAATGATTCAATGAACGAATAATTCAATGAACGACTGACTTAGAAGTAAATTAGACGAAGAAGACTGAAACGGAATATGTCGATGAAGAAAAGAGCGACGACAGTGAAATGTTAGGATGTTTTTTCGTCTTCTATCACACCTGGCTCGGCAGCCACTGCCAGCAAATCATGAAACTCAAGGACATCATCACCTGCGAACGATGGAATGAAGGTATATCAGCAGCAGCAACAGCAGCAGCAGCAGCAACCTTTAAATCCACTCTAAAAGCGCTGTTAGCTGCTGCTGCTGCTGCTGTTCGTGGTGATGCTATACTCTTGCTTCCTTTTAATTGGCATCTGGTTTCTGCGCCTGTGGCTGCTGCTGCTGCTGCTGCTGCTGAGGATGCGGCTGCTGAGAGGAAGAAGAAGATGAGAGTTGGTCAGGCGATGCTGATGCATGACGACGATGGACGAACTGCTGCTGCAGCAGTCATCTCTCGATATCGATACTCGTCAACGTATACGAATAGATGTGCCTGTCTCTGTCTGTCTATATGTCTGTGTTCCAGTACGTCTGTGTGTACCACTGTCTCCGCTTCAATCCGACTGCGTGTAAAACCATCTCTTGGCGCATGTGTCCGTATACGCGCCAGGTAAGGCTGGTATAATTAATAATTATATATATATATGTATGAGGTGTTATATATATATATATATATATATATACATGGGCGGAGTTTGGTTGCCGATCTTGGGGGAGCTAAAAAAATTCTCGGCCCAAAGCAGTTGATGACCTTTTTTGGTCATCGATTTGAAAACCTCATAAAAACATACAATTTTTCCAGACATTCATTCATTCATTCATTCGGACATTTATATAGCGCTTCTTCAAGAAAAACTACTCAGGGGCGCTCCCGGCTCCAGCGCGCCCAAAAAGAATAGTTTTAAGTTTAGTAAGGAAGGATCCTGGTAGAGTCCCAGGGTGTAGGCGTAGCTCAAAAGGAAGGCCATTCCAGACCACTGGTCCAACCACAGAAAAGGCTCGATTCTTCATGGTAGTAGTACGAGCAAAAGGAACTAAGAGGACTCCCTTATCAGCAGAGCGTAGCTGACGACGTCCTTGGATACCCAATGTAAAGCTGCATAGCTCTCTGAGGTAAATTGGGGCGAGACAGTGACCGTTCTTTTAAAAAGTCCTTTTATTTAACCAAAGTTTAACGTCGTCGTATGACATCAAAGGCCGTTGACGACAATTTACAGCTTATACAGTGTAGTAACAATGAATTTATGATGTCCGTCCAAATTAACCATAATTATAACATTGTCATAACAATATCATTGTTCATCAAGTCTTAACATAATATTATTGTACGTCGTCTTATAGCGTTCATTGTTTAGTAGCAGAATGGTTAACAGTTAATAAGCTTACAATTTATGCCAAATATTTCGCTTGGGTACATTCATTAATATGTTGCAATAATTGTCACATGCAAGCTAATTCACAAACTTTTCTTGATTACCATTCTTAAAACAAGTTTGATTCTTAGCTTCTACATTTCAGTAAAAGAAATTCTTAAACAGGTTAATATGAGATATAATTTTGCTCTAACAAGAGCAAAGACGACTAACAATATCCAACACAATCATGTTACAATGGCATGACATACAATATTAACAACAACAACAACAACAAAGCACATTTACGATCAGTTTCTCAATGCATTGTCACATCAAAGAATTTGTTTTTTAATATCTTATTTTGTTATACTAAACAATTGTACTTCACAATTTAATCTATTGATTCGCCATATCCTTGAAGTCAACCATCATATGAAAAATTTTCATTAGACACATGTACTTGACAAGAATCAACAACAACAAATATTTAGAGAAGAAATAAACTCCTTTGTTTTGAAATGTCAATTATAAATTGCAATTATGATTTTTTAAAAAGGTGTGCAATTGGAAATGTGTGCCAAAACTAAAAAAAGGTGTCTAATTGCAAATGTGTGCTAATTTTTTTATTTATTTTTTTTTAAATGTACATAATTCCAATTATAATATTTTTAAAAAGTGTGCAATTGCAAATGTGTGCTAAAACTGAAACGTCCTTTGTTTTGAAATGTTCATAATTTCCATTATAGTAAAAAAAAAAGGTGTGCAATTGCAAATGTGTGCCGAAACTTAAAAAAGTGTGCAATTGCAAATGTGAGCTAAAACTAAAAACGTCCATTGTTTTGAAATGTTCATAATTGCAATTAATTTTGTTGAAAAGGTATGCAATTGCAAATATGCGCTAAAACTGAAAAGAAAATTGTTTTGAAATGTCCATGATTGCAATTATAATATTAAAAAAAGTGCAATTGCAAATGTGTGCTAAAACTAAAAAAGGTGTGCAATTGCAAATGTGGGCTAAAACTAAAAAAGGTGTGCAATTGCAAATGTGTGCTAAAACTAAAAAGTCCATTGTCTTGAAATGTTCATAATTGCAATTATAATATAAAAAAGGTGTGCAATTGCAATTTGTGCTAAAACTGAAAAATCCATTGTTTTTAAATGTCCATCATTGCAACTATATTAAAAAAGGTGTGCCAAAACTAAATATTTATGTTTTATCAAAAACTTGACGTTCTGCAAGAACAACAAAAACACCACTGCATTCAGCAGACCATAATCTACTATAAGAAACAGCTGAAGTTTTTCCAGTAGCAAAAAAAGTTCAAATTTGTTGGCCAGTGTTACTGGAGTAATGTTGTGCAAACCAGCTTCGCAATTACCGAGGCAGCTGAGATCTGTGTCTCGCTCTCTCGCACAAGACGTGACACGCCATCTGGTGCAAAGTTTGATCCTGAGACGAATTGATACCTGCAATGTTGCCTTTTCCAGCTTGCCACAGCGCAGTATCATTCTGATTCAGGCGGTCATCAATGCTGCTTCTCACCTAGTCCTGCGATTAAATAAGTTCGACCACAATTCTACCGCGATCCGAGACCAGCTTCAGTGGCTTTAAATGGTTCTAGGACGATTGGCGTAATTACCGCTAGTAAAGAGAAACATTGTCGGCTTAACTACGCATTCAAATAAACGTCCTTTGTTCTTTACGATTAAAGGCCTATCGCAGACCATCAAAGTGCTACGTCAAATTAGGCCTGACTATGCTTTACCCAAAACCCTCAGTTCTTGTTGTTGTATAAAAAGGGTTTGCAAAAAGGATAAACAAATGCTCTTACTTAGGCTAATTGCGTGTATAGTTGCAGATCTATCTGACTAGTTACCTGTCTAATAACGCTTGCCGCTTCAGTATATTTTCACATTTCACTTCTTATTATTTCATTACAAATTTAGCACAATCATTATGTGGTTGATTAAGTCTGTGTCATTTCGCTTTATATAAGTGTTTCTCTTTAGTATATCGGTATTTGCGACATTTCTCTTTCATCCTTAGTTAATAAATTACAATGACCTCTAGACCAGTGATCAATCGTCCGGTGATCAACCGTCCGCGCACCCTTGGAATAGGCGAGCGCATCAAGTTCAAACTGCACCATGATGCACAAAATGTCTGAACAACCGCGCACCACCCTACCTCGTGGACAGCCTCAGATCGCTGGCAGATGATCCAATTAGGTCACGTCTGCGGTCGTCCAAGACCGACGACGAATCGGACCATGCAACCAAAACTAAAGCGGGTAATCGTGCTTTTCGCTAGCCCACGCGCTTGGAACTGTCTTCTATTATCAGTTCAAGAAAAAAACTCAATCTGCTTTTAGAAAACAGTTGAAGCTGCACATGATTCCGGGCTGTTTGCATTTATGCTAAATTTTGACAATAATATAATTAGTCTGTTTTTGTAAAGCATCCTAGATGTAGCTTGCTACCGACGATGCTATATAAATTGTCTTGATTACAATGGGAAAAAACATGAATCTGGGCCTTCTTGGGGGGCTTAGCCCCCCCTAGCCCCTGATAAACTCCGCCCATGTATACAGGGTGGCTCAATAAAAAATGTCCCACCGGATAAAATGCGATATCTTCGCAACCGATTGAACTTTTTCTACGAAAATTTCCCAATTTGCAGAGGAATGAATTTCCAACAATCCCTGAAAGTTTCATATGAAAGTTTTTATGTTTGCAAAAGTTACAGCTGTTCAAACTTTCAATTTCGTTTTTTCAAATTTCCGCGGAAAACGAACGTCATTTGTAGATTTCCATGTCAAATGATATCACTTTCCACTACGACCTCAGAATTCCGTTTTGCAGTTTATTGTAAGGCATAATGAGAGTGTCCACTCCCTGCCTTAACACGAGCACGAATTCTTTTTTGTGAAGCTTAATATGGCCTTGTTGATCGGGTCCTGCGGCAACTGATCCCACATTAGCAGCAAGACTTGCTTCAGCTGGCCAATGTTCTCCAACTTTGGATGAAATGTCTTGCAGCGTTCCAGCATAGCTCTCCAGACGTGATAAGCAAGAGGGCTATGGTCTGGCAAGTTTGTTAGTCATCTTTGCCAATACATTTACTTTAGTTGATGGCAATAATGTAGCGCCATCATAATCAACCTTGCCGTGCGAGCAAGCAGGCGTGCCGTCCTGCTGGAAAAATAAAACCAGATGTTAGAGCATACCTGGTCTTCAATGAGTCTGGGTAAGAGAGTTCAACGATGAGTTTGACATCTAACCTACTGAATGGGATTAAATGCAGTCTTTTCTTGCAGCCGTAACACACGCCAGCATACCTGATGCCGAAACCATGATGTGCTTTGCAAACTTGACCCTTTCGACTACCACGCGAATTTCGTGAATATCGCGCTTTTCCCCATCCCGCCTCTCTTCCGACATCTGATATCCATTAAAAAAATGATTACTTTATACATAAAACGTTTGCAGATAGCCTTCAATGTGCCCAGGCTTCACTTTTCACTGAGTATTTTGCTATGATCACGCGATGTCCCAGTATCTGTTCACGCAACGTCCGAGTTCCCATTTTATCATACGCAGAAACTTTGCCCATGACGTTCAGATACGGATTCACAAATTGAGACCTCAATATATAAAATATCACCAAATGCTAACAGCTTGGTTCATAAACAACTTCTTTACAGCTCTTAGTGAGGTCGACTGACATTATCATCATCATGTGTGTTGTAATTTGCAAAAATATCTTCAAGAAATCACATGTATTGTAACGTGATTCTACGGAAATTTGAAAAAATGGAAAAACGTTTTTGCACAGCTGTATCTTCTGAAGTAATGCAAATTTATTATTGAGATTTTCAGGGATTGTTGAAAATTCTTTCCTCTATAAATCCTGCTATTTTCACAGAAAAATCTCGATTGGTTACTGAGAAATTGCATTTTTGCTGGTGGGACATTTTTTATTGAGCCACCCTGTATGTATTATATACTGTGCAGCACTTGCCGCATTGGACAAGATTTGGAAAAGTAAAGAAATAGCACTCAAGATTATAAGCTGTCGGTCCTGGATACCTGTGTGTTCAGCGGAGTATTACACGCATGTGAAACATGGAAATTGAAAGACGAATACTGACTTTTGAAAGAATATGTTATCGGAAAGTACCGGTATTAAGAGTCGGATGGAGAAAAAGATGACGAATGAACAACTATACAATCGAATTGGGCTAAGAGACACTCTGCTGCAGAAAGTAATCTGCAGGAAATTACAACTGTTTGGACATAATATGCAGAATGGACGACTCCAGAAAACTCAAGACGTTGGTGTTTGGTATTATCGAAGGGACGAACAAAAGGAGACATCACTTCAGAGAATGGAAGGATGACATCGCGGAATGGTGTGGAAACATATCACTGCAGCAATTGAGCCACACAGCAAGAGAAAGAGACAAATGGAAGGAGGTGATCAAAAGAGCATCAGGCACCTATGTATACGGGTGATGAACCCATGGACTTTGATGATGACCTACGGGCGATGAACCCATGGACATTGATGATGATGATGATGATGATGATGATGATGATGATGATGATGATGATGATGATGGTAATGATGATGATGATGACATATAAATGCTACTAACTATATTATAGGTCTATCAATGTCACTGTGGAAATGCTAGATATATAGCCTCGTTAGCTGAAGCAAGCATGGGCGTAACTTTCCACGAAAAAGTGGTGGTGACTAATCCTCTGCTCATAACTTCTCCCTTCCCTTCTTCCCTCGGCTTCCTCTACCCCTTCGGACCCTTCCCCAGATACGAATAGGCTATAATATAAAATCAGTGGTGAGAACCCTCCCTCTCTTCCTTCTTCATTCTCACTCTTTCCTACCTTCGTCTCTCTCGCTGGTGCGCTTCACGATCTTTTTGTGCAGTGCACGGACCACTAAGTCAATGCTCAAAAGTTAAAACATAGCTCTTTCACAAGTTTTATCCAGATTTCTCCTATTCTATATTCGTTTGTCTCAATCGCCACTCCAATTCTATCTCGAAGTAGTGTGCATTTGCACTGTTTGCTTAGTTGCACTTTACACCACGCCAATCCAGCTGGTAACTTGGAAAACGACGAATAAAATTGTTCAAATAATTTCAACGGCGCTCTTTTGCACGCAGCACTTTATTTATCAATTTTATTTATTTAAAATTATGTGTCTTTGTAAAATCGAATGGGTCCTAAGTTGAACTAAATTGGGCCTATCTGTCTTCTCATTTTCCAAAAAGCATTATTTTCCCATGCATATGTGTGTAGACCTAATATATGTATACGCCCATGGATATATTTTATATGTCACAGCTGTAGTAATTACCTGTCATGGTAATAATTAGCTGTCCGCTCTCTTATCTGACCAGCCAGTAGGATGATATATTATTATTGTAGGCTACGCCGCTACGTCACATTCCTCCTAAGACCGGCCATGCTCCGACTGCTCAGAAAAGTTTGCTGTCAGCGACCAACTTTAAATAATTTGTGTTGTGGTCCTCTGCTGAATGAGTCCCAAAGAGTATAAGGTACCAGTATCCATTCATTCTTGCAATTAAATCATCCAAGAGACAAGTCGTCTAGCTTGGTCTCCTTTCCCTAAGGTCTGAGTCAACTTTTGCCGATTTAAAATACGGAAGTTCCAGCAATGCTATTGTTATTGCAATGATGATTCCGAATGGTTTTGTGAGCAACTGCTCGGAGCCATAACGATTTGCGGTAGGGAATTGCTTCACGTTCCATCCCCAAGTTTAAAGTGGCAAGGGAATTCTTTCCCTTTCCTCCTGAGGATTTACGGGCACGACTGTGGACAGCGAACACACTATGGAGGCCTCTATCAGCATTGGCGCCATTGCGATGTTATTCACGAGTAGGCTAGCTTAGCCTATACATGTATCATTTTAGACAGCCAAATGCTTTCATGTTAAAAAATATTTGTTTACCGGACCAAAAAGTGGTGGTGACTGTCACCACCACTTTTAAAAGTGGTGGTGACTGGACACCACCGTCACAATAGAAAGTTACGCCTATGGAAGCAAGTGTTTCTTAGTTTGAGCCACTTGAAGATGTTACTGATGACTCAGCTTTCTGGTGATCTGATCAATCGTAATCGTAATCATCGCATGTCTTCAGTGCCCATGTAGGCTGTATTTAATGAGATCCAGCTCTCAAATAAGATCGCTCACAAACCAAACCAATGAGGCAAGTATACAGTCAGTTTCAGTTCCAAATCGACAGACATTTAGACAGATTTCCGTTTAAAAACGTTATCTCGATTAATGTTCTATTGCGCTACTTTACGCCACTGTATGCATAGTTCTTGTGAAGGATGAGCGTTTGTCTCGTGCTAATAAAGATTACTTACTTACTTAGACATATGGATCATGTGCGTGTAGTTCAAGTGAGGATTGACGATGTCTAGTTAGATGCCTCAAAGATTCAACGACTGATGATACAAAGCCACTCCTACATGTACACTGTATTGTAGATGGTGCTTAGCACGCCATGTACGAGCCGCAGCACTTGATTTCCACAAAGGTGCACTGCGTTGGAGGCGGTACGTTTAATTAGACTCTAATTGGTGATTGAGGGTCAGAGATGCTGCAGGGGAGGAGAGAATTGCCAAGAGGAAGATGAGAGGAAACGACGATGACAAGGCAGACGATGAGTACTGAGCACATCTGAAGTGGCTGCGGCGTTAGATGAAGGCGCCTGTACTTACAATGTACTTACAATGTACTTATACAATGTGGCTACACGAGAGACACGGCATGTGCAAATTGTGCATTGTGCATGCAGCTGCCAATTTATATAGCACCTTTCATGTGCCTCTGAATGACATACGTACGCCGTACAACGCCAACCAATTCAGAACAATATAGTAGCCTATACGGTTGTTTGATCCCCCTATAAATTACCGCAAGGTTCATGGATTCAAGTTTTTCGTTCAAAGTCTTAAACTAGCGCCATCGAGTGATGGTCTATAGATATCACTGGATATCACTGAATATCACTGGATATCACTGGATGTAGGACAGAGTTCGGTCGATTTAACTAAGCACATCAGATGACCAAAGAGCTGCCAGCTGGTTATGGTGTAGCACTGTTGCAGAATGAATAGACTGTTCAACCTGTAACGCGGAGCTTACGGGTTGAAACTTCCACTCAGGGGTCATTGTGTAAGGACGTCGAGCAAGTTGCTCAACGCTATCGAAGCATAGGCGTAGGAGACGGGTGTCCAGAAGGGCAAATGCCCCCACCCCCAAATTTTGGGCGAGTCTGTTTTTTGGGCAAGTAGACCCGGGAAAATATCAAACAAACTTCTTGAAGTTCAACGTTCATTAGTATACTCCACATTATCTCTCAGTTCCAACTTGCCCGAAACGAGTTAAATAGGCCTATTAGCTCACAACAACCATGGATAGCAGAAATTCCTGAAAAGTTCAGAATTCACGGTAGAATGTTGCAAATAATGGCGAGAATCGCAGCAAATTCACGAGCCGAAATTTGCCGAAAATTGCGACTATTCGTGGCATTTGGGGTATCGTTCATGATCTTCAATCTTCAAGACTCAGAGTCGTTTTGCCCCAAATATCTTACCGACGTTACACTAAGGCTTCATTCAGCTTCCTCCAACCGCCCACTTCGTTCATCCAACAGACTTGACTCTTGCTTCCTCCTTCTAGAACTGCTATGGCTCAGTCTCGATCATTTGCCTCAATTGGTCCTTCTCTTCGAAATGAGCTTTCTCCTTAATTAATTAATTAATTAATTTATAGTAGTAATAATAGTAATGATAACTACGAAAATGTATATGACGCCAAAAGACAGCCATGCCGTTATAAACCGGGGTGTATTTCAAACTCCAATGCATTGATGCATCGAAGCTTTGAGGCTTTTTTCATTGTGTCTTCATATCGAATGCTACACCAGTGGGCTGAAAAAATTGATTGCTTTCTACCAGTTGTTCAAGTCCTTCTCTTTCGCCGTGACTATAGGCTGGGAGCGCTCCTGCGTGAGTGTATGTTTCCTGAATATAAATCTTTAAATGAATGAATAAAACATTCGACATGACATCGCGTCGCATTTGTACGTTAGATCTATAATTCTATATGATATTGGCATACTGTCAGAGGCGCCCCACGGTAGGTAGCAGTGGTGTAGTGGGGCGGGGACGCGGGGGGACGGCGTTCCCCCACTTTTTGCAAAATTCTTGCAAGATTGCACTTTTTGCTACATTCAATTTCCAGGCGTCCCCCCACTTCAATTTCCAGGCGTCCCCCACTTCATTTTTAGGACTACACCACTGGTAGGTAGCCTATAGGTAGGCCTTCAGGGACTCAAACCGGGCTTAACCACTCACTCCAATTCATTTGCTGGTGTTGCCTAATAGAGAGACGAAATACGATGAAAGTAGGCTACACCAGATTTCACAAATAAAGTTAACCTACACATGTTATTATTAAAACGACAGTTAAATGATTACAATAGTCTTCGTTAGGGATTTATCGTGTCTTATAAATAGGCTATAGTATCGGTGACTCCTTCACAATGAGTTTATGATATAAAAGTCTGAATTATATGACGGTTCTTATCCATAATCGATAGAACGCCAATCACCATCGCCGAAGTTCGTATCACCAGAAGCACCTCTATATATATATATATATATATATATATATATATATATATATATATATATATATATATATATATATATATAGGTGCTTCTATAGGTAGGCCTTCAGGGACTCAAACCGCGCTGGTGATACGAACTTCGGCGATGGTGATTGGCGTTCTATCGATTATGGATAAGATATATATATATATATATATATATATATATATATTGTTGAGTTCATAGGGCCGTCTAAAGGGTATGACTAGAAAACTAAGGTCCCAATTTGATAAAAGAACATCGATTTATTCAAGAGAGCAATAGATACAGCGAAATTAACAACGTTACCGTCTAGTAGATACGAAGTCGAACAGACCAGAGGACTCAGTACGAACGACAGCATGGCAGACAACGGCTAACGGAGCCAAGGAAGACGGATGCACGGCCAGACCACCAACAGGGTGAAGATGGCGACGTAGAAGACGAACCCGCAGGTCAACTCGCATAACAACGAGGGAAACGCCCAGCAAGAACACGCTCAACGAGAGACACCAACCACGCTCCACACACACCACAACTGCTGCCCGACCCACGCTACAGTTCCTTTAAATAGGCAACGCCCATCCTTCTACACCCACGTGCCCCAAGTAAGATAGAGTACGGAAGAGAAGAAGGGCCGCAGACAGCTAATGGCTACAATATATATATTAGGGTGTGTCTAAAAATTAAAATGTCGATGCTAATAACGACCAATATATTTTTGTGTTCCACCTTCAGAAGTATAGTTATCTGCCAAATTAGATGAAAATCGGAATAGATTTAGGACTTGCTCAAAGCACTGGAAGAATAGCCACTTAGGCGACATTGTGACACATTGTAATTTTCACAGATCCAAGCAAATTTGAACACATAAACATCAGATATAAGGCAAAATCCAAAGAAGTACTGTAAGTTGTCATAGTTTTTTTAGGACATTTGAAAAATCTGGCTTACTTGACCATTGCAGAACAAATTGTTTCTCCCCCTTATTTCTGACCAGGACTTTATTGAAGGACTGGATAAAAGTCACTCTGCCAGATCATTCGTCACTCTTAGGTGTGGTCAGATATGATGACTCAAGTATGGATTCCCCTTTGGGTTTCATTGTTTCGGGTACATTCAAATGAAATAGTGCTTCACGTGAGACTAAGTTGCTGTCACAGAGAGTGACACTTCAAGTAAATGATTCCATACCTTTTCAGAGTAGGATGGTCGAGATTATCCTCTCTGTGCTCTGATGTTGCTTAATGGAAAATTGATAACTGAAAAGCCACAACTCGATCATGTAAATCATCCAACGCCCTCGGTGAAATGCACCTGGTTGCATGAACTTTATTCCCTTGGTGGAATTCATCTTTGGAAAACGACTATTAGCTCTAATAGCTCTTGACTAAAGACTTCCACTACTGGAGTCCATGCAGAATCATGCAGTTAAACACTTTTCCAGAACAATTTCAGAGGCATGATATCGATGGCAAGGTTCAAGAGGTCCTTCCTCCAATTTCGCTTCCAGCTTCATGCATATGCCGCCCTTGCAACTCGTTTTACTTGCCACTGTCAAAAAACATGGCCAGGATTTTGTCTTCCAATCTCCAGCTTCAGATCTCAGCCAACAAGAATCTGGCATGACAGTAGCTGTCACTGATTGGAGTAAGACGATGGCCAATAGTTTGGTAACACCCTTTTGAAATATAGCCTACCATTATCGTCCCTGTAACATCTGGCATGATCTTGTCATTCAAGTGAAGAGTAAGGGGAGACTGTGGCTCAGAAGAACCTCTGCTGCCAGGACTTCAAGATCATCTCTCCCAAATAGAAAAGTACAATTGGTACTCTCTCTTATAGGTTGTCATCCAGACTCTGATTCCTTGGTGTATGCGTAAATTGAGCAGTACCTTGCATCAGTGGCGTAGCCAAGAATTTCTGATGGGGGTTTGGGGTTTTATGGCCTGGCCGGATGCCCTTTCTGACACCAGACCAACACTGTTACAGTAAATAACAAGGGAGTCAAGTAACAAAGAGAATAAAGTAAGAAAAACAATTGTTACTATAAACAATTGTTTCGTTTTTCTTATTTAAGTGGATAAAAAATAACATTTAATTTTTTTCCCTAAGCCAAGGGGGGTTTAACCCCGAAACTCCCCTTTGGCTACGCCACTGCCTTGCATGGGAGCCTCTCCTTTGTGAAGACAGCTTCGCATAGCCGAATTGATATCAGTACTGCCTATCAACTAAATCTCAGCTTTTTGTAATAAATTTTGCATTGCGTCTGTCATATGATACAAGAATGAAAAGCACCGCTTCCCGCCATTTGCAACGCATGATTAGCGACAAAAATAACATAATATCAGTAACGACATGATCATGAATGTTTATTTGTTGGGAACTACTCACTGAGAAGGGTTCTATAGCATGCAGCTCGCATGTATTGAAATAGTAGATTGTAATGCTTGCAATGCAACCGAGTTCCTAACTTCAGTCCTCTTGAGCAAGTCCTAGAAGTTCAGCTATCGAGATATAATTTGAGATATTCAGTTTACACATGATTTGGCACGATAATTTCATTTGGTCGTTAAAAAATCTTTTATTTGAAAATTTCACATGTACCTTAAAAACACCCTAATATATATATATATATATAATTATATATATATATATATATATATATATATCTGTCTCACCCTCCCTATTTCCCTTCCTCTCCTCTCTCTCTGTCTTCTGCCTGTCTGTCTGTCTGTCTCTCCGTCTCTCTTTCTCTCTCTCTGTCTTTCTGTCTCCATCCATATCTTCCTCCCTATCTCCCGCCCTTCCCTCTCTCTGTATTCTGTCTGTCTGTGTCTGTCTCTCTCCCTCCCATCCCGACCCCCACAGTCCAATCCCAAATCTCCTCATACCGCCACTCTCTTGCCTTTCCAACAGCTAATATTCTTTAGTATATGCCCATCGTATATCAATTCCAGACTGTATATATGCACAAGCCATCCCTGCAGGTCAGAGGTTAGACGCAGCCACACTCTGGCCAGCGTTGTCTTCTCCGCCTCCGCGTGGATAATCGTAATCCACGGCAAGACATAATGGCTTGCGGTGGATTAGGGGCTGTGGGGATGAGGCGATATATTTGGGTGGTGGGGGCGAGTGAAGTGGCCGATGGATGGGGGTACGTATGAATGACGGGTGGTTGGTGTTTGACGACCAGTGCACGAAGAAATTCCAAGCGAGAATTAATTAACTAGGGTTTAGCGGATCTGATTAGCAGCTTTTGGGATTTTACGGAGACGGATTACCGAAACGGAAAGAGAAAGGAAAGAGAAAGGAACGGCGAAAGGTGCGCTAAAGGAAAGCGGATAAGGAGAGTAATTGCGGAGAGAGGGATGATAAATTTCGGCAACGCAAGTGAAGCGTGTATAGCGAGACAGACAGACAGACAGACAGACAGAGAAAGGCAGTAAGAGACAGAAAGACAGACGGCGAGACATAGGGAGAGGCAGAGGGAGACAGAGAGTGACAAAAACAGATGGAGTCAGGGAGAGACAGAGAGAGAGAGAGACATAAAGATAGAGACAGAGATAGAGACAGAGACAGAAAAAGACAGAGATCGAGACAGAGACATACCGACAGACAGAGTGACGTACAGTCTTTCTGTAGCAGTCTGTAATTATACAGCGACAAAGCCTCGGTTTATATTGTGAAGAGGAAATCAACTGGATGCATAAAATTACTAATAATGCAGACTATGTAATTGAAACGATCTCCGAAAGCTGATCGAAATGCTGATGGATGACTATCATTAGTCTGCGTAACAGCGTAAGCACATAATTATAGGCCCATATAATTCGTATATTAATTTATATGCACGTGAGTTTGGTTAAGACGCCGTTGTGAGACATGTAGGCTGCACATTACTTTTCAACGCAGACAGATACGTATTATTGCCCGCCTATTTAAGGCCAATTTTCATAGCGTATTGCAGGTGGCGCACAGATTCTATACTTCTACTTCCAAAGACGTTGAACTTTGAAATTGAGATTTAGTCATGCATGCTTGTAGCTTATATTAATAAACCATCAAATGTATGTATGATAGGCAAACTAATGTGCATTAGATCTATATGAAATTTGCACTTTTAAAACTTAAAATTAAAAGCAATGACTGGACCGACTGATGAAAGCAGACGTATAAGCTATATGTACATTAACGGCGTAAAGTGACAGGCATGAACATCACATGAGCTACAATGTATATATAGGCCGCAATGAACAAAAGAAGTCTTGGTAAGGTATAGCAATTGAGGTACATGCTGCGCAGCCTGCGCGAAGCGCTTTATAAGTGGTCAGATACAGCGGAGTGTTTAAATAAACCTCTGTTTAGTTTGTGCTCACCTCTGAATAGCTTATGTAATGCAATGTAATGTAAATCTTCGAGAATATCTCAGCGCTCGCAAAAACCACGTCAGGATGACCAGCTTCTCACCGTCGCTAAAAATTCTAGGTGTATAACAAGGCTTATACATGCAATATGCCGTGCAGGCCCTACTGTCGGAAGGTAAACAAATTTCCGCATTGCAAGTTTGCTCATAACGAATTTACGCGAAATTAACATTCTTGAAAAAAATTGGTTTTTTATAAACAAATTTCATATGCACACTTATAGGTCTGCAGTCTCAAGCATGCACATTGCACATTGGTATAGCATAGGCTATATGCGGCTGACCAATAAAACCAAGCATGCAGGCTAATTGAATATAGGCCTATACGGTTTTATGCAATATTTTTTATTAGACCTTACGCGTAGGCCTACACATTCCTTAGGCTATGCTGCAAGGGGCAAACTCAATTTTGCAATTAAGTGACTCGATATCTGATCTGATGACGAGGAGAGGGGTTCAGGGAATGAGCGGTTATAATGCGCATCTGCTAGAGAGAGACAGAGAGAGAGAGAGAGAGAGAGAGAGAGAGAGAGAGAGAGAGAGAGAGAGAGAGAGAGAGAGAGAGAGAGAGAGAGAGAGAGAGAGAGAGAGAGAGAGAGATTGGTTTTAATTTGTATGTAGATTTATAAATTTCCTTTTAATTTTCCTCACTGCATGCTTAATAATCCAGTTTTAGGCGCATATGCACTATTTTACATGTAGACAGTGATCTACAAGTCGTTTCTTTGCTGCTGAAATTTGCATTTGAGACAAATAAGCTCACGATTCAAATACGAAAACTTATAGCCTACATTTCAATCAAGCAATCAATGTTATTGTGTCCATCATCAATCATTTCAGCAGACCAAGGGCAGATACAGACATTTTCGAAGGGGAGCAACATTTTTGGTCGAAACAGGGAAAAGTTTCGTCGCCAAGAAATCTTTTTTTGTCATTTCGAATTCCCAGGAAAAAATACAATTTTTCCGCCAAAATAGTTGACTTTTCAGTCCTACCTATCTCGTCTACGGACCTCGTGGGCGTGGGGAGGGACCTGCGGCGCTACTCATAGGGGGCACGTCAACTTTCCCAGCCAGAATAGCTGATCAAAAATAAAGAAACTTCTAAATGATCATTGCCGGATTGGCCCTCTGGATCCGCCCCTGCAGCAGACCACTGACTAATCCGCTGCTTCTGCATGCCTGGTGACTGGTGAGGCCTATACTGCTGACGACCGATCAAAACTAGACGCTACGGTTTTCGAACACGTGATATTACGAGCGTTAAAGTGAAGCTTGGCGCATGACATTGAAAATCTGCTACTAAGCTACTTCGTACAGTGATCCGACTCGACTCACACGCCTGATTAACATTTTCCCACCGAGAGTCCATATAGGCTGTATAATCTTTGCCCTCGTCCTCACACCTTTGAACTCCCGATTAAGGACGAGAGATATTGATTTCCTCGAGTACTCTAGAGATACTCGACCATTGCAATTGCCCTTCTTTCTGACTTCCACCCAGTTGATTGAATCATGATTTTCTTTAAATTTCTTATTTATCACTGGCTGCGGTAGGCCTATGTCAGCAAGAACTCAATTAAACGAATATATCATTTTTAACCTATAACCTGAACTGAGTATACCGCCTGTAATAACTAACAGCCATCATCGATATTCCAGTGAAGTCAAAGTCAAAGCTTTATCTCTGCATTTTTGTAGCGCCCAGCCAGGGGCGGATCCAGGGGGTCAATCCGGCCATGTCCCCCCCCAATTAGAAATTTCTTTATTTTTTACCAGCTATTCTGGCCCGAACAGTTGACTTGGCTCCCCCGCGAGTAGCTCCGTATGTCCGTGCCCCGCAGCGGCGAAGAAGGTCATCAGTATTTCGGGTGGAGGGCGGATGGGAAAAGGTATCTTTTTGGGAGAAATTCGAGGCTGATGACTAAAAAAAGGTCATCAGTTTTTTCGGCGGGATGGAAGACGAAATTTTTTCACGGTTTCCCGGACCAAGACCCTAAATTTTGGCCCCCCCATCGAAAATTTTTGTATCCGCCCTTGCGCCCAGCGAGACAATTAAGATCCGTTTCGGTAAAGGCGTGCGCTGGATTTCGTGGAATTGGAACGGTGATTAAAAACTGGAGAAGAGAAAGAACAAAGATGGAACCATAGGCTATATTGGCGGGTGGAATAAACAATACGTTGTTGTTGTTGTTGTTGTTGTTGTTGCTGTTGTTGTTGTTGTTGTTTATGCTTCACTGTTGGAGTGTTGGTAGTGATGGTGACAACGACCTTTAGACAATGCGAGCCAATCAAGTATTGCGTGTATAGGTCTACATATGTCTATACATGTATACATGCGTGCGTCACGGTGCGTGTGTGTGGATGCGTGTGCGTGTGTGTGTATGGCTGTATAGGCCAATGCATGTATGTACCAAACTCACGTGATTCGATACAGATCTGCTGTCAACTTAAGAAGGGAATCCCATTCGTAATAAACTCAAGTAAATTCTCTCCTAAAGACTCTGATGCGGCAATTTGGAATAATAGTCTCCCGCTACAACTCACTGAACTCAGAAATTTTAAAATATCCTTTTCACAGGTCAGTTAAGTTCGCCTCATGTGCACATTAGCTAACTACGAATAAATTCAAAATTAAACCAATGCAATGCATGTAATACATTTACTGTTGATGGTACACATTTTTATGAGGCATACTATAGTATAGGCTACTCGTTGAAAGCTGAATACATGTGCATGCAGCGTATCAAAATCACAGACAGAGCACACTAGGCGTCTATTGCCAACGTATTATATACTGAGTATATAATATCGAAATCTGAGCCGATAATAATATGATGCATAAAAGCCATTGATATAAAATAGTGCGGAGTATAAACAACTGTCCATTGGAGCATTGTCTGACGCAGTGTCGCCATCTTTCTGATTCTCATTCTCTTCATACGCTTTACTGACTTCTGATAGCAGCCTTCGTTCAGTCTTCCGTCCGGTCAGTCACCAATATACGTCCCTCCTTCCCTCTCTGGACACCATCCTCCTTGTCCTTCTCCTTTTTATGTTGCATCTCTGTCATCATCCCTCTTCATTCATTCGCCTCTCCCTCTCTTGCCTTCTCTGGCCGTTCTTCTTTTCTTGCCACTCCCTCTCTTGCCTTCTCTGGCCGTTCTTCTTTTCTTGCCACTCCCTCTCTTGCCTTCTCTGGCCGTTCTTCTTTTCTTGCCACTCCCTCTCTTGCCTTCTCTGGCCGTTCTTCTTTTCTTGCCACTCCTTCTCTTGCCTTCTCTGGCCGTTCTTCTTTTCTTGCCACTCCTTCGTTCTATAACCATTCTCCTCTTCGCCACATTTTTCTGATCGGTTGTCTTTTCCTCGTCCCCTAATTTTACTCTTCATCTGCTCTTGTCCTCCTCATCTTAATCTCCCCCTCCTTCTCCTTCTTATCCTCTTCCTCCAACTTCTCCACTTCCTTCTCTTCACCACCCCATTCTTCCGTGTTCTCTTCAATGTTCTATAATTATTTCATACCTATAATCCTCAACTTCTGCTCTTCCTCTTACTTTTCTTCCTCATTCTCTTCCTTCTATTCCTCCTCCTCCTCCTCCTTCTTATCATCTCTCACTCATTATCCTCCTTCTTTTTGGCGTCTTCCTCTTGCTACTTCTTTTCCTCCTAATGTTCCTCCTCCTCGTCCTCGTCCTCCTGCTCCTCCTGTTCCTCCTCCTGCTCCTCCTCCTGCTCCTCCTCCATCTCCTCCTCGTCCTCCTCCTCCTTATCGTCGTCCTCCTCCTCCTTCTCGTCCTCCTCCTCCTCCTTCTCGTCTTCCTTCTTCTCGTCCTCCTCCTCCTCCTACTAGTCCTCGTCGTCCTCGTCATCCACCTCGTCCTCGTCCTCCTCCTCCCTATCGTCCTTCTCCTTCTCGTCCTCCTCCGTCTCGTCCTCCTCCTTGTCCTCCTCCCCCTCGCCCTTCTTTTCCCCCTCCTTCCCCTCTGCATCTGGGCTTTGTTCGTCGCGTCGTCGTCTTATCGTTCGTCCATAAATTGAAGTCAATCAAGCGCGGTGCAATTCGTTCGACCATGCATGACTATCGTCGTCCAGATATAAAGAAAGACGATAGCTACGACGGGGACGACTGATGCTTCGCGCTCTGTTTCACCATCCTTCCCTTCTTCATGCCATTCTGCTCATGCTCTCCTCCTCCTCCTCCTCCTCCTGCCGCTGCAACCGATGATGATGATGATGATGATGATGATGACGACGACGACGACGATGAGGCCAAGACGACTTATCAGCGTTGGCGTTTTGTTAAGCATTCCCTTAATGCAATTCGTTTTGGAACGATGAAACGAGTCGTCACGTGATGCGGCGTCGCTCTGTGCACACACCGACCGGCGATTTGTCGGCATCCATAAAAGGACGCATCGCTCGTCGTCCGTTTCCACTTCCTCTCCTTCTTCCCTTCCTTCTTCCTCTTCCCTTCCTTCTCCTTTGCTTCATTCTTTTCCCGTTGAGAGGCTCCACCGTCGTCGTCGTCGTCAATGCGGTGGGTTTGGGGTCAGCTCACAAAGAACAGTCGCAGATCCATTGTGGCGTAATAGGCCATTTTCTAAAGCGCTGCTGCTGCTGCTGCTGCTGCTGCTGCTGCTGCTGCTGCTGCTGCTGCTGCTGCTGCTTCAGCGGAATAGTTTCTGAAAGGCTGCTACTCGCCTGCTGGTGCGTGATGAATTGTAGCATTATCCACACTGCCGCAGCCTCTCCTTGGACGCCGCTCGGCTTCAAAAAGCCTTGAATCGCACCGAGGGCAGCGCGTGCACGCGTGAGGAAGGGGTGGCGGCGCATTAAGAGCGCAGCAGAAGCCAAGAGGCGTGTGCGGATTAGGTGCGTTTGACGGTCAAGACTCGTATCATGTCTTTATATAATTTTTATTCAGTAAGTGCATGTAAAAGTCTGCATTAAGACATTGGAAAGAATAAGCTTAGAGGCAACAATTCGCAAGCAAAGATTCCATGTGTTATGCGCGATGGCCAGGTCTTATAGGCGTTACAGTATTTCATAATGTGCCCATTATCTCTGCTTTTCCATTTACAATAAATATATATATATACATATGTATATATATAATTATGTGTGATTATACATAGGCCTATATATGATTATATATATAATGTATATATATATATATATATATATGTGAAATTACATACGGACGCTCTGGAAAATGTTAATTCAAGCCTTAAGGGGGGGAGAGAAAGAGAGAGAGAGAGAGATACAGAGAGACAGAGACAGAGATAGAAACAGAGACAGAGACACACAGAGACAGTGAGAGCGCGAGACCGAGAGAGACAGACAGACAGAGAGACACAGAGACATAGAGAGGCATAGACAAAGAGAGAGAGAGAGAGAGAGAGAAAGGGAGGGAGAGAGAGAGAAAGAGAAAGAGAGAGAGAGACAGGGAGAGGCAGAGGCAGAGAGGTGATTATGTGGTATGGAAGTTCAAATCGACCATTATTAAATCCTGACTGAT
This sequence comes from Lumbricus terrestris, assembly GCA_949752735.1. Taxonomy (NCBI): domain Eukaryota; kingdom Metazoa; phylum Annelida; class Clitellata; order Crassiclitellata; family Lumbricidae; genus Lumbricus; species Lumbricus terrestris. The sequence goes on from OX457040.1 coordinate 49,232,450, forward strand.
TTAATAAGGATCAGTGTTTAGAGAAGTAAATAAATGCATTTGCATAAACAGCTTATCCTTCAAAACGGAAATTAAAAAGTTTCAGGACTTGCTGTGATCGTCACCTGCGGAGGTGTAACATTAACCAGCGTTCCTATTTAATTAATTATGCTTTGTATTTAGCAGATGTGTTAATTGAAATGCAACTGTGAAAACATTGCTATTTCGATTGTCTTTCATTTGAGCGTCCGAATTCATTAATAATAATAATAATAATAATAATAATAATAATAATAATAATAATAATAATAATAATAATAATAATAATAATAATAATAATAATAATAATAATAATAATAATAATAATGGACTACCCGGGGCCATGGACCGGCCACCCTAAACTAACTAAAATTGTTCTGTAAAAACTAAATCGAATTCTAAACCTAACATTCCAGTTATAATAATAATAATAATAATAATAATAATAATAATAATAATAATAATAATAATAATAATAGAAATAATAATAATAACAATAATAATAATAATAGCAATAATAATAGCCTTAATAGTAATAATCTTATGTGACTTAGGTTGTTTGTTGAAGATAATAAAAGTTTCTAATAATAACAACAACAACAGCAAAAATCGCCACAACAACAACAACAACAACAACAACAACAACAACAATAATAATAATAATAATAATAATAATAATAATAATAATAATAATAATAATAATATAATAATAGTGATAATAATACTACTACTACTAATAATAATAATAATAATAGTAATAATAATAATAATAATAATAATAATAATAATAATAATAATAATAATAATAATAATAATAATAATAATAATAATAATAATAAACCCAAACCCTCAAGACGAGGCCTGACAATTCCGGACTAGTTTTTAATCAATAGTTAGCAATGAAGTCCCTGAGGGATCCTAAATACCTCGGGGCAAAAAAAAAATAATAATAATAATAAAATAATTAAAACAATTATGTCTCCGGATAATTTTTTGAAATCCCGAGGGATCTGAGATACCTCGGGTAAAAAAAGTAATAATAAAAATATTAATAATCAGCGCAGATCCGCATTAAGGTGGGTGCTAACGTGCGGCAGCACCCGGGTCCGCAGTTTTGAGGGCTCACAGAGGGCCGGATGAACAACTGTGGTCTCCCTCGATTATATTACATTACATTACCCTGTTCCGGTTCCGAAAAACAGTGGGTCCAGCTCACAGAATCACAACAAAAGGACACATGACTTTGCGCTATGGACATTCTTTGTGACGACATCTTTTTGTCCCAAGCACCCTATTATTACGTCACTAAATTGTATGGGCATTATGATGTTAGATTATCAATTTGTTCTGTGGAATTCGTACTGTGCAATTTTTTACGTAAATAAATTCGTTATGGGCAAGTTGCCGGTATACGATAGTCGCTCTCTACTATTATCATCTTGGTCTACAGTAGCCTACTATTGTTACGTCATTAGCTATGTATCATTTTACATGTACACGTTGTTAGGTAAATGGCTAATCCAGTGTAATGACGACTTCTCTTTGTTCTACAAGCACTATTGTTACGTCATTGTCTTTGTTTATAAAGATGTTGCCAAGACAATGAGAACACTATAAATAAAAATTATCAATAATATTACTGTTTATTAATAATATTACTTTTGTTGCTCTGTCATTACAAGTACACGCATGGAGCATATAAATGTGTCCTAAATCATATGCGTGTGTATATGCATAGCAATGGATAGGCTGATTGTTTCCGTTCTCTGGCGTACGATATAACATGGAGTCGACATGACTGTATACCATACAACATAGAGTCGACGACATGACTGTATACACTGAGCTATAAACAGTAATCGACCTCGAAATGATTGCCACAGAATGTTGCTTAAAAGTCGGAAGGAAGAGACGATAGCGATGCAATTTGTCGCCTCGATGAGCCGCTTCCGTCGCGGTCTCTACCGCCGCTGCTGCCTCTAGCGATGAGGGAGGACGAGGCGGTTTGCGGTCATGCCGCGATCTCCGAAGAGAGGAGGCACACATGCGGAGATAATGACGGGGACGAGACGTATCAGCGGTGGCGGCAGCGAAAGCCGGCTTTGCTGTAGAAGGGATAACATTAGCAGTAGGAAGTCCTTCTGCCGACGACGGCGGCGGCGGCGGACCGGGCAGAGGCGAGCGGGGTTAGGGGGACAGTTGGTTTCCCCGCCCGTCCTCCACCCGTCCTCCGCCGCCTATCTATGTGACACCGGAGATTGCGCCAATTGTGGTTGCAGCTGGACGAAGAGTCCTTTATAGGAAATCCATGTCAGGAATTGGGATGCTACGCCGTGCACTGTCGACCAGTGGTAATCGCAGCGGCTCAATGGTGTGTCCATGGTGGTCGCAGCTGATAACACCGCAGCAGCAGGAGGAGTCGACACCGACGACGTCGACGACGACGACGACGACCACGCACTGGCCTGATGAAATGCCTTAAATCATTTACATCCTGTCTGTCTGTCTGTCTCTCTGTCTCGCGCTATGTCTCGCTTTGTCTGTCTCTGTCCATGTCTCCATCTGTCTCTCTGTCTTCGGTTTCTGTCTCTCTCTGTCTCTCTGTCTCTCTTTCTCTCTGTCTCTGTTTCTGTCTCTATCTCTGTCTGACTGTCTAACTGTCTGACTGCCTCTCTCTCTCTTTCTCTTTCTCTCTCTCTCTCTCTCTCTCTCTCTCTCTCTCTCTCTCTCTCTCTCTCTCTCTCTCTCTGCAGCGTTCCTCTCTCTGCAGCGTTCCTCTCTGCTCCAGCTGTCTCGTCTCATAATGCCCGCTCCTTCTCCTCCTCCTATGTCTCCGTGCCTCCGTGTGTCACTCTGTGTCTCTTCGTCCGTGGCACAGATGAGTCGTTTGATGCTCAGCATGCAGTGCCGCCTTCTCGACTCCGCTAAACCCCTTTCGATGCAATTTGTTCGACTTCTGCACTGCAGCTCAGATGTTTTTCTCTTAACTTATATCAAGCTCTGCAGTGGCTCATCTGCATTCGTCTCTAAGCTGGTTTTCATAGCCCTGGATTCGATATTGCGATGCCCGTTCTTCACTGATGTCAATGGTTTCAAAGCGAAATCTATTGCCATTTCATCGACTTCAATGTCCAAGATGATGATGCCATGAATGACGGCTCAGGATGGGCTAAAAAAAATCGATAGAATTTCGTCAAAGAAAGTAGTCTAAGTCAGTATGAGACTATGAGTTTAGAATATTCTAGAAACTTAGAAAGAGAAACTATAAGTTCTCTTATTCAGACAACACTGAATGAGTATATTCTAAATCAGAGGCGAGTTTCTTTAATCAACCAAACAAAAAACTGTTTCGTTTTGGTCTCACTGTTTGATCAACGTGTTAGCAAAGAATTTATTGAAGCCACCAAATCAATCGAGGAATACAATAGATATGTGTAATAACACTTATTACTTAATAACATAGCAACGCGGCATGATCGCATTTCACTCCGTCCGGATACTTACGAAAGGCCCTTACTGAAGAAAATCCCGATGACAATGACTCCTATTTCCTAAGTTCCAACTTGACATTGTGGAAGATCGGTCAGCAACGAATCAAGGTCACGCAAAATGCGTCAATGAAAAAAGGGAAACATTAAAGGCCTTCATTACCCAAAAAAACTTAACTAGGAATTCAGCAATGTTTATTTATGCCCACTGCCAATGTTGGCTTCTGCCAAACAAGTGCCCAGCAACGTTTTGACCTTTGAAGATTGCGGACCTGTTGGATAGAGGAGAGGATCAGGACTTTTTTAACGTGCAGTTCTACACAAAACGTGCAGTTCTAAATGGATTCGTGCAGTTGTAAAAGCACTTCCGTTACGTTCCGTGCAGTTAAAACTACTAAAAATAGGTCATTTTCCTCAGATGGGGAGTAATTTACCATGGAGGATGAAAAAGAAGAGAAGAAGATGTGCAGTTCTAAAAATTTCTTAAAAACAGCCCTGGTGAGGATGATACAGAGGAATACAGTTATTGCAAACACATGGACCGGAGAACCTGATTTAAAAAATCCTCTGGAGTTGGAATAGTCATATAAAGTGCAACAGATCTCGGAGCTTCTGCCTTCGGTCATTTGTCAAGTGCGCCGCTCCTTTCCGGGTATTGTTCTTTCTTCATTCGTATTGCCTTCATACGCATTCTTGGCCTGCCACTGTATGTCTCTCTCCCTCGGATCTCGCACCTGCTGTTGTGTTCTCTGCATGGGATTCTGTCAACTGACATGACACCTACAGCGCCGGTGAATGAGCGAGGAGGGTCTCTGTCTGTCTGTCTGTCTGTCTGTCTGTCTGTCTGTCTGTCTCTCTCTCTCTCTGATGTGGCTCTTCTGCGACGCAGAGAAATTAAGAAGATGTTCACTTTACATTTACACTCATCTATATTTACATTTAAATTTACATTACATTCACATCACAATCATCACATCTACATCAAATTGACAATGTTGCATTTACGTAACATTTACATTTCACTTTATATTTATCTTACATTTGCATCTACGTTTAGGCCTACATACTCTTCACATATCAAAATCAAGATGACATTAGTCTACTGATAACCAATGAAACTTCCGATTTCAAATTCAATATCTATTATCTATAGGCCTATACTGTCTTTATGACATGCCGAATAATCCTTGTTCGGTGTATCGCTCTACTTCTTACAGGACTAATCTAGATTATTATCAGGGTTATTGTTCCAATCTGAGACTCGTTGTACATCAATGTATACAGTCTACACGTCAATTTATAGGAGACGAGGTCGACGGTTAGTTTATTAAGACAGAGATGAATGCGAATAGTCGGAAAAATAATGATGAACGGCAAATCCATCGAGCGTGCATTATACATCTATACGGCTGCGTGATTTTTACCTGCAGGGCTGAAGTGATGCTGCTGCTGCTGATGCTGATGCTGCTGCTGATGCTGATGCTGCTGATGCTGCTCTGCGATGCACGGAACAATTAGCAAGATATTTCGTGCAGCGCCATTGGGGAGGAATTAGTCGGTTGTCATGGGAACGTATTTTGCCTGAAATTCTCCAGGGAGAGAGTCATCAAGGAGACCATCATTTGGCAGAGGTCGTTCAAAGATATAGACCATAGACCTATGAACAGGCAGGCAGACAGACACGCAGAGAGACAGACGTGTAGAGACAGACAGACAGACATGTAGAGACACATACAGACAAGCAGAGACAAGCAGATTATAATATGGATGTATAGATATATAGGTACCGGTAACAACACCGATAGCTCAGACAAACAGGTAAAGACATATAATGATGTAGACAGATTGTTTTACAGGCGAAGACTGAAGCTGAGAGCTACAGATACAGATTTATCCTGGAGATCGGTTGAATAATTAGAAGAGACAGACAGACAGACAGACAGTGAGCAAGAGACACAGACACACAGAGAACTACTCCAACACAATATGTCTCGTCCTCCTCTTTCTTCACCTCCTCCTTTCCTCACTTTTCCACAGGCGCATAAAATTATATACACAAATTCTTAACATCAAAAACTTTGATACGAGCATGCGCACGTGAAACCTGAATGTCCGAAAATGTTCTTCTATAAAATCAACTCCTCATAAAGACATTGCGAGGTGAGAGATCTGTTGCTAAACTTACATTAGGCCTATTAATACCTGTAAATTCGGCAACATTTTTTCGTGAGTAAGCATGCGCTTGAGACTTGACTTTCGAGTGGCGCTATAGAAGTCTGCGGTTGCGAACACGATGACGAACAGCAGACTAGCAGTGTTTCAAAAACGCTCATTTAAAAGCACTAAACCAGCGTTGGTATAATTATAATAAGTTACTAACCCAGCACGGACCTCGTCTACGGATGTAGGCTGCAATAATTGGTAACCAATTGTGGTTTTTTCTGGGATTAAATATCAGTGGGGCTACCTATATATCCAAATTGTGGGGCGCGGTGGTGTAGTGGTGGCGTCGTTACCTTGAAGTCGGAAGGTTCGAGGTTCGAATCCACCTCAAGTCGCCGCGTAGGGACCTTGAGCAAGTCCTTCACTCGCAATTGCTCAGCGCTTCGGCGTGAAACTCCGATGCAGTGTCCGCTCTGCATTCGGGAGCTTCTCTGAGTAGAGAGAGCTTGAAGGGGCGCTATAACAAGTGCTCATACAAAACCAGTAATACAAAAGATTGTTTGTTGTAACTTTAACTCTCACAATCATATCATCATAGGGAAGGATAAACAGATATAGGTTAACATAACATAACATAACATAACATGGGTTTTAAGTGGTTCAGAAGACACTGGGTCTGTGTTAGAACCACTGCAAATTAACCTGGAACATCTAGTAGCCCAATTTTCCTAGTTTCCTTTTAAATGCTGAGACCGTGTCCACCGACACAGTGCTGTCATCCAAGCCGTTCCACATGTCTACAACTCTAGCACTAAAGAATTTCTGTCCCTATGTTCCTCTTGGCTTCTTAAACAATTTGTACCTATGACCCCGAGTTGCTTTGTTTGGTGCTAATTCAAAGAATGTCTCCCAACCTAGTGCTTCCTTTCCAGTAATGATCTTATATGCTTCAATTAGGTCTCCCCTGCTTCTCCGTCTCTCCAGTGTTGTTAGCCCACACCTCTCCAACCTCTCTTCATAGCTCAAATCTTTGTAGCCCCAAATCATCTTCGTAGCTCTTCTTTGCACTTTCTCCAATTTTTCAATGTCCTGTTTCAGGTATGGGTTCCATGCCTGAATGCAGTATTCCAACTGTGGCCTAACCAGTGATTTATACAACCTCAGTAACGTGTCCTTGTCTCTAGTAACTATTGTCCTTTTTATCATGCCTAATGTTGAATTTGCCTTTTTTGATGCTTCCGCACATTGCCTTGAGGGTTTTGCACTCTTGTGCATAATCACTCCTAAGTCCCTTTCTTCCTCGCTAACCCTCAGTACCTTACCTCCCATTTCATATGCAAACTCCTGGTTTCTTTTCCCCATATGCATCACTGAACACTTTTCCAAATTAAAGAGCATTTGCCAGTCCTGCGACCATCTAAACATTCTTCGTAGATCTTCCTGTAGTATCTCTGCTTCTTCTTCATTACCCACTGCTCTACATAGTTTTGTGTCATCCGCAAACTTAGAAATTTTCGATAGAACCCCATCATCTATGTCATTGATGAAAAGTACAAACAACAGTGGCCCCAACACTGATCCTTGTGGCACTCCACTTAGCACTGCTGCCCACCTAGAATGTTTATTGCCTATTCCCACCTTTTGTCTTCTATCTGAAAGCCAGTTTTGAATCCACTTGAGTACCTGCCCACTAATCCCACATGCTTGCAACTTTTTAATTAGTCTTTTATGGGGTACTTTATCAAATGCCTTTGCAAAGTCTAGGTAAATCACATCCACTGGTTTTCCCTCATCTATCTTCTCAAAGACCTCCTCAAAGAATTCCAACAGATTTGTCAAACACGAACGTCCCTTAGTAAACCCATGCTGACTACCTTTTATAATATCATGTTCCTCCATGTGCTTAACTATGTTATCCTTAACAATTCTCTCCATGACCTTACACGCCACACTGGTTAGACTGACTGGTCTGTAGTTACTTGGTTCACTTCTGTTTCCCTTTTTAAACAATGGCACTATAAGGGCGTCCCTCCATTCTTGTGGAACCTCACCGCTCTGTATCGATTTATTGAAGATCTGTGCCAATGTCTCTCCAATTTCTTCCCTCACTTCATGTAAGAATTTAGGATGTAATTCATCGTTTCCAGGACTCTTGTCTGTTTTTAATCTTTTCAGTTGTTCCACCACATTTTCCCTAGTAAACATTATTTGTGTCAATCTTCCACCGCCATTGTCCAGAAATGCTCGGCTAGGCTCAGGAATGTTCCCTAAGTCCTCCAAAGTAAACACTGAGCTGAAAAATTTATTCAGTACTTCAGTAGCTTCCGTGTCGTCCACAACAACTTCTCTACCGTCCTCTTCCTTTTTTATTGGCCCTACTCTGTCTTTCCTTTTCTGCTTGCTTCTAACATAATTGTAGAAACTCTTGCTGTCCTCTTTTACATTTCTCGACAACTTCTGCTCAAAGATTTTTAGTGCTTCCTTATTTGCTTTATTGCAGATGTTTCTTTTCTTCACATAGTTCATCTTCAATTCCTCGAGTCTTGCTACACTATCACACTCGAGTTAGTTAGATAGCTAGAGAACCCGACAGATTATGTCAATCACGGTTACAGAGGATACAATAAAATGTTGATAGGTGTTTTTCTTGCTCTCAGTTCAGTTCTTCGCTTCTGTTCCTGATCAATTCATAGCACGAGTCCCTTTAAAGAGACCAGTTAGCGGACGAGAACAGTCGTTCTCTATAAGAGAGGGAAGGCGGGAGGAATGAGATTAGAACGGGGTTGACCAGTGCACATGGGAATGGAAGGGTGTCACCAGGGTCGTGTCGATACTGGCATGCATATAGACCTATTATAGGGCGGCTATGGCCCACATTTTTAGAAGACAGTTTAGGCGAAGAAGCGGAGAAATACCAAGTGTTGCAATAATCACCAGAATTTATGGGGGGCGTGTTTCGATGTGTTGCGTGAATTGTCACTGTCTGTACTGGACTTGGATGCTGAGCAGTAAACCTCGAGACCGAGATCGAGACCGAGGGACAGTGGGAACCGAGACGAAGACAATAGGTTCCTAGATCGAGACCGAGGGACAGTGGGAACCGAGACGAAGACAATAGGTTCCGAGATCGAGACCGAGGGACAGACGGAACCGAGACCAAGACAATAGGTTCCCATACCTAGGGACAGTGGGAACCGAGACCAAGACAATATATGTTCCGAGATCGAGACCGACGCCGAAATACAAAATGTTCGAGACAATTGATGAGGGTTTTCAGCATTATGTGCAACAGATTTCAGGAAAGAAACAATGGAAGCCCAAAGCAAGTTCTCTCTCAACTGGTCAAGTCTCCTACCAGGCAGGTAACCGGTAGCCTACAAGTCACTGAAGTCAGCCGATCAACTGAATAACATAAAAAATTACATATCTGAAGCATCATGAAATCTTGAAAAAGTTTATCTCATTTAAAACAACAATTGTCAATAAATTCACGACAGGGACTGATCAGGGGCCAATCCGGTCATGGCCTCCTCATTTAGAAATACGCATAGAACGTGCCCCCATTAGGTTTCAGCAAGCTTCCACTTGATGCAGCGGGAAAATTGTCCCTTGAAAGTTTCTGTATCCCATGATTCACGACACAACTCGTCTTGGAGAAGCTACGGTAGATTGTGTTCAGTGGCGCCGCCAGCTGTTCAGTTTCGGCAGGTCGCGTGATGATCACGGCCTCTTGAGAGTTAGTCAGCAGGTCGATGAAATTGCATGTAAAGAATTTTTGGCAGGTCATACGGCAGGTCAAGAGTATTATAGGCAGTTTGTGTAAAATGACCGGCCATGGCCAATATCATATAGCGCCGCCACTGATTGTGTTCCAAGCATTTAGTTTATGGTGGTTTAGACTTTAGACCCACACCAGCGGCGACC